>JAFEMH010001070.1:0-544970 GCA_022495995.1 Adenophora triphylla var. japonica
GCGTAAGACCGGTCCGCCTCACTTCAACGGCAATTCAACCACCGGCCGTCGCCGCAAGACCGACTCCGCCCACCCAACTGCTAGCTCAACCACCGGCCGTCAAGCGTAGCACGTCCTCGCCCACTTCCAATCCGCACCAACCACCGCCGCGCAAGCGTAAGAGACCTGGCCCTCGCCCACTTCAACGGCAATTCAACCACCGGCCGCCAAGCGTAAGACCCGGTCTCGCCCACTTCAACGGCAATTCAACCACCGCCGTCGCCGTAAGACGACTCGCCTCACTCCAACGGCAGTCAATCCTGGCCGCCAAGCGAAGACCGGTCTCGCCACTTCAACGGCAATTCAACCACCGCCCCGTCAAGCGTAAGACCGGGTCCTCGCTCACTTCAACGGCAATTCAACCACCGGCCGTCAAGCGTAAGACCGGTCCTTCCCGCCCACTTCAACGAGCAATTCAACCACCTACCCGTCGCCAGAAGACCTGATCTCCCGCCACTCCAACTCAGTAGCTTCAATCCTCAAGTCAGTTGCGTAAGACCTATTCCCTGCCCACTTCAACGGCAATTCAAACACCGACCATCAGTGTAAGCCAGGACCTCGCCCACTCAACGACAATTCAACCACCGGCCGTCAGTGTAAGCCCGGACCTCGCCCACTCAACGACAATTCAACCACCGGCCGTCAGTGTAAGCCCGGACCTCGCCCACTCAACGGCAATTCAACCACCGGCCGTCAGTGTAAGCCCGGACCTCACCCACTCAATGGCAATTCAAGAACCGGCCGTCAGTGTAAGCCCGGACCTCGCCCACTCAACGACAATTCAACCGCCGGCCGTCAATGTAAGCCCGGACTTCGCCCACTCAACGGAAATTCAACCACCGGCCGTCAATGTAAGCCCGAACTTCGCCCACTCAATGGCAATTCAACCGCCGGCCGTCAATGTAAGCCCGGACTTCTCCCACTCAATGGATATTCAACCGCCGGCCGTCAATGTAAGGCCGGACTTCGCCCACTCAACGGAAATTCAAGAACCGGCCGTCAATGTAAGCCCGAACCTCGCCCACCCAACGGCAAAACAAGCGCAAGAAGGAGCCAACACCTCCCAGCACAAATCTCAAGGCACAAAATGCCTCCAAAACGCTCAATGACAACACAAGCACCGGCCATCAAAGTAAGCCCGACGTCACCTTCTCAGCAGGAAAAGCCCCTACAAGGCCCCAATGACCCCCAACGGATGAACACCGGCAGTCATCATAAGTCCACCCTTTTCCCCAACAGACAAAACGTGAGCCAATCACACTTCTCACATGTCAAGGCAGCCATGCCTCCTGGCCGCAAATGGACGATTCAAGTCCTCACGCATGGCAAACCGCAGTCAGAAGACGATTCAAGTCCTCACGCATGGCAAACCGCAGCCAGAAGACGATTCAAGTCCTCACGCATGGCAAACTGCAGCCAGAAGACGATTCAAGTCCTCACGCATGGCAAACCGCAACCAGAAGACGATTCAAGTCCTCACGCATGACACAACCTCAGCCAGAAGACGATTCAAGTCCTCACACATGGCACAACCTCAGCCAGAAGACGATTCAAGTCCTCACGCATGGCAAACTGTAACCAGAAGATGATTCAAGTCCTCATACTACCTCCAGCCCGGAAGGCTTTAAATCACTCGGTCCGGAAGACCGTATAAACCTCCCACCTCACTACCTCCAGCCCGGAAGGCTTTAAATCACTCGGTCCGGAAGACCGTATAAACCTCTCAAATCACTATCTCCGGCCCGGAAGGCCTTAAACCACCCGATTCGGAAAATCGTAAAATTTCCACCCCAGGGCACCACCACATCCTCACAGTCGACCTCGACGGTCACAAACCATCTTCTAAGTAAGATTGCGCACCCTGGACACCACCACGTCCTTACCACTGACCTCGGCGGTCACACGATACTTCAGGGCACCATCACGCCCACATACACTCACAAATTCACGACATCTGAACTACGACCAGGCTTGATTCCCGCCATGGATACGTAGGAATCCTATCACAGGGTCCAGCCATCGACCTATACGGTCACCCAGGACGCCGCAACGTCCTCACCATCGACCTATGCGGTCACACAATAGGACACCGTCACGTCCTCACCTCGACCTCCACGGTCACTTCCTCTCCCAGCACGCGATCCAGATTAGGACCCTTATCTTATCAACGACCCCACTTCCTCCGTAAGTGACGTCGTCGAGGGGCTTCTGTAAGTACCCCAATCTGGATCACCCTCTTCCGAGCACATGGGAAACACCGCAGACTCACAAACACAGTCTCGAAGACCTCTAGCACCCAAAACCCTTAAAAACCCTCAGCCAAACCAAGGGAGGAGCCTTTCTGGGATAAAAAGGGACAAAAGGACCTTTTGGGAATTTTCAGGAAATTGGAAAAGCATAAGTGGTCCGTACGGACCTCTTTGTTGCAATAATTACTGAATCCCCTTAAAGTCCACAATATTCCCTCAAATCCCGGAGAAAATCATTACCCACATGCATGGTTGGTCCGTACGGACCTCTTTGCATGCTAAGATGGTCCATACGGACCTCTTTGCACAGGGGACACCATCATTCCAGAATATTCACAATTATTACAGATTCCCTCAAATCGAGGAAAACTAAAATTCTGGATAACCTACAAGGTCCGTACGGACCTCTTTGCACGAAATCTACCACTATAAATAGAGGGCTCCCCCTCCCATTTCATTCACACCTCCCTCTTCTCTCTTCTTCCCCTAGCCTTCAGGCTCCCCTCTAAGACCCTTCGGGGCAATCCCGGCCCCTTTTGGATCCTTCCGAGGCCTTCCGAGCTCCCTCGTGGTGCTCCGAAGCCTCTCCGAGCGCTCCCGCGACGCTCCCGCGCTGCCCCGAGGCACTCTCGAGGTACTCTGAGGCCCCTCGTGGTACTCCGAGGCCTTGCCTGGTCTTTCCCAAGGTGTCCCGGCTCTTTCCGAGTCAAACCGGCAACTTGAACGCACGCCGAAACTCTGCCCGAGTGACTCCTGCCATCCCAACGCACACCGGAACTCTGCCCGAGTAATCCCTGCGATCTCAATGCACGCCGAACCTCTGCCCGAACGCAGCCTACAATCTCAACTCACGCCGAAACTCTGTCCGCAGACAACCGGCCCCTCCCGAAGCAATCCCGGTCCGTGCCGGAACATTATTCCATCCTCGAACACTATTCCCCAGCGGAAGACAGACACGAACCAACATTGGTAAGGCTTCCTTCCATTACTATTTCAATACATTTCAATACGTAGTGTACAATGTAGACATCCGATACAGCATGTATTTTTAAAAGCGCACACACACACACACAACAGTTAAAGAATATTAGGGGTATCCGAAAGACTCGTTTTTACGAGGCGACTCGGGTGAGCTCTAAGATTCTAATATTCTCTTCCCGAGGAGTCATCTAACCTCCAAACTCAAAATCTCATCTCACAAAAATAGTTTATTATTATTTTTAAACTGATGCCCTTTCTCAATGTTTTGGGCTTAATAATAAAAACGGCGTGGCGACTCTACAAAGCAAAACACTGCGAGACACCTCCACCAACGAAAATGCTGCAAAGCGGGAAATGCCAGATGCCGGGGCACGATTGCGCTGCCTCTCGGATCCGAGTAATTTCAGTGACGGCAGCAAACTTCAAGTCCGTGACCTCGGCGACAACTTCAAAGTCTGTGACGGCAGCAAACTTCAAGTCCGTGACCTCGACAACGACAACAACAGCTACGTCAGTAACCTCGGGCGACGCACTTCAACAACTTCATCAACAAACAGATATCTTCAGAATTGGGTCAAGTCTTTGATTCCTCAGTATGATTTTACCTTTTCAAAAAAAAAAAAAAAATCCCCCTTCGATTTTCAAAAAAAAAAGCTTTTCAAAATACCTAAAATAGCCTTTTTAGTGTTTTGGAGTCGAACTACGTTTGGTATGATTCTCTCTTAGAGATACGTAGGCAGCCGTGCGGCACGACCATCCCAATATTCAGAATGATGTCTTTCTATCGACGACATGACTTCTTCCATAAGTCCTGTCGCCGAGGGGCTCTGTAGACACCCCATTCTGAACCAATAAATTCATGATTACACTACTCTTCGTCTCTCTTTTATGTTTTGATGAAAGCATATCAGTTTCATCATGTTTCGTTAAGTTTCTAACTAACCTCGTTAGTTTTGGACTTAACTGACTAACGGAATAACTGAAGAGGGCAGAATTGTCCACAGACTGCGTTATCTCGCGCGGAATAGGGTGTCTCGCGCGAGACAACCCCTCGACAGGATGTGCAGAATCACAATCCTTCTCCGTTTCAAACTCTTTTCTTGATAAAATCTTACCCCATCCGGTTCTCCAATCACAATTGAGTTCTGAAACCTTCCCAAGGTGTTTGATCTCATCCTTAACACCTCTTCAACACCTATAAATACCTGATGACTTTCAGTATTTCAGAAAGAACAATTTTAGATTGAAAGATCCCCGATCCACGATCAAAAACACACAACACACACAATTTATTGGTTTCTTTCCACGAAGGACTCCTTCAAATCACTCACAAATAACTCTCAAATTCGTCCATCAACCACGTTGATTGACGAACGTCAAGGCTCAAGCCTAGAATCAAAGGCGAAGCTCTGTCCGTATCAAGATTCGACTCTCATATTGAGTCGAAACTCTGCCCGAATCGCTTCTCGATCGAGAAGACATCTTAGAACCACGTTCTAAATCAAATACTCCCTAAACGCTAGGTAAATTCCTATACTTTTACTCTCTTCTTCTCAATCTCTCTCTATTGACTTTTAGAGTGGTGTAATCCCTTCAAAAGGATTAGTCTAGAGTTCCTTCAATCGATGGAGGCGATCTCGAAGCATACAATCCGACATTCCAAATCAAGAAATTGATTAGGGTTTTTCTTTTATTTTATTGTTAAAATTGAAAGGATTGATAATACTTGATTGGCAAGACCGATCTTCGGATCGGGTGAAATGGATGCTCCTCGACCTACCCATTCCATAACTTAACCCCCAAACCCTCAAATCTCTTTTAAATCAAAAAGGTTTTTCTTATTGTTTTCCTAAATAAATAATAAGTGGCGACTCTGTTATTCAAAAATTCACGCATCGCTAACAATACTGCATCTACAAAACATAAAATTAGATTCTATGCTTATGCATTGGACATTGTACTAGGGAAAAGGAGGGTAGAACTCAGCTCGGCAAAGTTGTGACCAACTAGAATTGCCTCTTTTGTGATATGTTACAACATTTTGAGCTTTTTTTGCATAAACTTTTATTTACTATCATGACAGTCATTTTGGTAGTTTCAAATCAAAATATACCTTTGTGCCAACTTATATGGTCTCTTCATTAGTTATTCCTTTGATAGAGAGCATTATCTTTTTTTGGTACATAACAAGGAGCATTATTGTATTCTTGTGTGCCATCATTATGCTTTATTAGAATGGTGTTTATAATTTGACTCGTTTTGCAGGAGACATGTCTCATCATCGAAATTGGATGTACAAGGATGATTGCGAGAGTTTTAGATATGCTAAAGATTTCATTAAGGGGGTCAAGGAGTTTCTTAACTTTGCTTTTGCCCACCCAGAGTGTATGGCTGATGGCATGATAAGGTGTCCATCAAGTAAATGTGACTTTAGCAAATATAAGACACGAGAGTCTGTACGAATGTGCTTACTTAATAATGGCTTTGTAGCTGACTACAAAAAATGGAATAAGCATGGAGAATCTAACATTGAAACGGAAACAATTAATATAGAAGATGAGAGAAATGAGAATTGTGCGGAAGAAATGTTAAGGGAAGCCGCGGGTCCAAATATTGATTCATCTAATGAGAACCCTAATACACAATCAAAAAAAATTTATGATTTGTTTGAGTCTTGTAATGAGCCATTGTGGAAAGGGTGTGACTCTTACACTAAGCTGACTGCCGTTAGTCATTTGCTCCACTTGAAATCTGAATATGGGATTCCCAATAAGGGTTTTGATGAACTATTGACCGTTATAAAGAAAATGTTGCCAAAAGATGAGAATTTGCCTAAATCATATTATAAATGTAAGGCTTTGATTAAGGGTCTAGGCTTGCCTCACCATAAAATACATGCTTATGAGAATGATTGCGTCTTGTTTTGGGGAAAGTATAAAGAATTGATAGCATGTCCTAAATGTCGTGAGTCTAGGTACAAAAACCATAACAATGCCACTTTGGAGAAATGTAAGCCTATACCAAAAAAAGTCATGCATTACTTTCCACTCATTCCTAGGCTTCAGAGACTTTATTTATCATCTAAAACTGCGGAACACATGAGGTGGCATAGTTCAAAACGTATGGATGTTGAGGGTGAGATTAGATACCCTGCAGATGGCAAGGCGTGGAAAGATTTTGATCTCAATTACCCAAATTTTATAGTAGATTCCCGCAATATTAGACTTGGCTTGGCAACTGATGGGTTTAACCCATTTGGGCACACCAGTAAGCCACACTCAACATGGCCTGTCTTTATTATCCCATATAATCTTCCCCTATGGATGTGTATGAAACCAACATATATGTTTATGCCTTTGATTATTCTAGGCCCAAAGGGCCCTGGCCGAGAGCTTGATGTGTTCTTAGAGCCACTAATTGAGGAGATGAAAACCTTATGGTCTGAGGGTGTTGATACTTATGACATCTCTCTCAAACAAAACTTCAATTTGAGGGATGCTTTAATGTGGACTATTAGTGATTTCCCTACCTATGGTATGTTGTCCGATTGGAGTACACACGGAAAGTTGTCATGTCCTGTTTGTATGGATAACACTATAGCTTTTACTCCTTAAAGAAGGTAGGAAGCCAAGTTACTTTGGTTGTCATCGTCGATGGTTAAAACCTGGACATAGATTTCGATCAAACATGAATAATTTCAATAATAAGACCGAGAGAAAGCTGGCCCTTCCAAGAAAGACGGGGGATCAAGTTCTAGATTATATTATTCAATTTGATTCAATTACTTTTGGGAAGGGACAAAATTGTGATGAAAAAAATTCCTGGGTTTGGGGTTGAGCATACTTGGATTAAGAAGAGTATATTTTTTGAGTTGCCATATTGGCACAAACTCTTAATTCGACACAACTTGGATTTGATGCACATTGAAAAGAATGTTTTTGATAATGTATTTAATACAGTTATGAATGTCAAGGGAAAAATGAAAGACAATGATAAATCTCATTTGGATTTAAAAGCTCTTTGTATAAGACCTGAATTGCATACGAGATTGAATAATAATGGGAAACCAATAATGCCAAAAGCCAAGTACACACTAACCAATGAACAAATCAAACAAGTGTACGAGCGGCTCCAATCCCTTAAAGTTCCTGATGGGTATGCTGGTAACATTTCTCGATGTGTAAACCCTAAAGAGTACAAGATATCTGGGCTTAAAACACATGATTGTCATATTTTAATGGAAAGATTCCTCCCACTTGCCTTGCGAGAATTCTTGCCTAAGGATGTGTGGGAACCTTTGAATGTACTCAGTCAGTTTTTTAAGGATATATGCTCAAAAGTCTATTAAGAAGAAGAGTTAGAGAAGCTTGAATCCGGAATATTAGAAACATTGTGTAGGCTCGAAATGATTTTTTCACCTTCTTTTTTTGATTCTATGGAGCATCTACCTATTCACTTAGCATATGAAGCTAAAGTGGGGGGTCTAGTCCAATATCATTGGATGTATCCTTTTGAAAGGTAATCTCCTCATTTGTTGTTATATTAAACATGCCATTTTTTGTTGTTGCTATATAACATGTATATCATTCTCATATGAAGGTGTATGCAACACCTTAAAAGGAAAGTGAAGAATAAAGCATGTCCAGAGGGCTCAATTGCACAAGTAGGCTGGATTGAGGAAGTTGTGAGTTTTTGTTCACATTATTTATTCAGACCAAGCTCAATAGAGATGATCGAAATGATGAAGGGGTTCGGGGGGAATGGAAAGGAGAGTTACCAAATTTTGCCCCTGATGGTCATTCCCTTGGCAAGGGAAAAGATCGGTTTTTGTCATGTGAGGAAGTTAGTGCAATAGGCTTATATATATGCTAAATTGTGACTATGAAAGGGCGTACGATAAAATAAAGTAAGTATAAATATGAGAATTTTAAAACTTATTGACCCATTATTTTGCAATCGAATCTAATCAATTTTGTTTTTACATCTTAATTTCATTGAGCATAGGGCAATAGTACAAGAACTCCACCCAAATATGTCAGAAAATCAAGTAGAGGAAGAACACCATCGAACATTATTTAAATGGTTCCAACAGCAGTGTAACAATGACAATGATAATAATCTGAAGTATTTAGCTATGGGACCTTATAAAGATGTTACAAGTTATAAGCGGTTCCTCATCAGTGGTTTTCGGTTCCATACAAATAAACTAGAGTTAGGGACTCAAAATTCTGGAGTTGTAGTGAAGGGAAGTAACTATAGAGATGATGAACATGATTATTATGGACACTTGGTGGAAGTCCTCGAGGTACACTATTATGGAGGGAACACTATTTTTTTATTCAAATGTGAATGGTATGATCCAATAAAAGGGGTTGAAGTTGATAAGTATGGATTTACCAAGGTAAACACCAAATCTAGACTAAGGTCCTATGAACCATTTGTGATTGCATCTCAGGTTTTACAAGTGTTTTATGCAAGTTCTGTTTCGAAAAAAAATCAAGGTTGGTCTAGTGTTATTACTACAAAGCCCAGAAATACATATGATATTATGGAAATTGATGAAGCTGAGGATGCAAACACATATCAGGAGAATGAGATCCTTGCCGTAAATCTGTGTAATTTTGAATACGAGGGTGATAATATTTTGCTTCATGATAACTCTGAACCTGGAATTGAAGTTGAGCCTCTAGAAGACAATGGGGATAGTGAAGGTTTTCTTGATGATGATGATGATGATGATGATGATGATGATGATGATGATGATACCCTTAATGAAACTTACGACACAACTGATGAAGAGAATGATGATACCTTCAATGACAACATTGATAATGAGGATGGTAACAACAATAATGAAGATGGCGATTCCTTCGATGAGAGCGACTGATAGAGACTTGGTATAAAGTTAAATAATTAATTTAAGCTTAGTTGTCAATGTACATATTTCAAAAATATAGCAATTTTCTTTTCTTTTCAAAAATAATGTGTGTGCTTCTCATTTATATTTGAGATCTTCATGTATTTACTGTGGCTGATGTACAATCCTTATTGTGACAGCTTACAACTGATTCAGTGTTAGCGAATGAATGTTATGGAGATGTTATTTTGGTTTGGAGCTAAGTGTCTTATTTTTGGTGGTGTTCGATTATTGTTTTGCTGATAATTTGGGGGTATGTGTAGGTTTCAGTGGGGGCAGCAGTATCGCAAGAAATATCCTGAGGAATTGCTATTGACTCTATTGAGTAATCTTGCTGCCATATTTTTTGTGGGATGATGCTCTAATAATTGCTGAGTGTTATTTTCACTTTCATGATGAACATTTTAATGCTTTTCTCTGTTGGTTTTTGATTGACCAAGCACCCTCATGCACCATGTATTGGCAGTTGTAAGAATAACTCTTTTTCTTGAATCAGTACACATACTTTTGAGAACTTCATGAATTTACTGTGGCTGATGTACAATCCTTTTGAGAACTTCATGAATTTGTTGTACATTTCTGTTGTCAAGTTTTCTAACTTCTGGTGCTATATGAAATTGTGCATGCATAAGTGCATGACCCACTTGCTAACCACTTATAACTATTATTGCAATAGAATTCAACATGCAAATCAGTAGCTGTTAGCTACTAATTTTGCTTCATACTCAATGCAGTTTGACAAGTTTGCCTTCTGCGCTGGGTGCTTTAACTTGCCTGAAACAACTCCATCTGGAAAACAACCAATTAACATGTCTTCTGACGGAAATAGGACATCTGGCTTAGCTTCAGGTCCTGGAAGCCAACAACAATAGGTAACATATACTCTGAATGATTTCTTATTTCCCGTTGTGGATATCTTCTTTAATGGCAGGCCAGCGTTTATTTCTTGTTTGATGGAATCAATCTGTAGTATTGAATGAAGAATACAAGTTATAAAGAAATCTTGTTACTTAACGGTTCTTACCATTTGAATTTGAACTTCGATGAAGCTGGCTTTCCATTCATTGAACCCCTTTAGTTACTAGGCATTCTAAACAAACTATTCTGGTGTCAGGATTACCATCATTCCTTCGTGCATAGGGAGCTGCACTTCACTTGTTGAGGTAAGATATGGTTTCTCTCTCTCTCTCTCTCTCTCTCTCTCTCACACACACACACACACACACGCACACACTTGTACTTTCGCAATGTCGTTCTTTAGTATATGCGAGTTGATTTTTCATCAAATCTTCGATAGTCTTTGCCGAGAGACTTTAGGCAATTTGATAAATCTTATAGTATGGGTTTCTTCTCCTTTCTCATCTATTATAGTACTCCCTCCGTCCCTAAGTGACTGTCCGAATTTTACTTTGAGGGACATTTGCAAAAAGCTTAAACTTAAGCTTGTTTAGAACTTTAGCAACATGAGTACATAAAAACCCTTAATGATCTTACCATAATTGCATAGTGTGAATTAGAACTTCTTGTATGAGGAGGGAGGATTTAGTAACTTCTCCAAAAATTGGACATTCATTTTTGGAAATATGGACATTCATTAGGGACAGAGGGAGTACCCAAAATATCTATGGCTTGTTATATGTGGAATATTGAAGGTTGTTTGGGATCGTTGTGAAGGTAAATCCTTTGTGTCAACTTAGCCTAGCTGGCATAAGCCAGCTAAAGCCAATTGAATCTACAGGAAAACTCCTCTAAGGGGTAATCAGCCAGCCCTGTTGGCTGACAATTGCTCAGTTCGAGTGACTATGCAGTTTTACATTTGAAATTATAGCCGATTTTGAGACTAGATAAATATTCCGAAGTTGTAGAAGTGGCATCTGGAAATGAAGAGGCAATCTTTTTCCTATAATCTATTTTGGGTATTTAACTTGAGTTTTGTGGCAGAATAATGGAATCAGTACTTTCCTTTTGCGAAGCACATTGGGGTCTCTCTGATGGACTTGTGGCTTTCCAACAAAAGAATGTGATTAAAGAATGATGGACATCAATTTTTATTTTTATGTTTTTGTTTTTCAATAATTATTTATTCCTTATTTCACACATTACAGTTTAAGTAGTGATTCATAAGTTAACTGAGTCAAATTGTGTCACCTGATCAAAAATCAATTGCTTTACATATTACTGTATATAAAGTGAGACATATTGATCAGGTTGTAATTCTTTCTTTTTAGACTTACGTTTTTACTTTTCTTTTTTCTTTTTTTGGTAGCAAGAGCTGTGCTGTTAGTTTATACTTATGCTTGTATGGACTTCATTGCTTATGTTTTTATCACTCTTTTGTTCACTAAATAAGTTCTCTTCATTTTTAGGTATGGCTAGAGGTAAAGGTGGTGTACGTTCAACTTCTGGTAGGGGTGGTTCCATGAATGCATCTAATCAGAATCCTCTAGCATCTCCAGCTAATTCTCACATCCCTACTGCTAGTTTTTCGCGTTCAACTGTTGGTGGGGGTGGTCCCCTAAACACATCCGCCCAGCAATTACTTAACTCTTTGGATGCTCCGCATGTTGTTTCAGCCTCTGTTGCTCCTCATGTTCCTGCTGCACCTGCTGCTCCCCGTGTTCATGTACCTCTGGTGGAAGATGTCCTAGAAGATGTAAATCATGCTAATAATCAACCGAAGAATACACGTGGTTTAACCGTGGGCGTGAAGGGGCCCAAATCTGGCCAGTCGAAGATTCTAGTTACTGTACTCAGACACACGTAAGTTTCATCCAAATATTGTGCCTTGTTAAGTGGTTTACAAGTTCAATTTGTTTTTTATTTATATATCATATATCATGCATGTAACTCTTTTCATTTAGATTACTACCTGCAAAGGCCACTTCAAAGCTTAACCCAATATTCAGAAGACATTTCGATAAAGGCGATAAACTCAGAACAAAATGGAGCCATTGGAGTGAAGAACTCGGTGATCTTTGGATAGATTTTCTGGTAACATGTTATTTCATTCATACTTTTCTTGATTTAATAGAAATTTACATTACTTGACTAGAATATGCATGTCATTTCAATGCGGTAACCACAATATATTTTATGTCTTCGCAGAGGTACTTTAGGTTCGCTTTACCCGAAGAGGAAGCAAGAGGACGTATAGTGTGGGAATATATATGTGCTAGAAATTATCCTTAGTACCTCCATGGATGGAAGAGAGAGGCGTTGAAGGCATACGGATCAATACCTGCTGCAAGGAACCACAATCCGGAATGGACAAGCCTTAAAATATGGCAGGAATTATGTGATTACTGGATGAGTGAAGCCTTTCGTCAATCAAGTGCAATGCGAAAGCAAAATCGATCTTCATTAAAAAGTATACCGCACACATCAGGAAGGATTCCATATGAGAAAGTAGAATTGAAACTGGTAAAGTAAAACTGGGTTACTCTATTATTTGTTAATCATTTATTAAGTATCTATTATATTTTCTATTTACTAAGACGGTAACGTGTGTAATGTACAGGCTGAGAGCTTGGGTCGTCCTCCGACTCAAATTGAATGGTTTATAGAAACCCACATTAGAAAGAAAAATAACCAAGACAATAATGAAAATGTTTGGGTTAGTGAAGATGCTGAAAAACTTGAGGTACATATCATGAAATAATTTAAATACTCTCTATTATTGCTATTTCGACAATAGTTATAATATTGTGCCTTAGTAATGTCAAAAGGTTCTATCAGGGTTACTTGTCTCTGGTATCCTGCACTTGGTATCCCTCATATATATGATTAACCTCTACTTTGGTGCCCTCTTATTTTGTCCAAAATGATTTGAAGTTGGAACATTGAGTAAATGAGTAATGGCTAGAAATATCTGAAGTAGTATATCTGTTTGAGTTTGGTTTTGATGCTCAAAGATCTATGCTACTAACCCAATGATATATTTATGTCTATTGTGGGGTAGTGCCGTAGTGGGCTTAAGGACAATAATTACTGCTAGCTGATGTAAACTTGCTGCAGTAAACTCGCTGATGTAAACTTGCTGCAGTAAACTCGGTGATGTTAACTTGCTGAACTACCTCGCTGATGTGAACTTGATGATGCAAACTTATTAAACTAGAAACTTTCTCCCAAGGCACGTAAATGATGGTAAACGTTCCTAAGGTGGAGTCTGAAGTGTAAACATTATTCTCTGACTGAAACTATATGTTTGAGTTTGGTTTTGATGCTCAGAGATCTATGCTACTAACCCAATGATGTTAACTTACTGAACTATCTGTTTGAGTTCAGTTTTGATGCTCAGAGATCTATGCTACTAACCCAATGATATAGTTGTGTCTATTGTGGGGTAGTACCGTAGTTTGCTTAAGGAAAATAATTACTGCTAGCTGATGTAAACTTGCTGCAGTAAACTCGCTTATGTAAACTTCCTGCAGTAAACTCGGTGATGTTAACTTGCTGAACTACCTCGCTGATGTGAACTTGATGATGTAAACTTATTATACTAGAAACTTTCTCCCAAGGCGCATAAATGATGGTAAATGTTCCTAAGGTGGAGTCTAAAGTGTAAACATTATTCTCTGACTGAAACTATCTGTTTGAGTTTGGTTTTGATGCTCAGAGATCTATGCTACTAACCCAATGATGTTAACTTGCTGAACTATCTGTTTGAGTTTGGTTTTGATGCTCAGAGATCTATGCTACTAACTCAATGATATAGTTGTCATAACTTGTGTTTCTGTGGCTGACTGGTACTCTGATGTTTTAGATATGAAAGTCTCTTGCTGTAATTTTCTAGTGAATTGAGTCTGAAAACGATGGTGCTTGGGTCTTTGAGTAGATACTTCTAGTTGTAAATATACTTGTTATATATTAACATTGCTGATAGTATTTTGAATGAAATTTTTACAGGAGGCTTATGCAAACAAATTACGTGAAGTTAATGGCCTGGAACATACAACCCAAGTCAATGTTGTTTTGTGCCGAGGATGTGATGCTGTTTCTGACCCAGGATGTAAGATATGGGAGGTGGTAGCCGGTGGTGCAAGAAAAGGAAGATTATTTGGACGTCCAGGGGAGAAGTGGAGCAAGCGTCCCATTAGCTCTTCATCGATTAATTATGCGGCATTTGCTGGTTCACAAAATGCATCCGAGGAAATGAACAAAATGAAAAAGGAACTTGAATTAAATACATTACAACTGGCTCAACAATCAAAAGCATTCACTCAACAATCAAAAGCATTCGCTCAACAATCAATAGAATTTTCTGAAGCAAAAGCCTATATGACATCTACGGCACCAATCTGGGCTGCTTTGGCAAAAAGAGGTGGGATGCTCGCTCCTCCTCCTCCTTTGTTCAGTGACATTAGTTGTGCTACACCTAGTTCCGACGGGGAATCAAATATCCCAACAAATGCATCTCCTTTCAATGACGATGATGGTAATGGTGAGACCGATGACATTATCTAGTTGATATGTTTTTAGAGAATATTTTGTTTTAGACTGCCATGTGACTACTAGCCTATTATTATTTAGGACAAAGAAATTAGTTTTTGTTTTTTGAAACCTGGACAAAGAATGGTGGTTGGTTAGCAAGTTTTGATACTTGGTATATATTTTGGACAAAGAATGGCTGTTGATTACATGTTTATATAAAACTTGTGTTTATGCATATGAGTATTTTATTTATTTTTGGTTTTTATGAAAAAAGTAGCAATTGCAAAAATAAAATTTATATAAATTTTGGGAATTCTATAAATTCCGGGAAATGTTTATGTGATGGCTAGTGCCATCTCTAAAGAACATCTCAAAGATTTTTGGCAAAAGGTTGCCATCATATAGAATGTAAAATATACGATTGCAATTGCAGTCACATAATAAGGTTTTATGCGATGGTGAAGTCCATCTAATTTGACGACTATATGCGATGGTGAAGTCCATCTAATTTGACAACTATATGCGACGATTAAATTCATCTTTGTTGAAGAGCATATGTGATGGTTAAAACCATCTTTGTTGAAGACGCTATGCGATGGCATTTTATTTTTAAAATAATATTTTTATTGAAAATAATATTTATATTATAAGATTAGATTAGCCATCGCATAAGGTGTTACGCATTACGCGATGGCTGCGGCTGTCGCATATACCTTTAGTGACAAGTCCTAAGGCGACGGCCATTTCGATCCTCATTTTGCAAGATGGGGATCGAAATTCTGCGTTCTTTCATGCGAATATTAAGGAAAGGCGTAGAATGAATTCTTTGAAGCTTCACTTGGCCGATGGTTCTTGGTGTGCGAATGAGACAGTTTTGGGAAATCTGGGTGCGGCTTATTATGAGGACATTTTCAGATCTTCTCCACATGTGATAGATGATAGCCTTTTTGCGGGCATTTGGGAAGATGTGACAGAGGCGGAAATCTTTTTCTGACGGCTATACCGTGTGAAGAGGAGGTTTAGGATGCTATAAAATCTTTGAATGCAGATAGTGCTCCGGGGATAGATGGTTTCACGGGGCAGTTTTTTCGAGGTTGCTAGTCTATTATAAAGACGGATGTGGTGGCAGACGTTCAAGCTTTTTATAATGGGGTGGCGTTGCCTAGGGGATTTTCTTCGAATGTTCTCGTTCTTTTGCCTAAGGTGGATAAGCCTTCGGATTTTAAGGAGTTGAGGCCTATTAGTTTATCGACCTTCATGAATAAGGTAATTTCTAAGATACTTACTACTCGTATGGCTTCAGTTATTCATAAGGTGATTTCTCCGAAGCAAACGGGCTTTATCAAGGGAAGAGGCATTCAAGAGAATATTGCTTTGGCTCATGAACTTGTTCATAGGGTGGATCAGAAAGTGGTAGGAGGAAATGTCCTTTTTAAGCTGGATATGTCTAAAGCCTATGACCGTCTGGAGTGGGATTTTTTGTTTTGTGCTATGGAAGCTTTTGGATTTAACAGCAGGTGCAGGGACTTGGTTTGGCATTTGGTGCAGGGTAACTGGTACTCAGTGAGGCTGGGAGGGGTGTCACATGGTTACTTTGCTTCTTCTAGGGGAGTGAAACAAGGTGATCCTTTATCCCCATTATTATTCATCATTGTGCAAGAGATTTTATCGAGAGCCATGCACAGAGCGCTTCGGGAGAATACGTTCCGTCCTTTTGAGCATGGGAGAGGTGAGGTCCAGATTTCTCATCTTTTATATGTAGATGATATGTTGATCTTTTGCAATGGCCGAAGGGGTTCTATAGAAGGTCTTCAGGGTGTTTTGTCTAGATATGAGCGTGCATTCGGGCAGCTTATAAATCTAGAGAAAAGTGGTTTTTATGTGGGGAAGAAGATGATAAACTTTGAGATTGAGAACATCCGAAGGTGGTCAGGGTGTACGCATCAACAGTTCCCTTTGAAGTATCTTGGTATTCCGCAGTTCAAAGGAAGGATTCAACGGGTGCATTTTACGGAGTTGGAGGCTAAGGTTATGAAGCGAGTTAACAGGTGGAAAGCTCGCCTTCTGTCTTTTGGAGGTAAGTTAACTTTATTGAAATCTGTTCTTTATAGCATTCCAATATATTCCATGGGAGTTTTAAAGGTTCCGAAGGGTGTTATAAGGAATTTGGAGGGTATTATGGCTAATTTCCTGTGGAGTAATGGGGGTGAGAAGCGGTCACAATGGGTGGCATGGCAGGAGGGGTGCAAGCCCATTCAGGAAGGTGGTTTGGGGGTTAGATCTTTAAAGGAGGTTAATGACACGATGTTGGCCAAGTTGGCTTGTGTGGCTGTATATGGTAATTCTCTATGTGCTACTTTTGTTCGTGAGAAGTATGGGTGGAATGCCTCAGAATCCAGTTCTCATGGTTGGAAATCAGCAGCTAATTTTCTACCACAAATAGAGGATTGCAGTAGATGGATTGTTGGTAAGGGAGATATCAGTTTTTGGATGGAAAATTGATGTGGTGAGCGAATCGGGGGTCCTCGACCTGTTGATCATGGATTGCTAGTTCGTGACGGGCTGATGGTATTAGATGATTTACTTCCTCACATTCCTGATCATTTTCACGATAATATTAGGATGGTGTCTATTGATGAGAATGAGGTTGATAAGGTGTCATGTACTTTTGACTCGGTCCGGGGCTTTTGAGTCTGCTGCTTGGTGGGAACATCTTAGGATTCGCAGTCCGTTGGTGGAGTGGGGTGCTAAGATTTGGCACAAGCATATTCCCACTAAGGTTAGTGGATTCTGGTGGAGACTTATGCACAATGGCCTTTCAGTGGATGCATGGTTGGAGGAAAGGGGTTTTAGCATTCCTCCCCGTTGTGTATGCTATCCTTATGGTGGTTACAGGGAGACTAGGGAGCATTTATTTCTTCACTCGACGATGGCAATTTCCCTGTGGCAACATTGGTCATCGTACTTTGGGTTCGGTTTTCACTACACGAACTTCCAACATTTATGGGAGGTTTGGTGTGGGGGACAATAAAAAAGAACTCAATTAGGGTTGGTTCGAATGGGAATAATGATGTTTGTCTTCTGGGAGTTATGGAAGGCGCGATGTAAAATGATTTATGATGGCAAACAGATGGAGTGCAGGGCAATTATTGATGTGGTTAAGAATGCGTTAGTGGATATGTGTTCATTCATGGTTCCCAAGTCTAAAATGACAGCAACAAATTGTATCATTTTGGTCAGTATAAGTTTAAGGGTAGCTGAGGTGAAGATTAGGAGGAGTTGAACATTGAGATGGGAGTCTTCGCGTGATTATAGTTATACGCTCAACACGGATGGTTCTTCAGTTCATGGAGAGTGTTCGGGAGGAGGGGTGATTAGAGATTGAAGGGGTGGCTTCATCTGTGCTTTTTCCAATTTCTATGGGATGGGCACAAGCATGTAGGCGGAGATTTTTGCCCTCTGAGATGGTTTGAAGCTATGCTGGGATCTTCAGTTAACCTCAGTTCAGGTGGAGTCTGATTCGTTGGTGGCAGTGGGAATTTTGAGAGGTCAGTATTCGGGTCCGTGGCGATACACTTATGAGCTTCGGGAGTGCAGACATTTAATGGGTGGTTTCGGTATTAGACACGTGCTAAGGGAGGCAAATGGTGTGGCAGATAGGCTTGCAGCGATTGCTCATGCTCATCGTCAACATATGAGGTTTGATACGGCTTTTGTTTTACCGGGGGATGTGATAAATGCATTGAGATTTGTTGAGTTGAGCATTTACTCGGTTCGTAGTTGACATGGGGAAGTTTTTCTAGGTTTTAATGGATCTTTTTCTGGGTTTTAATTCTTTGGAAAATCAGCATTTTCTTGGCTGTACAATGTCTTGTTTCTGTAGTGCATGGTTTGGACGTGCGACTCTGTTTGCCATTGCTGATGTTAGTGTGGTTGGTGGTGCTGGAATGGCAATGCTTCAGTTGGTTATTTGGTTGCTGCAGAAGTGTGGCTGGTTTTGGAATTTATGCAGATTTGAAATGGGGGCGTGGTTAGTCGTATGGTGGCTGATGGTGTCAATGGTTGCTCATGCTTCATTTGGGTTTTGGATATGGTGTGTAGTAATTAATCTGGGACAATTTTTGATCTGTCTTGGTGGTTTTGTTGCTGGGATTGACATTGAGGCATCAAAACAGTTTGTTTGCTGGTATTTAAAATTTTCTGCAGAGGTAGACTCAACCGTGCGACACTACTGGCCTCGAAGGTCACGAGTCGTGACTGTAAGGACGACTCGTCCCTGTGTTGTTGTTCTCTGTTTCAGTCGTGCCAGTGTAGGGGAAGAGTTAGGTTTGTTGGGGATGAGTCATCCCCTAAGGCTGGATTCAACGTTGAGTTTCTGGAAATTGAGGGAGCATCCGCTCCAATGGCTTGGGAGCGTCCACTCCAACCTTGCTGTGGGCTGTTTGGTTTGGCTTGGCGTTGGGCTTCATGGCAACTCCTTGGCAGGCCTGGTTGATTTTTGGGCCATGAATGGGCAATTTTGGGGCCATACTTGGGCAATTTTGGGGCAAAAGGCTGGCTGATGTTTGACCTAATGCTTTGGGATAAATTGTTCTACTTTTAATTACGTTGGTTTTAGAGTTGGGCATTTTAATTCCCGCTAATTGATGTACTAATTTTCTATCATCAATAAAAGCTCCCAGGTGTCGTCCTGGTTCTTCAAAAAATAAAATAAAAATATACCCTAAACCCTAAATCATATACCTATACCCTAAACCCTAAATCCCTATATCCTAAACCCTAAATCATATACCTATACCCTAAACCCTAAATCCGTATATCCTAAACCCTTAATCATATACCTATACCTTATACCTATACCCTAAACCCTAAACCCTAAATTCCTATATCCTAAACCCTAAATCACATACCTATACCCTAAGGTTTAGGGTATATGGTTTATGGTATATGTATATGATTTAGGGTTTAGGGTATATGTAATGATTTAGGGTTTAGGATATAGGGATTTAGGGTTTAGGGTATAGATATATGATTTAGGGTTTAGGGTATACACTACCAGAAACTGCGTCTTTAGCGACGAAATTACCAGCGACGGAATGATTCCGTCGCTATATAGCGACGGAAATTATACTATAGCGACTGAATAATTTTGGCGTCAATTTTACCGACGGAATTCAATTCCGTCGCTGAGTTCCGTCGCTAAAAACTAATATTCCTCGAATATTCCTTTCATTACCGCCACTAGATTGGCGCCTAGATTACCGACGGAATATTCTGTCGCTAATACTTTCTCATTGGCGGAATTATTCCGTCGGTGAAAATTTAATATTTTTTTTATTTTTTTTAATAAATTATTATTTTTTATTTTTTTATTTATCAGCGATGGAAATATTCCGTCGGTGATTATGACATTTAATTTTTAATTATTTTTAATTAATCAGCGACGGAATTATTCCGTCGGTAGAAATTAAATATTTTTTAATTTTTTTTAAAATAAACCACCGACGGAATATTTCCGTCGGTGATAAATTAATTTTTTTTATTTATCAGCGACGGAAATATTCCGTCGGAGATTATAACATTTAATTTTTAATTATTTTTAATTAAACAACGACGAAATTATTCCGTCGGTAGAAATTAAATATTTTAAATTTTTTTTTAAATAAACCAGCGACGGAATATTTTCGTCGGTGATAAATTAGTTTTTTTATTTTTTTATTTATCAGCTACGGATTTATTCCGTCGGTGATTATATCATTTCATTTTTAATTATTTTTAATTAAACAGCGACGGAATAATTCCGTCGGTGATAAATTTTTTTTTTTATTTATCAGCGACGGAAATATTTCGTCGGTGATTATAACATTTAATTATTTTTAGAACTAATTAACAAAATAACTAACTGAAAACATTAAAAAATTTATCTGGAAACGTTAGAAAATTGACTGGAATTTCAAAAAACTAACTGAAATTTTGAAAAACGAACTGAAAACGTTAAAAAATCGACTGAAATTCTAAAAAATTAACTGAAAACGTTAAAAAACTGACTGAAATTTCAATAAACTAACTGAAAATGTTAAAAAAACTGACTGAAAACGTTAAAAACTAACTTAAAACGTTAAAAAGCTGACTGAAATTCTAAAAAACTTATTGAAAACGTTAAAAAACTGATTGAAATTCTAAAAAACTAACTGAAAACGTTAAAAAACCGACTGAAATTCTAATAAACTATCTGAAAACGTTAAAAAACTGACCGAAATTCTAAAAAACTAACTGGAAACGTTAA
Organism: Adenophora triphylla var. japonica; assembly: GCA_022495995.1. Taxonomy (NCBI): domain Eukaryota; kingdom Viridiplantae; phylum Streptophyta; class Magnoliopsida; order Asterales; family Campanulaceae; genus Adenophora; species Adenophora triphylla. The sequence goes on from JAFEMH010001070.1 coordinate 20,903, forward strand.
AAAACTGACTGGAATTTCAAACGGTTATAAGTATATGAGATTTGAGATTTTAGGGTTTAGGGGTTAGGGTATAAATATATGAGATTTGAGATTTAGGGTTTAGGGTTAGAGTTTAGGGTTTAGGGGTATAGGGTTTAGGGTTTAGGGTTTATGGGTTAGGGGTTAGGGGTTAGGGGTTAAGGTTTAGGGTTTAGGGTTTATGGTTTAGGGGTTAGGGGTTAGGGTTTAGAGTTTAGGGGTTAGGGTTTAAGGTTTAGGGGGTTTAGAGTTTAGGGATATGATTTAGGGGTTGGGATATAAGTATATGAGATTTGAGACTTAAGGTTTAGGGTTTACGCTTATGGTTAGAGTTTAGGGGTATAAGTATATGATTTAGGGGTTGGGGTAGTAGCGGTAGTAGTAGTGGTAGTGGTAGTAGTAGTATTGGTGATAGTGTGGTAGTAGTGGTAGTAGTAGTAGTAATAGTAGTGGTAGTAGTAGTGGTAGTAGCGGTAGTAGTGGTAGTAGTGGTGGTGGTAGTACGTAGTGGTGGTGCATGGTGGTGGTGATAGTAGTGGTTGTAGTAGTAATAGTTGTGGTGGTATAGTAATGGTGGTAGTGGTAGTGATAGTAGTGGTGGAGTGGTGGTGGTGGTAGTGGTAATAGTGATGGTAGTGGTAATAGTGGTGGTGGTGGTAGTGGTGATAGTGGTAATAGTGATGGTAGTGGTGATAGTGGTGGTGGTGGTGCATGGTGGTGGTGGTAGTACGTAGCGGTGGTAGTAGTAATAGTTGTGGTGGTATAGTAATGGTGGTAGTGGTAGTGGTAGTGATAGTAGTGGTGGAGTGGTGGTGGTGGTAGTGGTGTAGTGGTAATAGTGGTGATAGTGGTGGTAGTGGTGCGTGGTGGGGGTGGTGGTGGTAGTAGTGGTTGTAGTAGTAATAGTTGTGGTGGTATAGTAATGGTGGTAGTGGTAGTGATAGTAGTGGTGGAGTGTTGGTGGTGGTAGTGGTGGTAGTGGTGGTAGTGGTAATAGTGATGGTAGTGGTGATAGTAGTGGTGGTAGTAGTAATAGTTGTGGTGGTATAGTAATGGTGGTAGTGGTAGTGATAGTAGTGGTGGATTGGTGGTGGTGGTAGTGGTGTAGTGGTAATAGTGATGGTAGTGGTGATAGTGGTGATAGTGGTGGTGCGTGGTGGTGGTGGTAGTAGTGGTTGTAGTAGTAATAGTTGTGGTGGTATAGTAATGGTGGTAGTGGTAGTGATAGTAGTTGTGGAGTGGCAGTGGTGGTGGTAGTGGTGGTAGTGGTAATAGTGATGGTAGTGGTGATAGTGGTGGTGGTGGTGGTGCGTAGTGGTGGTGGTAGTAGTGGTGGTGGTAGTAGTAATAGTTGTGGTGGTATAGTTGTAGGTGTTAGTGCCCTAGGCCTATAGAGATAGACTTATTTGTAATGTCAGTTTTCATTTATATAAGAGATTGTTATTTTGATTATTATATATATGTATGCATGTTTACTTTAATAATCGTGTCCCTAGTACTTATGAAGCACTGGTATGAAGTCTAATGGATAATCATGTGATGATTATATGCATGGAGATGCACATTAGATTCATGGGTACTTGTTAGAGAACAAGGTACTGGACTTGACCCATTATGAGATTTATGTCATGGTCAAAAGTCATAAATAAATCTCATATAGTTATATCATTGATATCCTTTGACCTGAGATTATCATCGTCTTCCACTCGATGAATATTATGTTTGATATAGTTTAACGTTGTCTTTAACCGGATAACAATAAGGGCTATTATTGGCATGATATGATTCCTGTTGGGAAGAATGATAAGTCAAGATGGAATTTTGTCCCTCGTAAAGAGAGATGTTTGCTAGGCCACTCGTAAGTAAGATTGATGTAGTGCATGGCCATGCCCGAATGAATTAATGTGATTAATATCATTCGATTAATCAATTTACTTGGTAACGAGAAAGCATTGAACAATATGAGTTGACGTGGACCATGACTCATGTTCAATATAACATCGTGTGACAATGGGATTGTGATATGTTCTATGTAGGAAATCGAACTTGATATTATATTATTTGGGTAAGCATGATGGCTTGCTAGAGTCCGCTCATGTCTTATGAGGATCGATGTGATCGAACTCATTGCCAACATAATATAGTCCTATGGGGTCACACGCATCGAACGAATTGTCAAAAATGAAATATGGAATCTGGGCTGATGGGCGACCGCCCAAGTGTATCATGGGCGACCGCCCACAAGTCAATAGTTGGCTTGGGCGACCGCTCAAAGGGTATGGGCGACCGCCCATGTGCCGAACTGTGCTGAAACCGTTTTTGATTAGGGTTTTTAAAAAGGAATAATATTTATAAAGTATAAATACTATCCCTCTTCAACCCTAGCAGCTAGTCACAAATTTTGAGTTTATAGAAACACAAAATTGAGAGGTTTTCATTTGTGAATTGAAAATCAAAACACCAATTCCATAATTCTTCATTGATTGAAAGGAGTTTCAATCAAAGGATCTAGCAATCCACCTAGAATTGTTCTAGGGTTCGTTCAACGCGTGGATACACATAGAGGATCTTCGCCAATCAAGATCTAACGTTCGTGTTTCAAGAATCGTTCATTGAGGATTCACTAGTTCATCAATCTGGAGTTGGAACGCGTTTATCAACGACAAAAGCACACAAGGTTGGTAATTCTATTTCATACTTCTTAATTAATCATCTAGAACGGATCCTAGGCTCCGGGGTTTTCGAGTTAATTTGCATTCTTCCGCTGCGCATGGACCCTCGAAACCCAACAGTGGTATCAGAGCCCCGTTCATGATGTTTATATTAGATAATCGTGATAATTATATAATGGGATTATGTTAATTTTCATGATGAATATGATTTAGAATATGAATTTATATGGGATTTGCTTATGGAAGTAAATGTATATTTTGATATGCCATGATTATGAATTGAATTATATGATTAATGTGATTAATCTAGAATATGGGTCTTGAAATATTACTTAGTATATGGGCTGGACACCAAAAACTTCCCCACAGGCACTTCTTGGAAGTGTGGGATAACATTGGATTACAATGCCACGTACTAGTAATTGATGAATTTCTAGATCTTGAACAAATTGTTTGTTATAGGGATTATGTTCATATTAAATGAGATTTTACATGAATCATTAAACCCTAACTGATTAGAAATTATGATGTAAACATCAAATGTGATTTGTGATGCATCATTCCATGTTCATAATTATGCTCATATAATTTTCATGAATCAACCTTGCCATGTTAATTGATAAACATGAAAATTGAACCTTCATTGAAATTTGAGTTTGTTTATGCCACCCATTTTAAACACTTGTGAGTACACGAATAGTTTTATGTAGGCTACGCCATAGCGAGGTACATTAATTCTATCTTTGTATGATCAAGATGAGCAAACGGTGATTGCTATACGTTTAAAATGGTTGAACTCAATTAGGCTATCAAAACAGTTTTGGGCCTGAGGCATAAGATGAGATTGAAACATGTGACATATGATGTCTATAATCTCATAAAGGATCTAAGAGTCATATGTTGATATGATTGATAAATGTTATCTACCTTTTTAGTTTAATTTTGAGCAGTCGTGCCATAGCCGACTTGAAATTAAATTAAAGTTGGGTCTTAGCCTATTAAATTATATTATGCATGATTGTATAAGAAGGTTATATAATTTAGTGGGAGTATTTATGAAATATGTTATTTAAATCTCTTAAATGAAATAGGTACTTATATGTGTTCATATTTGTTGCATATCTTTGTAGATCAATGGGTGTAAACACTAATCAAACTCTGTCACTGCGATCAGTCCTTGAGAAGGACAAGTTAGAAGAGAATGGCAACAACTATGTGGATTGGATCCACAGTTTGAGAATTGTTCTCAAATAGGAAAGGAAGTTGTACATTCTCGATGGACCCGTTCCACCCGAGCCTGCTGCTAATGCAACTCGAGCTGAAAAGGATCAACATAAGAAACATTTGGAAGATTCTATTGATATTGGTTGCTTGATGCTCGCTACCATGTGTAAGGCCCTTCAGAAGGACCTTGAACACATGGATACTTATGATTTGGGAAATCATTTGAAGGAAATGTTCCAGTTGCAAGCACGTCAGGAAAGGTTTGACACTATGAAGGCTCTTCATTCATGCAAGATGATTGAAGGACAACCTGTTGGGCCTCATGTGTTGAAGATGAAGGGTCACCTCGAACATCTTGAGAGGCTTGGATATCCTATCCAGTTGGAGCTTGCTACGGATATGATATTGCATTCACTCCCTGAAAGTTATAATCAGTTTGTTATGAATTATAACATGAACGGGATGAATAAATCTCTGTCTGAATTGCATGGGATGCTTAAGAATGCAGAGAACAATATCGCCAAGAAAACCAATCAAGTGTTGATGGTGAATAAAGGAAAGGGGTTCAAGAAAACCAAGGTTAAAGCAAAAGTTGCTAAACCGGAGGCAAAGGTTGCCGTTGTTGAGAAGCCTCAACCCAAATCCCAAAAGGATGCGGTATGCTACCATTGCAAGGAAACTGGGCATTGGAGGCGTAACTGCAAAGCTTATCAGGAAGGACTAGGGCAATGAGATTGCCATGACTTCAGGTATCTATGTGATAGATATTCTACTTTCTACTTCTAGTTCTTGGGTATTAGATACCGGATGTGGATCTCACATTTGCCTAAATGTGCAGGGACTAAAGAATAGAAGGTTGCTCAAGGAAGGTGAAGTAGACCTGCGGGTTGGAAATGGAGCAAGAGTTGCTGCATTGGCCGTAGGGACTTACGAAGTCACTTTACCTAGCGGATTAATATTAGTTTTGAATAACTGCTATTATGTTCCGGATTTGAGCAGAAACATTATTTCAATTTCTTGTTTAGACAATGAGGGTTACAGTTTTCTTATTGCGAATAAGAAATTTTCCATTTATTTGAATGATATGCTTTACTGTATTGCTCATTCTTATAATGGCCTTTATGTCTTAGATGTTGAAAATAATGTTGATAATGTCTATCATGTAAATAAGAAATCTAAACCAAACAATGTGAACAACACATTTAAATGGCATTGCCGTCTTGGGCACATAAATGAGAAACGCGTCTCTAAACTCCATAAAGATGGATATTTAGACTCATATGATTATGAATCATATGATGTTTGCGAATCTTGTTTATTGGGCAAGATGACTAAAGCACCTTTTACTAAGAGTAGTGAAAGGGCTAGTGATTTGTTGGCTCTCATACATACTGATGTATGTGGACCAATGAATAGCATTGCTAGGGGAGGATTTCGGTACTTCATAACGTTCACTGATGACTTATCAAGATATGGCTATGTCTATCTGATGAAGTACAAAAGTGAAGCATTTGAGATATTTAGAATATTTCAAAATGAAGTACAAAATCAACTTGGCAAAACTATTAAAACACTTCGATCCGATCGAGGTGGTGAATATTTAAGCCAAGAATTTGACGATCATCTTAAAAGTTGTGGAATTGTTTCAGAACTTACTCCACCCGGAACACCACAATGGAATGGTGTGTCCGAGAGGAGAAATCGAACTCTATTAGATATGGTTCGATCGATGATGAGTCAAGTTAACCTTCCTATTTCTTTTTGGGAACATGCACTGGAAACAACTGCTTTCACGCTTAATAAGGTCCCTACTAAATCGGCTCCTAAGACCCCACATGAGATGTGGCATGGAAGAAAACCTAGTTTATCTTTCATGAAGATTTGGGGATGTGAAGCTTATGTAAAGAAATTGGTTTCTGAAAATAAGCTTGCACCCAGATCCGATAAATGTATTTTCGTTGGTTATCCTAAGGAAACGAAAGGATATCAATTTTACAACCAATCCGAGAACAAAGTGTTTGTTGCTCGACATGGTGTCTTTCTAGAGAAAGAGTTTCTCTCTAAAGAAACTAGTGGGAGTAAAATTGATCTTGAAGAAATTCAAGAACCCGAAAATGACAAGGAACCAATAGTAGAGACGGAACCAAAATCACAAGCTGTTGTGGAACCGGTTCAAGATACGCAAGTTCTTCGCAGATCGGATAGGATACGATCCGAACCTGAGAGATATGGATTTCTCATGATGGAAAGTAACGAAGTAGAAATCATTGAGAATGATGAACCTACTTCCTATCAAGAGGCGATGTCCACTCCTGATTCGGACAAGTGGCTAGGAGCCATGGAATCCGAGATCAAATCCATGTACGATAATCAAGTTTGGAACTTGATTGATCCACCTGAAGGTGTAAAAACCATAGGGTGCAAATGGGTTTTCAAAAGGAAAACCGACATGGATGGGAAGGTACATACTTATAAGGCTAGGCTTGTTGCTAAGGGGTATAGGCAGATTCATGGCGTTGACTATGATGAAACCTTTTCACCCTCAGCAATGCTTAAGTCTATTAGAATCTTAATTGCCATAGCCGCATATTACGACTATGAGATATTGTGAGTACCCCAATCCAACTCGTGACCCAATAAAAAGTGCCTTTTACTTAATAAAAGTGCGCTTGGGAGCGTTTGGTAAATTTTCGGTTCATTCCGAGATTTTCGGGAGCTTTTATAAGTTTTCTGCTAAGGAAGGACCTAAAAAGAATTATACAGATTGGACCTGTTGGGAATTACCAAGGAAGGGTCCAGATTTCGCCACCTGGCAGTGTTTCTAGAAGGAAGGATCTAGAATGTCCAATGTCGGACATGAGTCTGTCGAGTCCAAGTTGGACCAGTTTTTGCTTTGCAGTGATAAAATCTTTGTTTCTCTTCTTGCTAGACTCGAGACATTACTAGCACACCTGCATTACACTCAATTGAAATGGTCTTATTCCAAATGATCACTTGTGCTGCTCACCGACTAATGCTTTGAAATGACTAATATTTAAATTGATCGGAGTGAGAAAATCGACTGATATCCTTCCCAAAGTGGGGCTCACCAATTCTCCATCTCGCGTCTCCTGTGCTCACATATCTTCCTTCGTCCTCCCCATCTCGTTGTTCGATGAATTTGCACAGATCTTCCTCAAAGTAAGCCTAAAAAAGCAATGAAGACTGGATCTCGTTCGGATCATCCGGTAGGGACTGCGGTTGAAACCCTTCACCCTTAGGAAAACCATTACCTTACCCTCACCAAATAATACCCCTTCAGTCCAAGATCGGCATATTTTGAAACCCATTTAGCCATCGCCATGAAAAGAGGGACTATCCTTGAGGCTCCCGTGATTCAAAGAAAGATCGACCGTCTCCAAGCTCAAGAATGACGGAAAGCAATGATCCATCCTGGGGACTAGCTGAAATTATCTTCTCAAAACAAAGTTGAAAAGAAAAGAGAGGCAAAAATACAAAGATATATAAAAAAAGAAAAAAAGAAAAAAAAAATAAGAAAGAAAAGAAAGAGAGCCTAGTTCCCAGCGATCCTCTCGAAAGCAAAATTCCAAGGATTCGGTTGTTACTCAGGAGGAGTCTCAGAGTGAATAAAGATACAGCACGGATGTCCCCTCACCATTACCTCTAACCAATTCCAGGCCGTCCTCTCGATTTTAGAGGATATTCCCATTGCCATTACCCTTGCCTTTGACCAAAGCAAAGATTGACCTCTCGTTCCAAGAGGCAACAAAGATGCAACCACAGATTTCCCTCACCTTAGAAATCCCAAACACATACCCAAAAGCCAACCTCTCATCTTTAGAGGTTCAGTCAGCAAAAAGCCTAGCCGACCTCTCATCTTAAGAGGTCACGATATCCCGAATTACCCAAAGACCGATCGAAACACTGAAGCCCAGTCGCAGTTCCTACCGGATAACAGTTTCATTCCAATATCGTCGAGATCTAAAACAGATTATTGCTTAAAGCAGAGCCAAGACCATCCCTGCTCAAAGGATCGTCAAGCGAAGATTGTGCAAATTCTATCCATTCATTCGACGTTGCATGTGAGCATATTTCTTTTCTCCTCCGCAAACACCTGTCGCGGACGTCCCATTGGGGCTTCACATCTGTGTCTCCCATCGACACTCCAAGAGGACATGTCTTTCAATTCTCAAAATCCTAAAAGGTCCTCAGATCCTCGAATTCCAACGTTCATTCTTCATTCGGGATAAGCCCGAACTACGGCGACCTGAGCTCCTCCTATGGAGGGGAACGTAGGCAACCATAACTGGTCCGGTCGAAATCACAAACAGATCTCAGAAAATCCGGTCTCCTCATGGACCATGCCCATACACTTTCCACACTTCCGAGCTTGATTCTCGATATCAGTGGGCTTTCTCCTCAGGATTGATAAAAATATGTGTTCATATTGGCTTTGGTGGTTGAGTAACCCGAACATCAATAAAGGGTTTTAAGCAACCTTGTGATAATCACGAATAAGACAGGTTTTAAAATGTCTCGACAAGTCTTCTTTTCTACATTCTAGGAATATAGAGCCAAACACTGTCTTTCTGTCAGCAGGGGCTTCCATACACTTTTTCACACCTTGTTGTGCTAATACTCTCTCAAAAGAGTCAAACCCATAAGCGAGTGTGTTACACAAAATCGGGATTCATTTCCCACTTTTTGAAAGATGTGCCCCTGCACGTATATATTTCCGAGTCTATGACTGATTGACTAAGGTCTGAAAAGATGGGTGCCTCCTTGGCTGCATGATGATTTTGCCTGTAATGGGACTGCATTGGATCTCTTCAAGCTGGGGCTTTGCTATGCTGTCCTCTCAAGCTCTCCTTACCAGATTCCCTCCGGGTTTGCTTTGCATTATCAAATGGGGCTTTGCCTAGTCATCTCTTCAAAGCTAGGGCTTTCTCTGCACTTTCTCTGCTGCTTGCTGCCTCAGGCGCGCGATACACTTTGTTCTTATCAGCAACGAATCAATCTGCTGTGGTCTGTACTCTCTGGGTACACCCCGACTTGCCTAGCTGCGCCATACCATCCATCCTTCATGGGAGAGGGTTCGACCCATACATCATCATATACACAGTCATTCCATCATAAATCCATCATAGCATAATGGCTGCATACATATCCGCTTGTCAAGCCTTGCCAAAATCCTCACTCCATTTTCATCCCCAGTCGAGATGGACTCGTGCAATGAATTTAATAATGCATAAGCAAAATTTCAAATAATTGAATAAAATGCAAAGTGCCTAGTAGTGTTGTGTTTTTCCCCCACAGGGTACAATAATCAAGTGATCATAATCTGATCATGGGGATTGCTCCTCAAATCACAACCTGGACAAAGATTTCAAATCTGCGCAGTGGCATATTCTGCCTTTATCATCTTCATAGGTCTCGTCATCTTCTGATTCATTAGCATCGTCTAAAAGAGCCCTAGCTGCCTCAGTCTCCAAGCAATGCTCGTCAAGCTCATCAGCCTCGTTGTCAAATCATCATCAAAGGTCCGTCTTGCAACGACAAATCCTCAGCAAGGTCCGTCTTGCAATGGAAAATCATAATCAAAGTCCGTCTTGCAACGGTAAATTGTCAACAATGTCAGTCTTGCAACCTCAAATCATCAGCAGGGTCCGGCTTGCAACGGTAAATCAAAGATCAAGGGTCCGTCTTGCAATGGTAATATCAACAGCAAAGTTCGTGTGCTACCCGGCGAGTGCTTCCAAAGCCAGCCAATCACTTCAAGTGATCTTCGTGTGCACAACCCTTGCAGGTAAGCACAACACATGTATGAAAGTATATCTCATTCTAACTGCAAATCATCTTGTCTTATGTTTGCTTTCTCGTAAAAGTCATTTCATTTCCTTGTAGTTCATCTTGCACTACTTTTGAGTTAATCTCGATCCTTTTTAAGGCTTGTTCCTATGTCTCTTTAGGCTTGTTCCTATGTCTTTTTAGGCTTGTCCCTATACCTTCTTTAGGTTTGTTCCTATACCTTTTAGGCTTGTTCCTATACCTTTTTATGGCTTGTTCCTATGTCGCTTAAGGCTTGTTCCTATGTCTCTTTAGGCTTGTTCCTATATCTCGTTAGGCTTGTTCCTATACCTTTTTAGGCTTGTTCCTATGTCTCTTTAGGCTTGTTCCTATACCTCTTTAGGCTTGTTCCTATATCTCTTAAGGCTTGTTCCTACGTCTCTTTAGGCTTGTTCCTTTACCTCTTAAGGCTGGTTCCTATGTCTCTTTAGGCTTGTTCCTATACCTCGTTAGGCTTGTTCCTATACCTCTTTAGGCTTGTTCCCATACCTGTTAGGCTTGTTCCTATACCTCTTAAGGCTTGTTCCTATGTCTCTTAAGGCTTGTTCCTATGTCTCTTAAGGCTTGTTCCTAAGGCTTGTTCCTATACCTCGTTACGCTTATTCCTATACCTCCTCAGGCTCGTTCCTATATTTTCGAACTACGATTTGGCTTGATTCCCTTTTAGGGATACGTAGGAATCCTTTCTCCAAAGGTCCAGCCATCTGATCTCGTCATCAACCCTCTGCTATATCATTAGCCGCTCGTTAGGCTTGGGATCCTTCTTATCGACAACCTCACTTCTTCCATAAGTGACGTTGCCGAGGGGCTCTGTGAGTACCCCAATCCGACTCGCGACCCAATAAAAAGTGCCTTTTACTTAATAAAAGTGCGCTTGAGAGCGTTTGGTAAATTTTCGGTTCATTCCGAGATTTTTGGGAGCTTTTATAAGCTTTCCGCTAAGGAAGGACCTAAAAAGAATTATACAGATTGGACCTGTTGGGAATTACCAAGGAAGGGTCCAGATTTCACCACCTGGCAGTGTTTCTAGAAGGAAGGCAGTTATTTTTGATTGGTCGTGCGACACAATGAATCATTTCCAAATTACGTTAAATAAAGGATTATATTCATTTTGCAAGGGGAAGGGGCCTCTCAGTATTCTCTCTCACTAAACGCAGAGAGCTTGCTCTCTCTCTCTAGCAGTTGTCTCCCTCACCGGCGACCCACTGCTCCTTCTCCGACCTCCCTCTACCCAATCCACCTTCGAACCTCTATCCACTTCTCTCTAAATCGCCCACAACAACCTAGCCCACTCCCTCCAATCGCTCCAACCACCGTCTCCCAACTCCGTTCCACCACCACTTCAATCACAACTCACCAAAACCAAATCAACCGGCGACGCCCTCTCCCCTGTTCAAAGCCGATTCGCCGGTGACCCAATCCCTTCGTCCATCACCGTTCTCCTTCTCCTAGCCACGGCGCCGCCCCATTCAATGGTCAATTGCTTCCCCTGTTCCAATCCTTAAACCGTTCACTGCCACTTCTCCCCAACAACGTCAATCGCCTTCCACTGTTCACAACCACCGCCCTCCATCAACAACCGCTTCCATCGTTCTTCTCTATTCTCTACCTACAAAACCGATCGCCATCTCCTCCGTTCCAGGCCATAAGCCCGTTCAATCGCCCACCACCATTTTACCAACAATTTCTGGTCATACCCGCTAGCGCCGATCCCCTGTCCAGAACCCTTGGTGTTACGCCACCCAATTCATTCTAGCCTTGAAGCTGAGCCCGCACTCTCTCCATCTACGAAGCTGATTTGAAGCTCTCTACACCTAACTAGGTGTAGAGATCATGGACACTACGAGGGTACGTCCTAATTCCCTTTCTCTCCATCCTCGTTGTTCATGGATTTTGCCATTGTATTCGATGTTGTTCTTCAGAGGCTTGAACCTCGATATTGTTCTTCAGAGGCTTGAATCTGATTAGAGTAGATGAACATGTTTGTTTCCAATATTGCGTTGATATGCATACATGGGTTTTGTTATGGTTGATTGGATTTGGCATTGATAAAATCTCGTTATTGATACAATCTCATCATTGACATAATCTCATTGTTGTTCTCAGCATGTTGTAATCTGTGATTGCTTGAGTTTTGGTTTGATTTTAGTTTGTCTAAACAACACGTAGAGGGTGAATGAATTATATTCATTCTCTTTCATGTGTTTATTCATATGGTGATAACATTGCCTCGTTGCAATTATAATGATTCAATCTGCAATCTTGTTGTTGCCGTTAATTCCTTTTTTGGTCAACCTTGTTGTTGATATTGGCCGTTGTTGCCGTTAATTCCATTTTGGTCAACCTTGTTGTTGATATTGGTCATTGTTGTCGTTAATTTCATTCTGTTTACCTCGTTGTTGTTATTCATTATTCTGTAATTGACCTAGTTGTAAGGCCTCTGCATATGGCATAGTATGCCCCGCGACACAACTGACCATTTTTGGTCCTGTGTCGGGCGACATACTTAGTCAAATGCAGCAGGTCCCTTTTCATTTGTAATCCGTTTCCTCTGGTTTGTTTGCTGTTGAATTTGTTCATTTTAGGCTATTCTGTGGTATTCTGTTCATTTGGTGTTGTTGCAGTGTGAGTTTTGTAGAACCTCTGCAGATTGCTTTGTTGTGTCACGCGACACATTTGATCCCTCAGATCCTGTGTCACGCGACACAATGAGCCCTCTGCAACATGTTCAATTTCATTTGTAATTATTGTTCCTCTTAGTTGTAAATGGGATGTGGCCTCCCATGGCAAATGGCTTACAAATTGTACTTCCCCTTGTCGAGTAATAAAACAAAGCACTCTTATGCATTTTTACACATATCTTGTTACACACATTTTGCACACACATTTGGATGATTTGAATGTTGAACAAAGAAAGACTCGTCTACGGACGAGGCATGTTGGGTGAACTCTCAGTTCTTCCCAACACGTAACTTGACCCCCGAACCCATTTTCTCTGTCAAAAAGGTTTTCAATGTTTCCTCTTAAAAACGGCGTGGCGACTCCCTTTATTTTCTATTTTCGGCGAGCGCTCATTCATTGGCGACTCCGCTGGGGACTTGAAACTTGGCTTTCAAAAGTGGGTCAAACTTTCGTCCTTGTTCAACGTCCATTTCATTCATTTGTGTGTGCTTTGATTGTGTGACATTTTATGTGCTTAAATGCATCTTATGTGATTTGTTTTATTCCGTTCCTTCCTTGTGTCCCATTTTTGTTGTATGTGTTGCTGTTGCTTGGGGCTAAGATTTTATGTTGTGCTGGTGCTGGGGCTGAAGTTATTGCATTGTGCTTGGAGGCTGGGGCTGGTTTTCCTTTGTTCAGATTCTGGATGCTTGGATCCTTATGTCACGCGACAGAACTGACCTCTACAGTCCTGTGTCACGCGACATAAGTGAGCACTTTGCAGGTGTTGGACTCTGGTGCAGGTTTTGATTGTGGGGTAGTCCCCCATGATCAGATTATGATCCTTTGCTTATTGTACTCTGTGGGGTGTGTGTGTGTGTGTGTTGTTTTTCCTTTATCACCTCTTTTCAAAAAAAAAAAAAAATTCATTTTCATAAATAAAGGAAGATAGTCATCCGCACACTACATCACGTAGATCTAGAACCCTCGGGTGCGATTGACGGCATCGCGGACGGTGATAATATTCGCCTACGCTTGAGCGCCTAATGTCAAACCTATCCCCCTAGCGCGTTATATGTGGCACCACACATTTAAACCTTACCCAAAAACGGTTGGTTTTTGACACGCCTTTTTTCAAATACACTAAAATGAGTTGTTTCAAAATTTTTAATAGACTTTCGTACCTATCCCAAAACCTAGCACATGTGGGCATGTTGCCATCGCAACATGATTTCATGAAAGGACATGTAGTTCCCACGGCATGTTCTAACGAGAGATCATGTCGCTTTATCAACGTGCACCGACGAGAGGTCATGCCGGATTTTTTCCTTGAATTTCTTCAGGAATATCCGTTATGCTGCCCAAATTTTTCCAGAAATTGGGCTGCTCGTCCGTCTCATAAATGCTTTGATTTTGTTTAGGTACTATTGCCTATTATTAATTTTGAACCAATACATTTGGTGTATTTTTGGATGATGTGTCCATAGGTTCCCCCGAGGTCTAGATTGCGTGAAATAAAGGATTAGCCTTTCCCAACCGTTCATAGGACTTAAAAGATACCGATTTTTACTTGAAGATTAATACGTGTTGCACGAGTCCGTCTCCTTTCCCGCTCTTCCCTCTCCCGTACCTTCTCAATGTTCTCTACCCTCCATCTATACACGCTCTTACCTCTTCACCTCTGCAAGGCTACGGCAAGTTAGGTGTGCGCTCTCGTTTCATGCGCTCATAGGTCCATATTCCTGAGGCGGAAGCAGTTCAAGTGCCCGAGCAGTCGTCCATCTGATGCAGAATCCAAAATGCTCGGTGCAGAGAAGACTATGGCCCACAAATTTTGAAATTCATATCCCTTGGGTCAGCAACAGAGTGTAAAAGGTGTGTCCATCAAGGAGGTGTGAGCTACACTTGAAGATATTCCTCCTCGCAAGCGAGGGGCCGGGTTACTTGCTCAGATTGGTAAAGCTAAGGAGGATGACTTGTGAAGGACAGAAAGATTGAGAAGGGTCCTCACCTCACCGATGGCAACGATGCTCTCCCGTCCATCCAATGTTGAAGAAGTCAATCAGTCCTCATAGGATCTAGAATGTCCAATGTCGGACATGAGTCTGTCGAGTCCAAGTTGGACCAGTTTTTGCTTTGCAGTGATAAAATCTTTGTTTCTCTTCTTGCTAGACTCGAGACATTACTAGCACACCTGCATTACACTCAATTGAAATGGTCTTATTCCAAATGATCACTTGTGTTGCTCACCGACTAATGCTTCGAAATGACTAATATTTAAATTGATCGGAGTGAGAAAATCGACTGATATCCTTCCCAAAGTGGGGCTCACCAATTCTCCATCTCGCGTCTCCTGTGCTCACATATCTTCCTTCGTCCTCCCCATCTCGTTGTTCGATGAATTTACACGGATCTTCCTCAAAGTAAGCCTAAAAAAGCAATGAAGACTGGATCTCGTTCGGATCATCCGGTAGGGACTGCGGTTGAAACCCTTCACCCTTAGGAAAACCATTACCTTACCCTCACCAAATAATACCCCTTCAGTCCAAGATCGGCATATTTTGAAACCCATTTAGCTATCGCCATGAAAAGAGGGACTATCCTTGAGGCTCCCGTGATTCAAAGAAAGATCGACCGTCTCCAAGCTCAAGAATAACGGAAAGCAATGATCCATCATGGGGACTAGCTGATATTATCCTCTCAAAACAAAGTTGAAAAGAAAAGAGAGGCAAAAATACAAAAAAAAATATATACAAAAAAAGAGGAGAATAAAAAAAAAATAATAAAGAAAAGAAAGAGAGCCTAGTCCCCAGCGATCCTCTCGAAAGCAAAATTCCAAGGATTCGGTTGTTACTCAGGAGGAGTCTCAGAGTGAATAAAGAGACAGCAAGGATGTCCCCTCACCATTACCTCTAACCAATTCCAGGCCGTCCTCTCGATTTTAGAGGATATTCCCATTGCCATTACCCTTGCCTTTGACTAAAGCCAAGATTGACCTCTCGTTCCTAGAGGCAACAAAGATGCAACCACAGATTTCCCTCACCTTAGAAATCCCAAACACATACCCAAAAGCCAACCTCTCATCTTTAGAGGTTCAGTCAGCAAAAAGCCTAGCCGACCTCTCGTCTTAAGAGGTCACGATATCCCGAATTACCCAAAGACCGATCGAAACCCTGAAGCCCAGTCGCAGTTCCTACCGGATAATAGTTTCATTCCAATATCGTCGAGATCTAAAACAGATTATTGCTTAAAGCAGAACCAAGACCATCCCTGCTCAAAGGATCGTCAAGCGAAGATTGTGCAAATTCTATCCATTCATTCGACGTTGCATGTGAGCATATTTCTTTTCTCCTCCGCAAACACCTGCCGCGGACGTCCCATTGGGGCTTCACATCTGTGTCTCCCATCGACACTCCAAGAGGACATGTCTTTCAATTCTCAAAATCCTAAAAGGTCCTCAGATCCTCGAATTCCAACGTTCATTCTTCATTCGGGATAAGCCCAAACTACGGCGACCTGAGCTCCTCCTATGGAGGGGAACGTAGGCAACCATAACTGGTTCGATCGAAATCACAAACAGATCTCAGAAAATCCGGTCTCCTCATGGACCATGCCCATACACTTTCCACCCTTCCGAGCTTGATTCTCGATATCAGTGGGCTTTCTCCTCAGGATTGATAAAAATATGTGTTCATATTGGCTTTGGTGGTTGAGTAACCCGAACATCAATAAAGGGTTTTAAGCAACCTTATGATCATCACGAATAAGACAGGTTTTCAAATGTCTCGACAAGTCTTCTTTTCTACATTCTAGGAATATAGAGCCAAACACTGTCTTTCTGTCAGCAGAGGCTTCCATACACTTTTCCACACCTTGTTGTGCTAATACTCTCTCAAAAGAGTCAAACCCATAAGCGAGTGTGTTACACAAAATCGGGATTCATTTCCCACTTTTCGAAAGATGTTCCCCTGCACGTATATATTTCCGAGTCTATGACTGATTGACTAAGGTCTGAAAAGATGGGTGCCTCCTTGGCCGCATGATGATTTTGCCTGTAATGGGACTACATTGGATCTCTTCAAGCTGGGGCTTTGCTATGCTGTCCTCTCAAGCTCTCCTTACCAGATTCCCTCCGGGTTTGCTTTGCATTATCAAATGGGGCTTTGCCTAGTCATCTCTTCAAAGCTAGGGCTTTCTCTGCACTTTCTCTGCTGCTTGCTGCCTCAGGCGCGCGATACACTTTGTTCTTATCAGCAACGAATCAATCTGCTGCGGTCTGTAATCTCTGGGTACACCCCGACTTGCCTAGCTGCGCCATACCATCCATCCTTCATGGGAGAGGGTTCGACCCATACATCATCATATACACAGTCATTCCATCATAAATCCATCATAGCATAATGGCTGCATACATATCCGCTTGTCAAGCCTTGCAAAAATCCTCACTCCATTATCATCCCCAGTCGAGATGGACTCGCGCAATGAATTTAATAATGCATAAGCAAAATTTCAAATAATTGAATAAAATGCAAAGTGCCTAGTAGTGTTGTGTTTTTCCCCCCACAGGGTACAATAATCAAGTGATCATAATCTGATCATGGGGATTGCTCCTCAAATCACAACCTGGACAAAGATTTCAAATCCTGCAGGTGGCATATTCTGCCTTTATCATCTTCATAGGTCTCGTCATCTTCTGATTCATCAACATCGTCTAAAAGAGCCCTAGCTGCCTCAGTCTCCAAGCAATGCTCGTCAAGCTCATCAGCCTCGTTGTCAAATCATCATCAAAGGTCCGTCTTGCAACGACAAATCCTCAGCAAGGTCCGTCTTGCAATGGAAAATCATAATCAAAGTCCGTCTTGCAATGGTAAATTGTCAACAATGTCAGTCTTGCAACCTCAAATCATCAGCAGGGTCCGGCTTGCAACGGTAAATCAAAGATCAAGGGTCCGTCTTGCAACGGTAATATCAACAGCAAAGTTCGTGTGCTACCCGGCGAGTGCTTCCAAAGCCAGCCAATCACTTCAAGTGATCTTCGTGTGCACAACCCTTGCAGGTAAGCACAGCACATGTATGAAAGTATATCTCATTCTAACTGCAAATCATCTTGTCTTATGTTTGCTTTCTCGTAAAAGTCATTTCATTTCCTTGTAGTTCATCTTGCACTACTTTTGAGTTAATCTCGATCCTTTTTAAGGCTTGTTCCTATGTCTCTTTAGGCTTGTTCCTATGTCTTTTTAGGCTTGTCCCTATACCTTCTTTAGGTTTGTTCCTATACCTTTTAGGCTTGTTCCTATACCTTTTTAAGGCTTGTTCCTATGTCGCTTAAGGCTTGTTCCTATGTCTCTTTAGGCTTGTTCCTATACCTCGTTAGGCTTGTTCCTATACCTTTTTAGGCTTGTTCCTATGTCTCTTTAGGCTTGTTCCTATACCTCTTTAGGCTTGTTCCTATATCTCTTAAGGCTTGTTCCTACGTCTCTTTAGGCTTGTTCCTTTACCTCTTAAGGCTGGTTCCTATGTCTTCGTTAGGCTTGTTCCTATACCTCTTTAGGCTTGTTCCCATACCTGTTAGGCTTGTTCCTATACCTCTTAAGGCTTGTTCCTATGTCTCTTAAGGCTTGTTCCTATGTCTCTTAAGGCTTGTTCCTAAGGCTTGTTCCTATACCTCGTTACGCTTATTCCTATACCTCCTCAGGCTCGTTCCTACATTTTTGAACTACGATTTGGCTTGATTCCCTTTTAGGGATACGTAGGAATCCTTTCTCCAAAGGTCCAGCCATCTGATCTCGTCATCAACCCTCTGCTATATCATTAGCCGCTCGTTAGGCTTGGGATCCTTCTTATCGACAACCTCACTTCTTCCATAAGTGACGTTGCCGAGGGGCTCTGTGAGTACCCCAATCCGACTCGCGACCCAATAAAAAGTGCCTTTTACTTAATAAAAGTGCGCTTGAGAGCGTTTGGTAAATTTTCGGTTCATTCCGATATTTTTGGGAGCTTTTATAAGCTTTCCGCTAAGGAAGGACCTAAAAAGAATTATACAGATTGGACCTGTTGGGAATTACCAAGGAAGGGTCCAGATTTCGCCACCTGGCAGTGTTTCTAGAAGGAAGGCAGTTATTTTTGATTGGTCTTGCGACACAATGAATCATTTCCAAATTACGTTAAATAAAGGATTATATTCATTTTGCAAGGGGAAGGGGCCTCTCAGTATTCTCTCTCACTAAATGCAGAGAGCTTGCTCTCTCTCTCTAGCAGTTGTCTCCCTCACCGGCAACCCACAGCTCCTTCTCCGACCTCCCTCTACCCAATCCACCTTCGAACCTCTATCCAGTTCTCTCTAAATCGCCCACAACAACCTAGCCCACTCCCTCCAATCGCTCCAACCACCGTCTCCCAACTCCGTTCCACCACCACTTCAATCACAACTCACCAAAACCAAATCAACCGGTGACGCCCTCTCCCCTGTTCAAAACCGATTTGCCGGTGACCCAATCCCTTCGTCCATCACCGTTCTCCTTCTCCTAGCCACGGTGCCGCCCCATTCAATGGTCAATTGCATCCCCTGTTCCAATCCTTAAACCGTTCACTGCCACTTCTCCCCAACAACGTCAATCGCCTTCCACCGTTCACAACCACCGCCCTCCATCAACAACCGCTTCCATCATTCTTCTCTGTTCTCTACCTACAAAACCAATCGCCATCTCCTACTGTTCCAGGCCATAAGCCCGTTCAATCGCCCACCACCATTTTACCAACAATTTTTGGTCATACTAGCTAGCGCCAATCCCCTGTCCAGAACCCTTGGTGTTATGCCGCCCAATTCATTCTAGCCTTGAAGCTGAGCCCGCACTCTCTCCATCTACGAAGCTGATTTGAAGCTCTCTACACTTAATTGGGTGTAGAGATCGTGGACACTACGAGGGTACGTCCTAATTCCCTTTCTCTCCAACCTCGTTGTTCATGGATTTTGCCATTGTATTCGATGTTGTTCTTCAGAGGCTTGAACCTCGATATTGTTCTTCAGAGGCTTGAAACTGATTAGAGTAGATGAACATGTTTATTTCCAATATTGCGTTGATATGCATACATGGGTTTTGTTATGGTTGATTGGATTTGGCATTGATAAAATCTCGTTATTGATACAATCTCGTCATTGACATAATCTCATTGTTGTTCTCAGCATGTTGTAATCTGTGATTGCTTGAGTTTTGGTTTGATTTTAGTTTGTCTAAACACCGCGTAGAGGGTGAATGAATTATATTCATTCTCTTTCATGTGTTTATTCATATGGTGATAACATTGCCTCGTTGCAGTTATAATGATTCAATCTGCAATCTCGTTGTTTCTGTTAATTCCTTTTTTTGTCAACCTTGTTGTTGATATTGGCCGTTGTTGCCGTTAATTCCATTTTGGTCAACCTTGTTGTTGATATTGGTCATTGTTGTCGTTAATTTCATTCTGTTTACCTCGTTGTTGTTATTCATTATTCTGTAATTGACCTAGTTGTAAGGCCTCTGCATATGGCATAGTATGCCCCGCGACACAACTGACCATTTTTGGTTCTGTGTCGGGTGACATACTTAGTCAAATGCAGCAGGTCCCTTTTCATTTGTAATCCGTTTCCTCTGGATTGTTTGCTGTTGAATTTGTTCATTTTAGGCTATTCTGTGGTATTCTGTTCATTTGGTGTTGTTGCAGTGTGAGTTTTGTAGAACCTCTGCAGATTGCTTTGTTGTGTCACGCGACACATTTGATCCCTCAGATCTTGTGTCACGCGACACAATGAGTCCTCTGCAACAGGTTCAATTTCATTTGTAATTATTGTTCCTCTTAGTTGTAAATGGGATGTGGCCTCCCATGGCAATTGGCTTACAAGTTGTATTTCCCCTTTGTTGAGTAATAAAACAAAGCACTCTTATGCATTTTTACACATATCTTGTTACACACATTTTGCACACACATTTGGATGATTTGAATGTTGAACAAAGAAAGACTCGTCTACGGACGAGGCGTGTTGGGTGAACTCTCGGTTCTTCCCAACACGTAACCTGACCCCCGAACCCATTTTCTCTGTCAAAAAGGTTTTCAATGTTTCCTCTTAAAAACGGCGTGGCGACTCCATTTATTTTCTATTTTCGGCGAGCGCTCATTCAGTGGCGACTCCGCTGGGGACTTGAAACTTGGTTTTCAAAAGTGGGTCAAACTTTCGTCCTTGTTCAACGTCCATTTCATTCATTTGTGTGTGCTTTGATTGTGTGACATTTTATGTGCTTAAATGCATCTTATGTGATTTGTTTTATTCCGTTCCTTCCTTGTGTCCCATTTTTGTTGTATGTGTTGCTGTTGCTTGGGGCTAAGATTTTATGTTGTGCTGGTGCTGGGGCTGAAGTTATTGCATTGTGCTTGGAGGCTGGGACTGGTTTGCCTTTGTTCAGATTCTGGATGCTTGGATCCTTATGTCACGCGACAGAACTGACCTCTACAGTCCTGTGTCACGCGACATAAGTGAGCACTTTGCAGGTGTTGGACTCTGGTGCAGGTTATGATTGTGGGGCAGTCCCCCATGATCAGATTATGATCCTTTGCTTATTGTACTATGTTGGGTGTGTGTGTGTTGTTTTTCCTTTATCACCTCTTTTCAAAAAAAAAAAAAATTCATTTTCATAAATAAAGGAAGATAGTCATCCGCACACTACATCACGTAGATCTAGAACCCTCGGGTGCGATTGACGGCATCGCGGACGGTGATAATATTCGCCTACGCTTGAGCGCCTAATGTCAAACCTATCCCCTTAGCGCGTTATAGGTGGCACCACACATTTAAACCTTACCAAAAAACGGTTGGTTTTTGACACGCCATTTTTCAAATACACTAAAATGAGTTGTTTCAAAATTTTTAATAGACTTTCGTACCTATCCCAAAACCTAGCACGTGTGGGCATGTTGCCATCGCAACATGATTTCACGAAAGGATATGTCGTTCCCACGGCATGTTCTAACGAGAGATCATGTCGCTTTGTCAACGTGCACCGACGAGAGGTCATGCCGGATTTTTTCCTTGAATTTCTTCAGGAATATCCGTTATGCTGCCCAAATTTTTTCAGAAATTGGGCTGCTCGTCCGTCTCATAAATGCTTTGATTTTGTTTAGGTACTATTGCCTATTATTAATTTTGAACCAATACATTTGGTGTATTTTTGGATGATGTGTCCATAGGTTCCCCCGAGGTCTAGATTGCTTGAAATAAAGGATTAGCCTTTTCCAACCGTTCATAGGACTTAAAAGATACCGATTTTTACTTGAACATTAATAAGTGTTGCACGAGTCCGTCTCCTTTCCCGCTCTTCCCTCTCCCGTACCTTCTCAAAGTTCTCTACCCTCCGTCTATACACGCTCTTACCTCTTCACCTCTGCAAGGCTACGGCAAGTTAGGTGTGCGCTCTCGTTCCCTGCGCTCATAGGTCCATATTCCTGAGGCGTAAGCAGTTCAAGTGCCCGAGCAGTCATCCATCTGATGCAGAATCCAAAATGCTCGGTGCAGAGAAGACTATGGCCCACAAAACTGGAAATTCATATCCCTTGGGTCAGCAACAGAGTGTAAAAGGTGTGTCCATCAAGGAGTTGCGAGCTACACTTGAAGATATTCCTCCTCGCAAGCGAGAGGCCCGGTTACTTGCTCAGATTGGTAAAGCTAAGGAGGATGACTTGTGAAGGACAGAAAGATTGAGAAGGGTCCTCACCTCACCGATGGCAACGATGCTCTCCCGTCCATCCAATGTTGAAGAAGTCAATCAGTCCTCGTAGGATCTAGAATGTCCACTGTCGGACATGAGTCTGTCGAGTCCAAGTTGGACCAGTTTTTGCTTTGCAGTGATAAAATCTTTGTTTCTCTTCTTGCTAGACTCGAGACATTACTAGCACACCTGCATTACACTCAATTGAAATGGTCTTATTCCAAATGATCACTTGTGCTGCTCACCGACTAATGCTTTGAAATGACTAATATTTAAATTGATCGGAGTGAGAAAATCGACTGATATCCTTCCCAAAGTGGGGCTCACCAATTCTCCATCTCGCGTCTCCTGTGCTCACATGTCTTCCTTCGTCCTCCCCATCTCGTTGTTCAATGAATTTGCACGGATCTTCCTCAAAGTAAGCCTAAAAAAGCAATGAAGACTGGATCTCGTTCGGATCATCCAGTAGGGACTGCGGTTGAAACCCTTCACCCTTAGGAAAACCATTACCTTACCCTCACCAAATAATACCCCTTCAGTCCAAGATCGGCATATTTTGAAACCCATTTATCCATCGCCATGAAAAGAGGGACTATCCTTGAGGCTCCCGTGATTCAAAGAAAGATCGACCGTCTCCAAGCTCAAGAATAATGGAAAGCAATGATCCATCCTGGGGACTAGCTGATATTATCCTCTCAAAACAAAGTTGAAAAGAAAAGAGAGGCAAAAATACAAAAAAAATATATACAAAAAAAGGAGAATAAAAAAAAAATAATAAAGAAAAGAAAGAGAGCCTAGTCCCCAGCGATCCTCTCGAAAGCAAAATTCCAAGGATTCGGTTGTTACTCAGGAGGAGTCTCAGAGTGAATAAAGAGACAGCACGGATGTCCCCTCACCATTACCTCTAACCAATTCCAGGCCGTCCTCTCGATTTTAGAGGATATTCCCATTGCCATTACCCTTGCCTTTGACCAAAGCCAAGATTGACCTCTCGTTCCTAGAGGCAACAAAGATGCAACCACAGATTTCCCTCACCTTAGAAATCCCAAACACATACCCAAAAGCCAACCTCTCATCTTTAGAGGTTCAGTCAGCAAAAAGCCTAGTCGACCTCTCGTCTTAAGAGGTCACGATATCCCGAATTACCCAAAGACCGATCGAAACCCTGAAGCCCAGTCGCAGTTCCTACCGGATAACAGTTTTATTCCAATATCGTCGAGATCTAAAATAGATTATTGCTTAAAGCAGAGCCAAGACCATCCCTGCTCAAAGGATCGTCAAGCGAAGATTGTGCAAATTCTATCCATTCATTCGACGTTGCATGTGAGCATATTTCTTTTCTCCTCCGCAAACACCTTCTGCGGACGTTCCATTGGGGCTTCACATCTGTGTCTCCCATCGACACTCCAAGAGGACATGTCTTTCAATTCTCAAAATCCTAAAAGGTCCTCAGATCCTCGAATTCCAACGTTCATTCTTCATTCGGGATAAGCCCGAACTACGGCGACCTGAGCTCCTCTTATGGAGGGGAACGTAGGCAACCATAACTGGTTCGGTCGAAATCACAAACAGATCTCAAAAAATCCGATCTCCTCATGGACCATGCCCATACACTTTCCACCCTTCTGAGCTTGATTCTCGATATCAGTGGGCTTTCTCCTCAGGATTGATAAAAATATGTGTTCATATTGGCTTTGGTGGTTGAGTAACCCGAACATCAATAAAGGGTTTTAAGCAACCTTGTGATCATCACGAATAAGACAGGTTTTCAACTGTCTCGACAAGTCTTCTTTTCTACATTCTAGGAATATAGAGCCAAACACTGTCTTTCTGTCAGCAGGGGCTTCCATACACTTTTCCATGCCTTGTTATGCTAATACTCTCTCAAAAGAGTCAAACCCATAAGCGAGTGTGTTACACAAAATCGAGATTCATTTCCCACTTTTCAAAAGATGTGCCCCTGCACGTATATATTTCTGAGTCTATGACTGATTGACTAAGGTCTGAAAAGATTGGTGCCTCCTTGGCCGCATGATGATTTTGCCTGTAATGGGACTGCATTGGATCTTTTCAAGCTGGGGCTTTGCTATACTGTCCTCTCAAGCTCTCCTTACCAGATTCCCTCCGGGTTTGCTTTGCATTAACAACTGGGGCTTTGCCTAGTCATCTCTTCAAAGCTAGGGCTTTCTCTGCACTTTCTCTGCTGCTTGCTGCCTCAGGCGCGCGATACACTTTGTTCTTATCAGCAACGAATCAATCTGCTGCGGTCTGTAATCTCTGGGTACACCCCGACTTGCCTAGCTGCGCCATACCATCCATCCTTCATGGGAGAGGGTTCGACCCATACATCATCATATACACAGTCATTCCATCATAAATCCATCATAGCATAATGGCTGCATACATATCCGCTTGTCAAGCCTTGCAAAAATCCTCACTCCATTTTCATCCCCAGTCGAGATGGACTCGCGCAATGAATTTAATAATGCATAAGCAAAATTTCAAATAATTGAATAAAATGCAAAGTGCCTAGTAGTGTTGTGTTTTTCCCCCCACAGGGTACAATAATCAAGTGATCATAATCTGATCATGGGGATTGCTCCTCAAATCACAACCTGGACAAAGATTTCAAATCCTGCAGGTGGCATATTCTGCCTTTATCATCTTCATAGGTCTCGTCATCTTCTGATTCATCAGCATCGTCTAAAAGAGCCCTAGCTGCCTCAGTCTCCAAGCAATGCTCGTCAAGCTCATCAGCCTCGTTGTCAAATCATCATCAAAGGTCCGTCTTGCAACGACAAATCCTCAGCAAGGTCCGTCTTGCAATGGAAAATCATAATCAAAGTCCGTCTTGCAACGGTAAATTGTCAACAATGTCAGTCTTGCAACCTCAAATCATCAGCAGGGTCCGGCTTGCAACGGTAAATCAAACATTAAGGGTCCATCTTGCAACGGTAATATCAACAGCAAAGTTCGTGTGCTACCCTGCGAGTGCTTCCAAAGCCAGCCAATCACTTCAAGTGATCTTCGTGTGCACAACCCTTGCAGGTAAGCACAACACATGTATGAAAGTAAATCTCATTCTAACTGCAAATCATCTTGTCTTATGTTTGCTTTCTCGTAAAAGTCATTTCATTTCCTTGTAGTTCATCTTGCACTACTTTTGAGTTAATCTCGATCCTTTTTAAGGCTTGTTCCTATGTCTCTTTAGGCTTGTTCCTATGTCTTTTTAGGCTTGTCCCTATACCTTCTTTAGGTTTGTTCCTATACCTTTTAGGCTTTTTCCTATACATTTTTATGGCTTGTTCCTATGTCGCTTAAGGCTTGTTCCTATGTCTCTTTAGGCTTGTTCCTATACCTCGTTAGGCTTGTTCCTATACCTTTTTAGGCTTGTTCCTATGTCTCTTTAGGCTTGTTCCTATACCTCTTTAGGCTTGTTCCTATATCTCTTAAGGCTTGTTCCTACGTCTCTTTAGGCTTGTTCCTTTACCTCTTAAGGCTGGTTCCTATGTCTCTTTAGGCTTGTTCCTATACCTCGTTAGGCTTGTTCCTATACCTCTTTAGGCTTGTTCCCATACCTGTTAGGCTTGTTCCTATACCTCTTAAGGCTTGTTCCTATGTCTCTTAAGGCTTGTTCCTATGTCTCTTAAGGCTTGCTCCTAAGGCTTATTCCTATACCTCGTTACGCTTATTCCTATACCTCCTCAGGCTCGTTCCTATATTTTCGAACTACGATTTGGCTTGATTCCCTTTTAGGGATACGTAGGAATCCTTTCTCCAAAGGTCCAGCCATCCGATCTCGTCATCAACCCTCTGCTATATCATTAGCCGCTCGTTAGGCTTGGGATCCTTCTTATCGACAACCTCACTTCTTCCATAAGTGACGTTGCCGAGGGGCTCTGTGAGTACCCCAATCCGACTCACGACCCAATAAAAAGTGCCTTTTACTTAATAAAAGTGCCCTTGGGAGCGTTTGGTAAATTTTCGGTTCATTCCGAGATTTTCGGGAGCTTTTATATGTTTTCCGCTAAGGAAGGACCTAAAAAGAATTATACAGATTAGATCTGTTGGGAATTACCAAGGAAGGGTCCAAATTTTGCCACCTGGTAGTGTTTCTAGAAGGAAGGCAATTATTTTTGATTGGTCGTGCGACACAATGAATCATTTCCAAATTACATTAAATAAAGGATTATAATCATTTTGCAAGGGGAAGGGGCCTCTCAGTATTCTCTCTCACTAAACGCAGAGAGCTTGCTCTCTCTCTCTCTAGCAGTTGTCTCCCTCACCGGCGACCCACAGCTCCTTCTCCGACCTCCCTCTACCCAATCCACCTTCGAACCTCTATCCAGTTCTCTCTAAATCGCCCACAACAACCTAGCCCACTCCCTCTAATCGCTCCAATCACCGTCTCCCAACTCCGTTCCATCACCACTTCAATCACAACTCACCAAAACCAAATCAACCGGCGACGCCCTCTCCCCTGTTCAAAACTGATTCGCCGGTGACCCAATCCCTTCGTCCATCACCGTTCTCCTTCTCCTAGCCACGGCGCCGCCCCATTCAATGGTCAAAATCTTCCCCTGTTCCAATCCTTAAACCGTTCACTGCCACTTCTCCCCAACAACGTCAATCGCCTTCCACCGTTCACAACCACCGCCCTCCATCAACAACCGCTTCCATCGTTCTTCTCTGTTCTCTACCTACAAAACCAATTGCCATCTCCTCCGTTCCATGCCATAAGCCCGTTCAATCGCCCACCACCATTTTACCAACAATTTTTGGTCATACCCGCTAGCGCCGATCCCTTGTCCAGAACCCTTGGTGTTACGCCGCCCAATTCATTCTAGCCTTAAAGCTGAGCCCGCACTCTCTCCATCTACGAAGCTGATTTGAAGCTCTCTACACCAAACTGGGTATAGAGATCGTGGACACTATGAGGGTACGTCCTAATTCCCTTTCTCTCCATCCTCGTTGTTTATTTATTTTGCCATTGTATTCGATGTTGTTCTTCAGAGGCTTGAACCTCGATATTGTTCTTCAGAGGCTTGAATCTGATTAGAGTAGATGAACATGTTTGTTTCCAATATTGCGTTGATATGCATACATGGGTTTTGTTATGGTTGATTGGATTTGGCATTGATAAAATCTCGTTATTGATACAATCTCGTCATTGACATAATCTCATTGCTGTTCTCAGCAAGTTGTAATCCGTGATTGCTTGAGTTTTGGTTTGATTTTAGTTTGTCTAAACACCGCGTAGAGGGTGAATGAATTATATTCATTCTCTTTCATGTGTTTATTCATATGGTGATAACATTGCCTCGTTGCAATTATAATGATTCAATCTGCAATCTCGTTGTTGCCGTTAATTCCTTTTTTGGTCAACCTTGTTGTTGATATTGGCCGTTGTTGCCGTTAATTCCATTTTGGTCAACCTTGTTGTTGATATTGGTCATTGTTGTCGTTAATTTCATTCTGTTTACCTCGTTGTTGTTATTCATTATTCTGTAATTGACCTAGTTGTAAGGCCTCTGCATATGGCATAGTATGCCCCGCGACACAACTGACCATTTTTGGTCCTGTGTCGGGCGACATACTTAGTCAAATGTAGCAGGTCCCTTTTCATTTGTAATCCGTTTCCTCTGGTTTGTTTGCTGTTGAATTTGTTCATTTTAGGCTATTCTGTGGTATTCTGTTCATTTGGTGTTGTTGCAGTGTGAGATTTGTAGAACCTCTGCAGATTGCTTTGTTGTGTCACGCGACACATTTGATCCCTCAGATCTTGTGTCACGCGACACAATGAGTCCTCTGCAACAGGTTCAATTTCATTTGTAATTATTGTACCTCTTAGTTGTAAATGGGATGTGGCCTCCCATGGCAATTGGCTTACAAGTTGTATTTCCCCTTTGTTGAGTAATAAAACAAAGCACTCTTATGCATTTTTACACATATCTTGTTACACACATTTTGCACACACATTTGGATGATTTGAATGTTGAACAAAGAAAGACTCGTCTACGGACGAGGCGTGTTGGGTGAACTCTCGGTTCTTCCCAACACGTAACTTGACCCCCGAACCCATTTTCTCTGTCAAAAAGGTTTTCAATGTTTCCTCTTAAAAACGACGTGGCGACTCCCTTTATTTTCTATTTTCGGCGAGCGATCATTCAGATATGGCAAATGGATGTCAAAACAGCGTTTCTTAACGGAAACCTACTTGAGGATGTATACATGATACAGCTTGAAGGGTTTGTCGATCCAAAGAATTCTAATAAAGTATGTAAGTTGCAGAGATCCATTTATGGATTAAAGCAAGCTTCCAGGAGCTGGAATCTACGTTTTGATGAATCAGTCAAAGAGTTTGGCTTCATCAAAAACGAAGATGAGCCTTATGTATACAAGAAAATAAGTGGGAGCATAGTACTATTTCTGGTGTTATATGTCGATGACATCTTGCTCATTGGAAACAATGTTCCTGCACTTGAGACTGTCAAGTCCTGGTTAGGAAAATGTTTCTCAATGAAAGATATGGGTGAAGCGGCTTATATCCTTGGTATCAAGATCTATAGAGATAGATCAAGAAGGATGATTGGTTTGAGGTAGAGTACATATATTGACAAGGTCCTTAGAAGATTCCGCATGGAAAATTCTAAGAGAGAGAACTTGCCAATGGGACATGGCATTACTCTTAGCAAGACTCATTGTCCTAAGACAAATGATGAGCGAAAGAGGATGAGTGATATTCCATATGCTTCGGCAATTGTGTCTATCATGTATGCCATGTTATGTACTAGACCCGATGTCTCGTATGCTTTAAGCGCAACGAGTAGATACCAGTCTGATCCTGGTGAGAATCATTGGATAGCAGTCAAGAATATCCTTAAGTACTTGAGAAGAACTAAGGATGTATTCTTGGTATTTGAAGGAATGGAAGATGATCTAGTTGTAAAGGGTTACACAGATGCTAGCTTCCAAACCGATAAAGATGACTTTAGATAGCAATCTGGGTTCGTGTTTATGCTAAATGGAGGTGCTGTTTGTTGGAAGAGTTCCAAGCAAAGCAGTGTTGCTGATTCTACAACCGAAGCCGAATATAGGGTAGTCCGTCCCTCTTTTGACTTTTCTTCTATATACTTTCATTTGTTTAGTTTTTTTCTATCTTTTTTTATATACCTTTTTGTGAAAAAAAATCACTAATTAACAAAGTCTAAAATATTATTTTCTAGTCAATAAAAATTTTAAAAAATAAATAAAAAATAAATATAGGGTAGTCCGTCCCTCTTTTAACTTTTCTTCTATTTACTTTCATTTGTTTATTTTTTTCTATCTTTTTTTATATACATTTTTGTAAAAAAAATCACTAATTAACAAAGTCTAAAATATTATTTTCTAGTTAATAAAAATTTTAAAATAAATATAAAATAAATATAGTGTAGTCCGTTCCTCTTTTGACTTTTCTTCTATATACTTTCATTTGTTTAGTTTTTTTCTATATTTTTTTTATTACTATCAATTATTACATAGGTATATTAATATTTATTAGAAGTTCAAATTATTAAATTATTATTAATACATTTAAAATGATTAATTTAATGAGTATTATTATTAATTAATAACATTATTATTTTTGATACTATGTATTATTTCTAGTTATCATTAATATTATTATTAAATATTATTATTAATTATGTAATAATAATTATTAATATATTCAATTATATAATTGAATAATTAACAATAGCATCATTATTAGTATTATTACTAATTATATGATAATATTATTATTCTTGATATTATGCATACTACTTTAACTAAAATTTGGGGTAAACCAAATAAAAACATGTAAATATTTTAGATAACTTTTTGTAAATTTCAGTAATAAAAAAAGTCTAAAATATTTTTTCCTAGTCAATAAAAAAATAAAAATTACTAGTTATTATTAGTACTATTATTAATATTATTACTATTTATATAATTAATATTAATATTAATTAATTAATCAGTTATATAATTTATAATTCATTAATAAATATAATTGATATTAGGTATAAATATTTTAGCTAGCATATAGTATAGTGTGAAACAAATATAAGGATTTTTTTTCCAAAGTATTGATTTTTAAAAATTTAAATACCAAATTAACATTGATGAAAAAGTATTTACCAAACTAGCACTTTCCACATTAATTCCGGAATTGGTAATTCCGGAATAAGGTAATCCGGAATTACCAATTCCGGAATTCAATTGTTTATTTTTTTAAAATATGAAATTAGCGAGCGATCGCGCTATCGTTTGGGGCGATCGCGCCGAGTGTTATCCGGAATTACCAATTTCGGAATCCCTTTTTTTCTTATTTTATTTTATTCTTCTCTTTTCTTTCTTTCTTTCTTTCTTTCTTTCTTTCTTTCTTTCTATATATTATATATATATATATATATATATATATATATATATATATATATATATATATATATATATATATATATATATATATATATATATATATATATATATATATATATATATATATATATATATATATATATATATATATTATTTATATTTATAAAATAATAAATTAGAAAGAGGAAGACCCCTTAAAGGTCCTTTCACTAAGAGAGGTCCCAAAGAAACTTGAAAAACAATGAAGATGAATCATCTATTTATAGTAGAAGAAAGATTAGAAAAATGTAGGATGCATCTATGTGAGAAACACTAAAAGCATTTGAATTTAGAGATGGTGGGAAAAATAAAATTTCATTTGCCTCCAAAAATTTCATTTGCACCCCTCATGAATTTTTTGGAGAAAAATGAAATTTTTCCTTAAATCAATTACTTCTCTTGGGCCTTTTACTTGTTTCATTTTTATGTGAAAGCCTCATGAATTTTTTGTTTAGTAATATACGTGATTTAATTATCCTAAATTAAAATAGAATCAACCTTACCACTAAATTTAAATTAAAATAGAATTAACTTTCTTTCTGTTTCTTTCTGAGACGGAAGGAATAATTCACTAGTTCTTGCATATTTATTATAATGATTACTTGTAGCATAATAGATATTTGAAAAAAGTACTAATTTGATACTTACTTTATCCTTGAAAAGATAATCCAATTTCAATTTTGGTGATTCACTTAATTGAAATATAAATAAAAACTCATAATCATAAATATCTAATTTTTCCAAAAAAAATATTGTAATAATGCATCACAAAAAATAATAATTTTTTAGGATAATATTTTTATCGTGATTTTGGCTTTGTTTGGATCATGTTAGTTTTTTTCATTGTTTATTTATTTTTATTTTTTAATTATTAGCTGATAGAGTATGAGAAATATGTAGAAATAATTTCATGAGCCCCCTCACCCTAAATCATTATTCATAAAAGTGTAAAAATTGAGAAATTAAAAACAATATTTTTAAGTTTTCATTATTTTGATAATTAAATCACGTATATTACTAGTAAAAAATTTCATGAGGCTTTCATATAAAAATGAAACAAGTAAAAGGCCCAAGAGAAGTAATTGATTTAAGAAAAAAAATTCATTTGCCTCCAAAAAATTCATGAGGGTGCAAATGAAATTTTGGGAGGCAAATGAAATTTTGTTTTTCCCAACATCTCTAAATTCAAATGTTTTTAGTGTTTCCCACATAGACGCATCCTACCTTTTTCTAATCTTTCTTCTACTATAAATAGATGATTCATCTTCATTGTTTATCAAGTTCCTTTGGGACCTCTCTTAGTGAGAGGACCTTTAAGGGGACTTCCTCTTTCTAATTTATTATATATATATATATATATATAATATATATATATAGAAAGAAAGAAGGAAGAGAAGAATTAAATAAAATAAGAAAAAAAAGGGATTCCGGAATTGGTAATTCCGGATAACACTCAGCGCGATCGCCCCCAAAAGATAGCGCGATCGCTCGCTAATTTCAATTTTTTTAAAAAAAATAAAAAATTGAATTCCGAAATTGGCAATTTCGGATTACCTTATTCCGAAATTACCAATTCCGGAATTAATGTGGAAAGTGCTACTTTGGTAAATACTTTTTCAACAATGTTAATTTGGTATTTAAATTTTTAAAATTCAATATTTTGGAAAAAAAATCCAAATAAAGTATGTGATGTGACTTTATTTGACTGGATCCCAATAATTCACGCGGATCATGAGCTAAAGCACGTCTAACCATTCAATAGATTCAATCCAATGGTCCAAAAACTTCCAAACAAAATCACTTCCCTTTCCTCTATTTCTCCCATTTATTTTAACTTTATTTCTCCATTTCTCTCTCTATTTCATTCTCTCTCTATTTCTCTATTTTTAAAACATACGGCCGATGAACTGGCCGATGGAATCAACGGCGACCACGCCTCCGGTGCCTCCCTCATATCTCTCTCCGTCTCTTCTCTTCTCCTCTAGACGCCATGGCTGTCGATTTCTCTCTCTATTTCATTCTCTCTCTATTTCTCTGTCGGTTAAGCTGCCTCACGCCCTCATCCCTCATCCACCATCACCTCCGGTACATCCCAAGTGGCAGACTTGAATTCTGGCGAGAAGAAGACCACCCATTGATTCTGGCGAGAAGAAGACCACCCATTGATTCCGGCAAAAAGAAGAAAGAAAGAATTGACAGTTTTTTTTTTTTTTGGATTTGATTGGTTGTTTTGATTTTTGGTTGCTATTTTGAATAGAATTGTAATTTGTTGTTTGGAATTTTTTAGATTCAAATTTGGAAGAAATGAAAATTTCAATTTGTATGTTGATTTGATGATGATGGTGGTGGTGGTATATTTTAAAAATAATTCATTAATAATCCTAAATACACATTTCTTTAATTATGTTTAATATTTTTTAATTACTAATTTAAATGATTTTTGAATAAATATTTATTTAATTATACAAATATATTTAATGTATTAATCATATATAATTTTTTTAATATAAAATGCCAATTTAGCAAGGAAAAATAAAATACCACCAAGAAAATTTAGCAAGGAAAGTAAAATATATGTAATAATATTTTATTTATACCAAGGAAATTATTCGTCAGTAATTTCGTAGGCAATTTTTTTTCAAGAAAAATCATCTTTTTTTTAATAATAAATCATTAATTATCAAGGACAAATTCCTTGACAATTTCCTTGGTAAATTACAAATGACATATTCCTTGACAATTTCCCTAGTAAATTGCCAAGGAATTCCATTCCTCGGCGAAATTACCGACGCCTCGTTTGCCAAGGAATTTTTTTCCTCACTAAAGTATGTTTACCAAGGAATTTGTATCGATTGCCAAGGAAATTTGTCCTTGGCAATTGCGATTTTTTTCGTAGTGTGAATTCATTAGCATAGGTTTGCTTTACTTTGATTCATAATTTTGTTGAAATCCTTCATTATGATGTTGTTCAATTGCTCTAATTCATTGCTAGGGTGTTAGCAATTATTACTTAATTAAAATTCTGGAATGGATTGGCGTTTTACTCGAAAGGACTGTGAATATTGCAAGATTATCCCATTGACACAACAGAGCATTTTATGTCGCACAACCGTGTTGGATCTACTTATGTATTCATGTCTTGGTTAAGTGTTAATTTTTGCTTGCCATTCATCTCTTGTGAAGAATTTTTTTTTCTGGTAACAGCGTATGCATGGCCGTGCACTTTCCTTGACCCGGTCGTGCACTCATGAACATGAACGATCGAAAAGGAACAAATAACCAGTGCACGACCGTGCACTTCTTTTGGTGCGGCCGTGCACTTCATTTGATTCGGCCATGCACCACCTGAATTGAAAATTTGGATTTTCTGGAACAATGTTTGCATGGCCGTGCGTTATAAACTTGCACAGTCGTGCACCTGCAGATTCAACTTTTTCTTCATTTCTTGAGTAAAATAAGTATTATCAATCCTAAACTTGTGATTAATTATATGCTTAACAATTTCATACATTTCTAAACAATATTGTCGCCAAAGTGATTTACATTGTTTAGATCCGAAGTTGTAAAGTGTTGAATGTATACTTTAACATGTGAATAAATTGAATTTTTCAAAGAAGATCGTTTATTTGACTAAATTTATACATTCATTTGGTAACAAGTAAAGAAAACATTAGGTTGTCTTTTAAGTACTTAAATCGGCCCAAAGGAAGGTTAGGTATTTAATTAAGATATTGTTTAATTTTCTTGGTTACCTTAAGATAATCATTTATAAGTCAATTCATAGTCCAAAGATTAGTTTTGATGTCATGTTAATTATCTTTTTGATGGAATTCATTGATATAGTTAATCACTTTATTCATTATGTAGTTTCTAATACATGTTTTGTATTCATTCTCCGTTCTTACTAAACAGATTTAGTAAATGCTTCGTCTTTGACTGCTGCAATGAATAATGTTCTGATGCTTAATGGGACTAATTTTAAAACTTGGAAAAACAAAATAACTATGATCTTAGGCTGTATGGACATTGATCTCACATTAAGGGAACCGAGTCCTGCTCCTCTCACTGATAAAAGCACTCAGGAAGATCGCTCGAGTGTTGAGAAGTGGAACCATTCCAACCGCGTGAGTCTAATGATCATGAAGAATGCTGTCCCGAAAACATTCTTGAATAGTGTTTCTGAGTACGTTAATGCTAAGGGTTTTCTGGATACCCTTGAAGAACGCTTTGCTAAAAGTGAGAAATCGGAAACAAGTGCTTCCTTAAGGAAACTTGTTTCCATGAGGTACAAGGGTAATGGAAACTTAAGGGAGTACATACTTGAGATGTTTCATCTATCGACAAAACTAAGGGCACTTAAGTTAGAGATTTCGGAAGATTTAATCATGCACTTAGTTTTGATCTCTCTTCCTCCTCAATTTGGTCACTTTGAAGTGACCTATAATTGTCAAAAGGACAAGTGGAATATAAATGAACTTATTTCACATGTGACACAAGAGGAGGATAGGATGAAACAAATCAAACCAGAAAGTGCTTACTTAGCATCTAATTCTTCTCGTGGGACTAAGAGAAGAGGTAAAGAAATTGCAGTTGCGGTTGCAAATAAGAAGCATAAGGAATCATCAAATGATCATAAAGTTAAGAAGATCTTCTTTTGCAAGGACCTTACTCACTTGAAGAACGAATGCCCTAAGTATCGCGAATGGCGAATTAAGAAAGGTACGTCATTTGGTCTTGTTTGTACTGAGGCAAATTTGGTTTCAATTCCTTCATATACACGGTGGTTCGATTCTGGTGCAACAACTCACATTAGTTCATGTATGCAGGGTTGCCTGAACTACCGAATCCCCAGTGAAGATGAGAGATACATCTATATGGGTGCTGGAAATCCGGTTGAAGTTATAGGCATAGGGACTTTTAGATTAATGTTAAGTACTGCTATTATTTTGTATTAAATAATACATTCATTGTACCGTCCTTTAGACGGAATTTAATTTCTATCACAGCTTTGGACAAGGAAGGTTACTTTTGTTCCTTTGGTAATAATAAATGTAATCTTTATTTTAATTCCAAGCTTGTCGGTACTAGTACTTTGTCATATATCGATAATCTTTATTTACTTGACACAGTCAAGACAATTAATGAGTCCCATAATAATGAAGCCAAAACTAGAGGCACAAAACGAAAGTTTTCAAGTGAAAATTCTTATACCTTATGGCATAGTGTGAATTACCCCACGATCGCGCAAAATGCTGTTACCGCGTTTGGGTTAGATTTTGCGTATTGTTTTGAGGCCGAGTCACCTCGTTGGAAAACACCAAATTTATGAAAAACGGAGTCGCCACGCCATTTTGATTTATCCTTAAAACTTTGAAAAAAGGTAAAGAGTAAAGGGTTCGGACGTTAAGTTACTCCTTGGGAAGAATGTTTGGCGTTCACCCAAGGAGACTTGCAAATACAAGTCTTCCAAGGTCCAAAATTTGTGCTTGTGTGTGTGTGTGTGTGTGTGTGTGTGTGTGTGTGTGTGTGATTTAAGAAAAGAGCAAGAATGTGCCAAGTCTTTATCCGAACATAAGAACCATTTTAAGAAGGTTTTAGTTCAAGATGTCTTGGACTTTGAATATTTTCGGGAATTTGATCCCCTACCCATTTTGAGCCTGTGATCATCATTACACGACCTTTCGACCCTCCTATTAGATTAATCAACCAATTTAGGCATAGGAGCCTTGGTATATTTTAATCTAACTTTCCTTGGAGATTTTAGTCAAATGTGATCAAAGAACTCATTTTAAGTTCAAGAATGAGGTATTAGAAGAATAATGAATCTTGGGCCATCAATCATACATCTTGAGATAATGGTGATTCGTAGGGACATTTTGTGTGTTTATCTCAAGTGATCATAGGAGATTTTGGGACCAAGGATCATTGATCTCTACAAAGGAACAAGATTTATGGAAATAAGACATAAAGATTGAATCTTTTATTCATCCTATGTCTTTGACACCTTAATAGGCTTTAGCCAATCCTAGGAGAAGATTCCAATCTTGGGGACATGGGGAATATTAAAGAAATTATAACATCAAATGTGATGAAATCAATGTAAAGATTGAGTCTTTACATTGATTTCCCCATTTTAGAATGCTAAAGGGACAAGGGAGCATTAATCTAAGAACATAATGTATAAAAGGATGGATCTTCATGACTTTTCCTATGCCCTTAATACCTCAATAGGTGGACAATCCTAGGAAAAGCTAGATCCAGGGAAGGGGAGAACATTTAACACATAAAGATTGCATTTTATACATAAAGATGAAAGGGGGTCACATCCTCATTTGGTAGATCATCCCTAGAACAAGCCACTTGTGGAATCTTGTTCATCCTAGGGAGAGGATCTCCATGAGTCATTTGTGTAGGGGAGTGGGAAGTATGGATCTATCACAGTTTTGGACAAGGAAGGTTACACTTGTTCTTTTGGTAATAATAAATGTGATCTTTATTTTAATTCCAAGCTTGTCGGTACTAGTACTTTGTCATCTATCGATAATCTATATTTACTTGACACAGTCAAGACAATAAATGAGCCCCATAATAATGAAGCCAAAA
Organism: Adenophora triphylla var. japonica; assembly: GCA_022495995.1. Lineage (NCBI taxonomy): Eukaryota > Viridiplantae > Streptophyta > Magnoliopsida > Asterales > Campanulaceae > Adenophora > Adenophora triphylla. The sequence continues at coordinate 58,107 of JAFEMH010001070.1, forward strand.
ATAGAGGCACAAAACGAAAGTTTTCAAGTGAAAATTCTTATACCTTATGGGATAGGTGTTTGGGTCATATCTCCAAAAGGAGAATTGACAAGCTTGTGTCGGAGGGAATCTTAAACAAACTTGATACTCCGGATAGAAACTTTTGTATTGAATGCCTAAAAGGAAAATTAACAAATTCCAAAGGAAAATTTGAATCATTGAGAGCATCAAATGTCTTAGAACTAATTCATACAGATATTTGTGGACCATTCACTACCCCTTCATGGAATGGTCAACAATAATTCATCACATTCATTGACGATTTCTCTCGTTATGGATGCATTTATTTACTTCATGAAAAGTCTCAATCATTAGAAGTTTTCAAGTCTTTCAAAGCTGAAGTTGAAAATCAACTTGGAGAGACTATTAAGAATGTTAGATCCGATCGTGGTGGTGAATACTACGGTCGGAATGACGGTTCAGGTGAACAATGTCCAGGTCCTTTTGCTCGCTATTTAGAAGAGTGTGGGATGGTCCCTCACTACACCATGCCGGGCAAACCTAGCATGAATGGTGTAGCTGAGAGACGTAATAGAACCCTTAAGGATATGGTAAGAAGTATGGTTTCTTGTACTTCTTTACCTCACTCATTATGGGGCGATGCATTAAAAACCGCAGCTTATATTCTCAATGGAGCACCTTCAAAAGCTACCGATAAAACTCCTTATGAATTATGGATGAATAAGAAACAGTCCCTAAATCATTTTCATGTATGGGGTTGTCCAGCAGAAGCTAGGCCTTATAAACCTAACGAGGGCAAACTGGACCCTAAAACCATTAGTAGCTATTTTCTAGGGTATGTTGAGAGATCTAGGGGATATAAATTTTATGACCTGAAAACTAGAACTTTTTTCGAAATGGGAAATGCTAGGTTCCTTGAGGATGTTGAATTTGGTGGGGAAATTGGGAATAATAGTTTTGAATTTGAAGAGGAGGAGGAATCCGTCTATATGCCTCTCCCTATAGTTCCTATTGAAAATCAAGTACGTGTACCTGAAATTCAACAAGAACATATAATTCAAAACAATGTAGATCCTCCTATAAATGTTGAACAACATGAAAATGTTGATGAGAAAATTCAACAACCTCAAAATCAAGATGAACCAGTGCCCTTAAGGAGATCTAATAGAGCAAGAAGGAGTGCAATTCCGGATTTTTATGATGTGTATCTTGCCGAGAATGAGGAACCGTTAGGTTTAGTGGGAGATGAGCCGCTCACCTTCCATGAAGCCATTAATAGTCCTAATTCTCATAAATGGATCGATGCCATAAATGAAGAGTTAAAATCAATGAAAGACAATGACGTTTGGGATCTTGTCCCATTACCTAAAAATGTGAAGCCCATTGGGTGTAAATGGGTCTTTAAGACCAAAAGGGATTCACAAGGTAATGTGGAAAGATATAAGGCTCGCTTTGTCGCTAAGGGATTTACTCAAAAGGAAGGCATTGATTTTAAAGAAATATTTTCATTGGTATCCTCTAAAAATGCTTTTAGGATCATTATGGCACTAGTAGCACATTATGACCTTGAGCTTCATCAAATGGATGTAAAGACAACTTTTCTCAATGGTGACATTGAGGAAACTATCTATATGAAGAAACCAGAAATGGTGACTGATTCAGATCAAACTAATCAATTAGTTTGTAAACTTAAGAAATCCATTTATGGTCTCAAGCAAGCTTCTCGTCAATGGTATTTAAAATTTAATCAAGTTATTCTTTCATTTGGTTTTGAAATGAATCTTGGTGAAGATTGTGTATACCATAAGTTCAGTGGGAGTAGATTTATATTTTTGGTCTTATATGTGGATGATATTTTACTTGCTAGTAATGATAAGGACCTTCTAAAGGAAACTAAGAAATTTCTCTCAAACAAATTTGAGATGAAAGATCTTGGTGAGGCATCTTTTGTATTGGGAATCCAAATTCATCGTGATCGTTCACGAGGTATTTTGGGATTATCGCAAAAGAGCTATATAGAGAAGGTATTACAAAGGTTTAGCATGGAAAATTGTAAACCACATGACACCCCTGTCTCTAAAGGAGATAAATTCAGTTTAAAGCAATGTCCTAAAAATAATTTTGAATCCAAGTATATGGAAAATATCCCTTATGCATCGGCAGTAGGAAGCTTAATGTATGCGCAAGTCTGTACTCGTCCAGACCTTGCATTTATTGTTGGGATGCTTGGTCGATACCAAAGCAATCCGGGAAAAGAACATTGGGTTGCAGCCAAAAGAGTGATGAGATACCTACAAAACACTAAGGACTACATGCTTACATATACAAAATCGGATCATCTTGAGATTGTTGGGTATTCCGATTTTGATTTTGCTGGATGCCAAGATAGTCGAAAATCGACATCCGGTTACGTCTTCACATTAGCCGGTGGAGCGATATCTTGGAGAAGTGCCAAGCAAACACTTGTGACTTCCTCTACCATGGAAGCCGAGTTTGTTGCTTGCTACGAAGCTTCCAATCAAGCTATATGGCTGCGTAAATTTATTGAGGGACTGCAAATTGTCAAAGGTATTGAAAGACCGCTCAAGTTATATTGTGACAATCGGGCATCATTGTTGTATTCTAACAACAACAAGAGTTCATCTATGCAGGGTTGCCTGAACTACTGAATCCCCAGTGAAGATGAGAGATACATCTATATGGGTGCTGGAAATCCGGTTGAAGTTATAGGCATAGGGACTTTTAGATTAATATTAAGTACTGGCTATTATTTTGTATTAAATAATACATTCATTGTACCGTCCTTTAGACGGAATTTAATATTTATCACAGTTTTGAACAAGGAAGGTTACTCTTTTTCTTTTAGTAATAGTAAATGTGATCTTTATTTTAATTCCAAGCTTGTCGGTACTAGTACTTTGTCATATATCGATAATCTTTATTTACTTGACACAGTCAAGAAAATAAATGAGTCCCATAATAATGAACCCAAAACTAGAGGCACAAAACGAATGTTTTCAAGTGAAAATTCTTATACCTTATGGCATAGGAGTTTGGGTCATATCTCCAAAAGAAGAATTGACAAGCTTGTTTCGGAGGGAATCTTAAACAAACTTGATACTCCGGATAGAAACTTTTGTATTGAATGCCTAAAAGGAAAATTAACAAACTCCAAAGGAAAATTTGAATCATTGAGAGCATCAAATATCTTAGAACTAATTCATACGTACATTTGTGGACCATTCACTACCCCTTCATGGAATGGTTTCTCTCGTTATGGATACATTTATTTACTTCATGAAAAGTCTCAATCATTGGAAGTTTTCAAGTCTTTCAATGCTGAAGTTGAAAATCAACTTGGAAAGACTATTAAGAACGTTAGATCCGATCGTGGTGGTGAATACTACGGTCGAAATGACGGTTCAGGTGAACAACGTCCAGGTCCTTTTGCTCGCTATTTAAAAGAGTGTGGGATGGTCCCTCACTACACCATACTGGGCAAACCTAGGGGATATAAATTTTATGACCCGAAAACTAAAATTTTTTTCGAAACGGGAAATGCTTGGTTCCTTGAGGATGTTGAATTTGGTGGGGAAATTGGAAATAATAGTTTTGAATTTGAAGAGGAGGAGGAATCCTTCTATATGCCTCTCCCTATAGTTTCTATTGAAAATTAAGTACTTGTACCTGAAATTCAACAAGAACATATAATTCAAAACAATGTAGATCCTCCTATAAATGTTGAACAACATGAAAATGTTGATGAGGAAATTCAACAACCTCAAAATCAAGATGAACTTGTGCCCTTAAGGAGATCTAATAGAGCATGAAAGAGCGCAATTTCGGATTATTATGATGTGTATCTTGCCGAGAATGAGGAACCGTTAGGTTTAGTGGGAGATGAGCCGCTCACCTTCCATAAAGCCATTAATAGTCCTAATTATCATAAATGAATAGATGCCATAAATGAAGAGTTAAAATCAATGAAAGACAATGACGTTTGGAATCTTGTCCCATTACCTAAAAATGTGAAGCCCATTGGGTTTAAATGGGTCTTTAAGATCAAAAGGGATTCACAAGGTAATGTGGAAAGATATAAGACTCGTTTTGTCGCTAAGGTATTTACTCAAATCCGGAACGTAGTAACACTTGTTCAAAAACAAGTACTAGTCCACTAGGTAAATTGACTTCATAAGTCCCTATGGCTAATGCAGCAACTCTTGCTTCATTCCCATGCATAGGTTTAATTTACCTTCTTTGAGACACTTTGGGTTTAGCCTCTTCGGCTTTGGAAAATTTTGCCCTAGGTTTAGAAACCTTTGCTTTACCTTCTTTACCTTCCTTTATGAACCCCTTTCTTGTATTAACCATTAACACACTTGCGGATTGCTCCTTTTTCATTTCATGCATTAGGAGCCTTCACCACAACATACATCTTTTGCCTAGCTTGCACTTGGAACATTTCCTTTGTGCGTTGTGCTAGAACAAAAGTGACTTCCATCTGTTCAAGGTTCTTCATAAGAGCCTTTAAACATGGTGGCAATTATAAGGAAATCAATATTACTAGAATCATCAACATGTTTCTAATGTTGCTTTTTATTTGCCCTTTGCAACATTTGCAGTAGGTTCAGCAGGAATGGATTCATCAAGAACGTACACATTTGCCTAAGAACCATTCTTTAGGCTTCTGATCCAATCAGAATTATCTGTACCGTTCCTACCCAACTTTGTCCTTCATATGGACGAATCACAATTTATTGTGTAATGCTACTTCTAAAACAAAATATGCAAATTATATGAACACATTTATCATCTAAGAGAAAATAATGTATTTCACAAATACTCCCACTAAATTATACACCTTCCAATGCAAATAAGCATAATATACAATTAATGGGCTAAGATCCAACTTTAATTTAATCTCAAGTACGCTATGGCACACCGCTCAAGATTAAAATTAATTAGGTAGAAAACATCAATCATATCGTATATTACTCTTAGATCTTTTATGAGATTTATTTAAGACATCATATGTCTAAGATATTTTAATCTCATCTTATGCCTTGGGTCCAAAACCATTTTGATAACCGAATTAAGTTCATCCACTTTAAACGTATAGGAACCACCATTTTCTCATCTTGCTCGCACAACGAATAGAATCAAAGTACCTTGCTATGGCAAGCCCACCCAAAACTATCCGAGTGGTCTCAAGTGTTTTAATCATGGATTGACATAAAGAACTTAAAAATTAAATGAAGGTTCTTTAAAGCAGATTATAAGCATATCAGCAAAGATAATCATAATCGCGCAACAGGTAAGTTCCCAGGAAGATATGTGAGCCACAAGGACTACTTAAGTACCAAATCTCTCATTCGACAGAACTTTCCTAGACATGCACAATCAGAATACCTGCTCTGATTTGCAACATAATCAATACTTTGTATAAACAATCAGATTCCTTCAAATTTTGCGTAAACTGACTTATTTCTCATAAACAATCAGAAAACCAAAATTTTAATGTTTCAATTTAAACATTCAGAAAATTACAATTCAATGTTTCAATTAAACATCTAACAAAGTTCTTAACACATAAGAACATATAATTCATGCATCGCAACAATTAATAAAATCATATTTAAATTAACTAAGCATGCATAAACAATGAATTAATCTAGCATAGCCCTATAAATTTAATTTCCAAAAATTTATAGCATCCAGATTAAGACAAAAACATATCAGATTATAAATATAATCACAGATTAGCAAGAAAAAGTTAACAAAATGATTCTGCCCAGATTAGGCAAAGAATGTCGCATGACAGAAGCTTCCATGAGGCCTGATCTGTCGCGCGACCAGACGAGCCTCTCAGACTGCCCATGGCCAACTCTGTCGCGTGACAGAAGCCAACTCTGTCGCGTGACCAGAGTTGCCAGACTTGCAGATTTTTCAAACTTAATCAATTTCAATTATAAAGCAATTAAATCAAATAAACAGCTTTTAACAGATTTAATTCAGTATGAACAGAAAACGATTTTGGCATATTGTTTCAAAAACAATAATATTCTACCGGATACAAAACATGCAAAGAACATATAAACAATTTATATCACTTTTCTAGCATGTTATTTCAAACTTAACCATACGAACGGGGCTCTGATACCACTGTTGGGTTTTATGGGTCAATGCGCAGCGGAATTAAGCATCTAATAACACAAAACCCAAGAGTCCTAAGATCCGTTCTATACAATTAAATTGAATTCCTATGAGATAGAATTTACCAACCTTAATTGCTTTCCGTTCTTGAGCTATCGAACAATCTATCAATGTGATTTTGAATCACAAACTTCAATCTTCAAGACTTGAATCTTCAGATTTGAACTCTAGCCTTGATCGTCGTACGAGAGAAGATCCTCTAGTAGTATCCACACCTTTGAATGAACCAAGAACGGTTCTTGAGGATTGCTAGATCCTTAAACCTTAGAGAGAATATTGAGAAACCTTTAGTTGTGATTTTTCCTTAGAAAATTCGGCTAGGCTTTGGCTGCTCACAGACTCATATTTATACTACAATAGTATTAATATTTGTGCCCTAATCATATTAGGAAACTAGGCTGTAAACCGCCTCTTGGAAAGACCTGTCGCGTGACCTCTAACAGCCTATGGGCAAGTTATGTCGCGCGATAACTTATGCCTGATCAGGAACTCTCAATTTTCTTTCTTTGGTTTAACCAATTCATTCTAATTGTGTGTGTGACCCAATAGGATTATATTATGTTGGCAATGAGCTCGATCTTATCGATCCTCATAAAACATAAGCGTACTCTAGCAAGCCATTATGTCTACCCAATTAATATAACGTAAGAGTTCACGTTTCCAATGGTACACTTCCATTTCTCCCTTTGTCTCATGATGTTATATTGAACACAAGTCATAGTCCACATCAACTTGTATCTGTTCAATGCTTTCTCGATATTGAGTATAATGATAATCCAAACGCATTGGGGTATGGCCATACACTTTCATCATTATCACTCATCGAGGGGCCCAAGCAAAACATCTCTCTTTCGAGGGACAAATTTCATCTTGACTTATCATCCTTTCCATCATGAATCCGATCATGCCAAAGATAGCCTTTATAAATATCGTGTTAAGATATCGTTTGACTAAAATCAAACATAACTTTCATCATATGTAAGGTCATGATAATCTCAGGTCTAGGGACTAAATGAAGTGACCATATGAGATTTAATTATGACATTTGACCATGACATAAATCTCATACGGGTCAAGTCCAGTCACTTGTTCACTAACAAGTACCCATAAATTTAATGTGCATCTCTATGCATATAATCATCATATGATTATCCATTAACATTTATACTAATTATTCACTTAATAATTAGGGACGGAGATTATATTAATAAATATGCAAAATATATAATAATCAACAAATAATCTTTTCTATAATAAACGATAAAGATGATACATAACGGTTTTAAGTTAAACATAACTAAAGCCTAGGGCATTACACCAACAATCTCCCACTTGCACTAGGCTCCATCTATGTATCGAATACTCATAGACCTAACATGACCACATGCTTCTTCCTGTGCGAGGGTCTTTGTAAGTGAATCCCCAATGTCATCATCGATTGATACTTTGCATATCTTAACGTCTTCTCATTCTAATGAATTCTTGAAAAACGTCTAAGTAAGTGTTTGGATCACTGTTGTGACCTTTGGTTCCATTGTTTGCACAAATGGCACCATAATTGTCACAACAAAAGTTTCACAGATTAGTGATACTTGAAACATTTCAAAACACTAAATGAACTTTTGATCCAAACTGCCTCTTTTAGCTACATCATACGTTGCTAAAATTCGGCCTTAGTAGTAGAATCGGCTACAATTTTCTGGGGAACTCTTTCAATCAAAACTGCACCTCTAATAATCAAAAACACAAATTCTAATTGCAATTAACTTTGTCAGTTTGGAAGCTAGCATCTATGTAACCATTACTACAAAATTATCTTCCAACATTTCAAATACCAAGAACGTATTTTTAGTTCTTCTTAAGTACTTAAGGATCGTCTTAACTGCCATCCATTGGTTCTCAACAAGATCAGATTGGTATCGTATCGTCATGCTCAAAGCATATGAGACGTCAGGTCTAGTACAAGTCATGGCACACATGACAAATCCAAATGCCGGAGCACATGGAACTTCATTCATTCCCTTTTTGCTCATCAGTTGTCATAAGACAATGAGTTTTGCTAAGAGAAACACCATGACCCATTGACAAGTTACTTTTCTTAGACTCTTCTAAGAACCTTGTCAATGTAAGTATTTTGACTCAAACCAATTTATCCTTTTAGGTCTATCTCTATAGATCTTGATGCCAAGGATGTAAATGGCTTCACCCATATTTTTTTTTATTGAGAAACCTTTCCTTGACCAAGACTTGATAGTCTTAAGTGTCGGAACTTCATTTTTCCAATGAGAAAAATATCATTGTAATATAACAATAGAAATAATACTACGCTTCCACTGAATTTCATGTATACACAAGGTTCATCTTCGTACTTGATGAAATCAAACTCTTTGACCGATTCATCAAAATGAAGATTCCAATTCCTCGAAGCTTGCTTCAACCCATCTCATGGATCTTTGCAACATGCATACTTTATTAGAATTTCTCGGATCGACAAAACTTCGGGTTGTGTACTATACACATCCTTAATAATCATTCCATTTAAAGAAAGCCATTTGACATCCATTTGTCATATCACATAGTCACAATATGAGATTATGGCAATTGAAATTCTAATAGACTTTGGCATTGTAACTGGCGAAAAGGTTTCAACATAGTCAATACTATGAATTTGCCCAAATCCCTTTGTTACAATCCTCAGTCATGAAAATATACACCTTCCCATCCATGTCGGTCTTGAAGAACTACTTGCACCCTTTAGTTTTTACACCTTCAGGTAGTTCAATCAAGTCCCAAACTTGATCATCAAACATGGATTGTAATTCGGATTCCATGGTTCTTAACTATTTATCTGAATTAGGAGTGGACATCGCCTCAAGATAGGAAGTAGGATCGTCATTCTCAATGACATCCACCTTATTACTTTCCGATACGAGAAATCATTATTTCTTAAGTTCGGATCATAACCTATCCGATCTATGATGGACTTGTGCATCTTGAACCAGTTTCACAACTCCTTGTGAACTTGGTTCCGTCTCTACTCTTGGTTCCATATTATTTTCGGGTTCTTGAACTTTTTCAAGATTAATTTTATTCCCACTAGATACTTTATTGAGAAACTATTTCTCAAGAAACGAATCGTACAGAGCAACAAACATTTTGTTCTCTTTGCGGTTGTAAGATTAATTTCCGAAAATAACCTTGTCAGATTTGGTGCTAACTTATCAGAGATAAGTCTCTTCTTATAAACTTTGCAAACCCAAATCTTCTTGAAAGACAAACTAAGTTTTCTCTCATACCACATCTCATGTGGGGCTTTAGGAACCGATTTAGTAGGGACTCGATTCAGTGTAACCGCATCATTTCTAATGCATATCCTCAAAAGGAAATATGAATGTCAACTTGACACATCATCGAATGAACCATGTCCTACAAGGTTCAATTCCTCCTATCAGACACATCATACAATGTGGTGTTTCGGGTGGAGTCAACTCTGAAACGATTTCACAGTTTTGAGATGATTGTCAAACTCTTGGCTCAAATATCCATCACCTCGATCTAATCGAAGTACTTAATAGTTTTGCCAAGTTGTTTTGTACTTCATCTTGAAATGTTCGAAACATCTCAAACAATTCACCTTTGGACTTCATCAGATAGACATAGTCATATCTAGATAAGTCATCGGTGAATGTGATGAAACACCAAAATCCTCCCCTACCAATGCCGCTTAATAGTCCACATAAATTTCATGTATAATGACCAATAAGTCACTAACCCTCCCACTACTCTTAGTGTAGGGTGGTTTAGTCAATAATCCCAATAAACAAGATCCACATTCCTCAAATGATTCAGAGTCATATGAGTCTAACAGTCCATGTTAATGGAGTTTAGATATATGTTTCTTATTTATCTGACCAAGCCGGCAATGCCATATGAACGCGTTGTTTATATTATTCGGTTTAGATTTCCCATTTATATTATAGATATCTTCAATATTATTATGTTTCTCATCATCAAGGATATGAAGACCATTCAATGACATATGCAATACAATAAGGCATATCATTAAATAAATATAAAACTTCTTATTCTCAATAAGAAAATTATATCCTTCATCATCCATATAAGAAACGAAAATAATACTCCTACCCAAATTCGGAACGTAGTAACACTTGTTCAAAACAAGTACTAGCCCACTAGGTAAATTGACTTCATAAGTACCTATGGCTAATGCAGCAACTCTTGCTTCATTCCCATGCATAGGTTTAATTTACCTTCTTTGAGTAGCTTTCTATTCTTTATTCTTTGCACATTTAAACAAATGTGAGATCCATGTCCGGTATCATATACCCAAGAACAAGAAGTCGAAAGGAAAATATCTATCATATAGATACTTGAAGTAGTAGCAATCATATTGTCCTTCTTCACCTTTTAGGCCTTCCTAATAAGCCTTGCAACTTTGCTTCCAATGACAATCTCATTACAATGGTAGCAAAATACATCCTTTTGAGACACTTTAGGTTTAGCCTCTTCGGCTTTGGCAACTTTTGCCCTAGGTTTAGCAACCTTTGCTTTACCTTCTTTACCTTCCTTTTTGAACCCCTTTCTTGTATTAACCATTAACACACTTGCGGATTGCTCCTTTTTCATTTCATGCATTAGGAGCCTTCACCATAATATACATCTTTTGCCTAGCTTGCACTTGGAACATTTACTTTGTGCGTTGTGCTAGAAAAAAAGTGACTTCCATCTGTTCAAGGTTATTCATAAGAGCCTTTAAACATGGTGGCAATTATAAGGCAAGCAATATTACTAGAATCATCAACACGTTTCTAATGTTGCTTCTTATTTGCCCTTTGCAACATTTGCAGTAGGTTCAGCAGGAATGGATTCATCAAGAACGTACACATTTGCCTAAGAACCATTCTTTAGGCTTCTGATCCAATCAGAATTAGCTGTACCGTTCCTTCCGAACTTTGTCCTTCATAAGGACGAATCGCAATTTATTGTTTAATGCTACTTCGAAAACAAAATTTGCAAATTATATGAACACATTTATCATCTAAGAGAAAATCATGTATTTCACAAATACTCCCACTAAATTATACACCTTCCAATGCAAATAAGTATAATACTCCCTCCGTCCCGGCCGAAAAGCCACAAAACTAGCCATGCACGCAAATTAAGAAATGTGATGTAGGAAAGAGAAAAAGTTTAAATGTTGTGAGTATGAAAAATTAAATAGGAGAGAGAATGAGTGGGAGGAATAGTTAGGAGAGAGAATGTTGTGAGTGTAAAAGTAAAGTAGGAGAGAGAATGAGTGGGTGGAATAGTAATAAAAACTTTCCTTTTTGGGAAAGTGCCTTTTTAAATGGGACTCCCAAAATGGAAATTTGTGGCTTTTCGGTCGGGACGGAGGGAGTATACATTTAATGGGCTAAGATCCAACTTTAATTTAATCTCAAGTATGCTATGGCGCACCGCTCAAGATTAAAATTAATTAGGTAGAAAACATCAATCATATCGTATATGACTCTTAGATCTTTTATGAGATTTATTTAAGACATCATATGTCTAAGCATATTTTAATCTCATCTTATGCCTTGGGTCCAAAACCATTTTGATAACCGAATTAAGTTCATCCACTTTAAACGTATAGGAACCACCATTTCCTCATCTTGCTTGCACAACGAATAGAATCAAAGTACCTTGCTATGGCAAGCCCACCCAAAACTATCCGAGTGGCCTCAAGTATTTTAAACATGGATTGGCATAAAGAACTTAAAAGTTAAATGAAGGTTCTTTAAAGAATATTATAAGCATATCAGCAAAGATAATCATAATCGCGCAACAGGTAAGTTCCCAGGAAGATAGGTGAGCCACAAGGACTACTTAAGTATCAAATCTCTCATTCGACAATCAGATTCCTTCAAATTTTGCGTAAACTGATTTGCAACATAATCAATACTTTGTATAAACAATCAGATTCCTTCAAATTTTGCGTAAACTGACTTATTTCTCATAAATAATCAGAAAACCTAAATTTTAATGTTTCAATTTAAACATTCAGGAAATTACAATTCAATGTTTCAACTAAACATCTAACAAAGTTCTTAACACATAAGAACATATAATTCATGCATCGCAACAATTAATAAATTCATATTTAAATTAACTAAGCATGCATAAACAATGAATTAATCTAGCATAGCCCTATAAATTTAATTTCCAGAAATTTATAGCATCCAGATTAAGACAGAAACATATCAAATTATAAACATAATCACAGATTAGCAAGAATAAGTTAACAAACTGATTTTGCCCAGATTAGGCAAAGAATGTTGCGTGACAGAAGATTCCATGAGGCCTCATCTGTCGCGCTACCAGACGAGCCTCTCAGACTGCCCATGGCCAACTCTGTCGTGTGACAGAAGCCAACTCTGTCGCGTGACAGAAGCCAACTCTGTCGCGTGACCAGAGTTGCCAGACTTGTAAATTTTTCAAACTTAATCAATTTCAAACATAAAGCAATTAAATCAAATAAACAACTTTTAACAGATTTAATTCAGTATGGACTAGAAATGATTTTGGCATATTGTTTCAAAAACAATAATATTCTACCGGATACAAAACATGCAAAGAACATATAAATAATTTATATCACTTTTCTAGCATGTTAATTCAAACTTAACCATACGAACGGGGCTCTGATACCACTGTTGGGTTTTATGGGTCAATGCGCAGCGGAATTAAGCATCTAATAACATAAAACCCAAGAGTCCTAATATCCGTTCTATACAATTAAATTGAATTCCTATGAGATAGAATTTACCAACCTTAATTGCTTTCCGTTCTTGAGCTATCGAACAATCTATCAATGTGATTTTGAATCACAAACTTCGATCTTCAAGACTTGAATATTCAGATTCGAACTCTAGGCCTTGATCGTCGTACGAGAGAAGATCCTCTAGTAGTATCCACACCTTTGAATGAACCAAGAACGGTTCTTGAGGATTGCTAGATCCTTAAACCTTAGAGAGAATATTGAGAAACCTTTAGTTGTGATTTTTCCTTAGAAAATTCGGCTAGGATTTGGCTGCTCACAGACTCATATTTATACTACAATAGTATTAATATTTGTGCCCTAATCATATTAGGAAACTAGGCTGTAAACCGCCTCTTGGCAAGACCTGTCGCGTGACCTCTAACAGCCTATGGGCAAGTTATGTCGCGCGATAACTTATGCCTGATCAGGAACTCTCAATTTTCTTTCTTTGGTTTAACCAATTCATTCTAATTGTGTGTGTGACCCAATAGGATTATATTATGTTGGCAATGAGCTCGATCTTATCGATCCTCATAAAACATAAGCGGACTCTAGCAAGCCATTATGTCTACCCAATTAATATAACGTAAGAGTTCACGTTTCCAATGGTACACTTCCATTTCTCCCTTTGTCTCATGATGTTATATTGAACACAAGTCATAGTCCATGTCAACTTGTATCTGTTCAATGCTTTCTCGATATTGAGTATAATGATAATCCAAACGCATTGGGGTATGGCCATACACTTTCATTATTATCACTCATCGAGGGGCCCAAGCAAAACATCTCTCTTTCGAGGGACAAATTTCTTCTTGACTTATCATCCTTTCCATCATGAATCCGATCATGCCAAAGATAGCCTTTATAAATATCGTGTTAAGATATCGTTTGACTAAAATCAAACATAACTTTCATCATATGTAAGGTCATGATAATCTCAGGTCTAGGGACTAAATGAAGTGACCATATGAGATTTAATTATGACATTTGACCATGACATAAATCTCATACGGGTCAAGTCCAGTCACTTGTTCACTAACAAGTACCCATAAATTAAATGTGCATCTCTATGCATATAATCATCTTATGATTATCCATTAACATTTATACTAATTATTCACTTAATAATTAGGGACGGATATTATTATAATAAATATGCAAAATATATAATAATCAACTAATAATCTTTTCTATAATAAACGATAAAGATGATACATAACGGTTTTAAGTTAAACATAACTATAGCCTAGGGCATTACACCAACAATCTCCCACTTGCCCTAGGCTCCATCTATGTATCGAATACTCATGGACCCAACATGACCATCATGCATCTGCCTGTGCGAGGGTCTTTGTAAGTGAATCCCCAATGTCATAATCGGTTGATACTTTGCATATCTTAACGTCTTCTCATTCTAATGAATTCTTGAAAAACGTCTAAATAAGTGCTTGGATCACTGTTGTGACCTTTGGTTCCATTGTTTGCACAAATGGCACCACAATTATCACAACAAAAGTTTCACCGATTAGTGATACTTGGAACATTTCCAAAGCACTAAATGAACTTTTGATCCAAACTGCCTCTTTTAGCTACATCATATTTTGCTAAAATTCGGCCTTAGTGTAAGTACCCCAATCTGGATCACCCTCTCCCGAGTACACAGGAAACACTGCAGACTCACAAACGCAGTCTCGAAGACCTCTGACACTCAAAACCCTAAAAAAAAACCCTCAGCCAAACCAAAGGAGGAACTTTTCTGGGATAAAGAGGGACAAAAGGACCTCTTGGGAATTTTCAGGAAATCAGAAAAGCATTTAAGGTCCGTACGGACCTTTTTGTTTCAATGATTACTAAATCCCCTTAAAGTCCACAATATTCCCTCAAATCCCGGAGAACATCATTACCCCCCTGCATGGTTGGTCCGTACGGACCTCTTTGCATGCTGAGATGGTCCGTACGGACCTTATTGCATAGGGGACATCATCATGGATGAATCTCCTTCATCATCACATATTCCCTCAAATCGAGGAAAACCAAAATATTGGATTACCTAGGAGGTCCGTACGGACCTCTTTGCAATTTTCTGGCACTATAAATAGAGGCCCCCTCCCTCATTTTCACACAATTTCCACTTCTCTCCTCTCCCCCCAGCCTTCAGGCTCCCCTCTAAGACCCTTCGGGGCACTCCCGGCCCCTTTCGGATCCTTCCAAGGCCTTCCAAGCCCCCTCGAGGTGCTCCGAAGCCTCCCCGAGCGCTCCCGCGACGCTCCCGCGCTGCCTCGAGGCACTCTCGAGGTACACTGAGGCCCCTCGTGGTACTCCGAGGCCTTGCCTGGTCTTTCCCGAGGCATCCCGGCTCTTTCCGAGTCAAACCGGCAATCCCAAACCACGCCGAACCTCTGCCCGAATCCAACCAACGATTCCAACGCACGCCGAACCTCTGCCCGAATCCAACCAACGATTCCAACGCATGCCGAACCTCTGCTCGAGTGATCCCTGCGATCCCAACGCACGCCGAAACTCTGTCCGCAGACAATCGGCCCCTTTTCCAAAGCAATCCCGGTCCGTACCGGAACACTATTCCGTCCTCAAACACTATTCCCCTGCGAAAGACAGACACGAACCAACATTGGTAAGGCTTCCTTCCTATACTATTTCAATACATTTCAATAAAGCAGTGTACAATGTAGACATCCGACACAGCATGCATTTTTAAAAGCACATACACACACACACACAACAGTTAAAGAATATTAGGGGTATCCGAAAGACTCATTTTACGAGGCGACTCGGGTGAGCTCTAAGATTCTAATATTCTCTTCTCGAGGAGTCATCTGACCTCCGAACTCAAAAATCTCATCACACAACAACAAAAAACAGTATATTTTTAAACTGATGCCCTTTTTCAATGTTTTGGGATTAATAAAAACGGCGTGGAGACTCTACAAAGCAAAAACACGGCGAGACACCTCCATCACACGAAATTAAAACAGGGCCGCAAGGCCCTGCGAAATGCCAGATGCCGGGGCGCGACCGCGCTGCCTCTCGGATCCGGGCTATTTCAGTTGGCGACTCCGCTGGGGACGTTTTGTTTTAAAATCTTATTAAACATAACAAAAGATTTTTAAAACGATGATGAGGGTCAAACTTTCATTTTACCCCTTTCTTTAACTGTTGTGTGTGTGTGCATGTGCTTTACTTTTTATTTTACAAAAAAAATAAAAATACAAAAAAAATGCATCAATATACATCTGTGCATACATTTAAAATTCTTCGAAAAACTTCTGTTTTACTCAGAAAAAGAATTTTAGAGACCGCACACTATGCGCACTGCTGCCTCGATTACACCGCACACTACTCACACTGCTGCCTCGGTTACACCGCACGCCTACGCGCACGCCTTGCCTCGGATACCTTTGCACACTACAACCCTTAACCCGGAGTGGTCTCAGTTGCAGTTCGTTTGGCCTTCCTACGCCTCTCGGACGCGCACAGGATCATTCCAAACATCCCATCCTAGCCAAGCGTCAACCCTGCACGTTTGAGTCTTGAGTCACACTCTGTCCAGACTCGGTTGGTTTTTACCCAGTTCGTGTCATACAGCCTAGATACATATACCATGCCGGCCATTTTCTGAGTCAAAGCTCGTAACTCAAGATCCCTTGCGCAAGCAAAGCGATGAAAGGTCATGCTAAAATCTTGACCTGATCTTGATTTCCGAAGCTACACCCAGACAATGTTCCGTCCCGGATATACATCCATGCCCACATGACACCATGTCATCAAGCCTTTAATACGTTAGCCATGACGATATGACCCAGCCAACGCCTAACGTCACAGATCCCTTGCGCAAGCAAGGTAAAGAGAGGTCATGCCGAACTCTTGACCTGATCTTGACTTAGTGGCCGGCTCGGTTCACTATTCACATGGCTAACGCATTAAAACGAACATGACAGGCTCGGTCCTTAGGTTCGGTTTTTTCTTTTAGGCCGGTGGAAACCACTTGCCCTATAGGACCCTCGTCCGGGGTTGTCCACCCCGGGATGTCGAAATACAGGTGCAAAACGAGGGGCTTATAGCCGCACAGATGGTCTCCACTGACCCAGGATCTAGCATAGTTGCGAAAAAGAAGAGCAATCTTTTCCAACCTACCTAGGACTCTGAGAAAACACGTTTTAAGTAAATTAAAACAACAAAAAAAATATTAAATATAAAAGAAGCGGAAACCGCATGCCACATGAGCTTTCCCCCTTTTATCCCGAGAGGCCTTCCCGTGTCTAAACCTTGCCCGTCACCCCCTCCAGTGAACCGAGAGTGGTTGAGAATACCCGGGAGCCGCCTTTTCAGTATCGAGGTCAAAAGCTCCGACAGCCCTTCCAGTTCAACGGTCCGCACCGTCCGCTACTCCCCCATGACAAGATCAACAGATAACAGTGAGGGAAACGGAACCCCGCCACTAAGGAACCTCCAGACAATGGAGGAGGTGCTGCGAGCCTTCGAAACCATCAAGAAGCACCAAGAAGAGCAGCAAGCCTGGATCGTAGACACCCTGCGTCTTCGAGGAACCGTTGCAGTTCCCCAACCTGATGGAACCTTCGTTCTCATAGAAGACGAAGAAATACCGGCTCCCCCGGTTTCTCAAAGCTACCAGCAGGTCCCGCCTACGCCAAGCTACGAGATCCCGGTGCAAAGCGGCTCTCGCTCAAAGCTCCTCGGGCATCGGTCAAGCGGCTCAGAGCATGCCCGCCTCGGCCACGGTCAGTTTCCCGGCTCTGCACATCAAGCTCGGTACCAACGGCACACATACGTGCTGCTCGCGAGATCCCAATGCATCTCGGTATCCCCGGGATTCAATCCTCTGCCTCTATACGAGCCTCGCAGCCACAATCAGAAGTCCCCATGCTTACCTGGGACAGGCATCCCGAGCGGATATCCCGACATTTCAAGCTTGCCACCTGCTAGTCTGCCACTTGGGGCTAACGAATCATTTCCCCAATTCCCAAACACAACCCTTAGCGGACCTGGCAATCACGCCCTCAACTTCAACACTCCAGGGTATGGGTTGGTATATACTCAACTACCTCCCTAAGACTCCCGAATGGCGATCCCATCAGCCAATCCACCTCCATCTTCGGTTTCCATCCCCGAAAACGGTAACCCACCTCAACCTGCCGATCCCCACATGGCTTGGTTGATCGAGCAAATGAAGGACATGTAAGGCAAGCTAGCCAGTTCTCGGAAGGGCTCCCTCTTGCCCACTGATCCAAGCAAAGTAGTCCCGCTCCCTCCGAAATTCAGGATGCCGGAAATGGAAAAGTTTGACGGGACAGAATGCCCAAAAACCCACATCGACACCTATGTCCTGGGTATGAGAGCCAAAGGGGCAACCCCTCAACAGATGGCAGATCACTTTCAGCATTCTCTCAAATCCACAGCGCTAAGGTAGTTCCTCAATGTAAAGGCAGAAAACCGCTCCAAGTGGGATCAAATCAGCGAGATCTTCCTAGAGAAGTACCGCGCCAACCTCGAGTGGGAAACGAACCGCCACGATCTGCAAGCCACCGAGCAAAAGGATGACAAACCAGTGGGTGAGTTCTACAAAAGATGGAACTGGAAGCTTAGCGAGATAATGGATCCGCTTTCCAAGGAAGAGCAAATGGACATCTTCCATTCCTGTCTCAAGCCATCTTTGAGGACCTTGATCATCCATCATTTCTATCCAGATCTCCGTGCCATGGTCAATGCCGGAACAAAGTTTGAGAAGACTCTGAGTCTTCAGAAGACAACAGCAGCCCCTGCCTCGTCTTACCGCTATCGGACAAACCTGGCAACTTCAACTCCTTCCCCGAACAAAGGAAATGAAGCAGCCGGAATGGTACACTACATCCAGAACGGAGCTCAAACGAACCGCGATCAAGCAGCCCCAAGGAATAATAATCCCCCTCGCTTCCCACAGTTCCAGCATCTCGACAATCTCGAAATGCCCCTGGGCCAAGTATTTGAAGCTTTGGTAAAGCGAAATCTTCTCAAACCTCTCGAGAATTTCCAACCAAAGACTCCCAAACCCAACATGGATATGAGCAAGCACTGCGCCTTCCACAACTACCCCGGCCACACCACCGACAATTGCTTCGTACTAAAGCAGGTGGTCCAGGGGCTAATTGAAGAAGGAAAGTTGGAACGCCCCCGTGGCCCCAATACCATCGGAAATCCATTCCCTCGAAACGATAGGGTGAACTCAATAGCCTTTGACGAAACTCCAAGCGAGAGCAGACCCCTTGCAATTTCCGAAACCGTCAGCATGCTGTCTCGCTATGACTGGGAGCATGAAACCAGAGTCAAAAGGTCTCGTGACCGGGAGATCAGATAAGAACGCCCAAGGGCAATTGTCTCCCTACGATCTTTGCCCCAACCAAGGCATACAAATGGATGGATCGAACGCTCCCCAGAGGAGACCGAGTCAAATGTTAGCACAGTAAGCGGTCTAGCCTTCACAGACGATGACTTGCCGATATGTGAGAATCGACACAACGAAGCCCTCCTCATCCTCATAAAATAGAGATGTTCTTCCTTCCGAACGTCTTGATTGATAACGGCTCCGCAGTCAACATCATCGCTTTGAGCACACTGAAACGACTCCGTATCGACCGCTCCCTGATAAGGCCTTCACCCCGGGTAATCCGAGCCTACGACTCCACTGCATGACCAATCATAGGAGTCATCAATCTGAGGATCCAATTCGATGCACAACTGGAGTCGATAGAGTTCCAAGTCGTGGAAATCAAACCAACCTTCTCTGCCTTGCTGGGACGACCTTGGATACATCAGATGAAAGCAGTATCATCTACTCTTCACCAATGCGTGAAATTCATCAACGCTAATGGAGTGATCGAGGTGATCCGCGGAAGCAGTACAATGGCAAGCGCTTGGCCGACAAGCTACGACCCAGAAGAAGGTCCCGATATGACCGAATACTCTTCTCCAGATGAGTCTCCAATCCTGTCCCGCTACGAAGTGGATCCCTACATCCACGCTCTAAGCCGTGACGAGCTAGAAATCGAAGAGCTCATGGGTCAAGACGACAACTCTGACATATGCGATTGTGAAGAATGCTTAAGAGAGGATCAAGAGATGGATGCCCAGATGGAGATTGACCGAGGAGTAGACCCTTACTTCGCCGAAAACCCTCTTGCAAACTGGCTCATCATCGATCCCCCGGTACAAGACAACCCTCTGGCCGACACTCTCGGATCTTACGGGGACAGCCATCACAGCATAGTTCAATTCAACATTCCAGTGTCCGACCTAGATGAACAGTGGCGCAACCTCCTCCAGGGCCTAATCAGGGAAGGAGATATAGCATGCCCCCTCGAATCAGACATTGTAAATGTTGTCCAAGCAAAGATCCCAGATAAAGAGGCGGATTCTATGAAAATGATCAACATCAGCAAGAATCAACTCCGAATCAGCGAATGCTTCGCCCTCTTAGAAGTAGCCCTCAGCGACTTCTATCATCAAAAACCCCCAAGGACTGGTAGCAACACTAATGGAGGGACGTCATCAGGGGAGCAACCAAAAACCTCCGCGATCTGGTTTGAAGTCGAACCACACGCAAGCTATTTTCCAGGAATCGTGCCAATTGAGAATTGGTCACCAAGGCCATTGCCACTCCCTCTAGAGCTACAACCTGCCCAGAGTAATGAAGCCTGGTCCAATCCCTCGTCGCCCATAGTCTAGCTTCAAGTCATGTTGTCTGTGAATTCATGTCTTTCGAGTCATCTGATGGCTCCACGCCGAAAGATCGTGAGTCCATAATCAACAATGTACAGTCTTTACGCTTTCAATAAAAGGTCCGATCTTTCTATAATATCCTTTCATTGCATCTTTAACAATTGATGAGTTAACTAATCAAAGCAGTTAATAACAATTCATCTACACAAAGAAGCAAACACATTAATTGAATAAATGCATCAAGCAAACATTTAAGCATGTTGTCAAACGAGAGAAAAACCGGGCCCAAGATGCCGAGGAGGTTTTAATCACAACGATTTGCGAAATTACTGAAGAGCCAAAGAGACGCCAGTCCAAATCCATTTCCAGCATAGACCAGATCTTCCAATACCTCAAGAACGGGGAAACCGCCTTCATGAATGAAGAAGGCCAACACAGGGAAAGGGTCAAAGCCAAGAGCATCATGGCCCTAAAATGCCTCGCCTCCCACTTTGTCATCCTTGGGGACATGCTGTACAAGAAACGCTACCAAGGACCACTCCTACGCTACATCAGCCAGGAAGAAGCAAGCAAGTTCATGAACGAAGTCCACAATGGGGCTTGCGGTCCCCACATGAACGCCAGAGCCCTGATGCAAATCATTCTCAGGATGGGCTACTACTGGATCTCCATGGAGGCAGACTGCATCCAGTTTGTCCGAAGCTGCGACAAGTGTCAACGGTTCTCCAACCTCAATCATCTACCTCCCCACGATCTCTACTGCATGACTACACCCTGGCCTTTTGCCACTTGGGGAATTGACGTCATCGGGAAAATCGCTCCGCCAGGCAGCAACGGTCACGAGTTCGTCTTAGTAGCCATCGACTACTTCACCAAATGGGTCGAAGCCAAGTGTTACAAGGTGCTCACCTCCAAGAAAGTCGCACATTTCCTCAAGGAAAACATCATCTGCCGATACGGCATCCCGAACGAGGTCATATCAGACAATGACTCACACTTCAAAGGGGAATGCGACAGACTGTTGGCCGAATTCAAGATCACACGCCACAAGTCTTCTCCCTACCGGCCACAAACAAATGGCGCCGTAGAAGCAGAAAACAAGACTCTCGAACGGATCATCCGAAAAATGACCACCCGAGGACGAGATTGGCCCGAGAAGCTGCACCTTGCACTTTGGGGCTATCGAAC
The DNA here is from genome assembly GCA_022495995.1 of Adenophora triphylla var. japonica. Taxonomy (NCBI): domain Eukaryota; kingdom Viridiplantae; phylum Streptophyta; class Magnoliopsida; order Asterales; family Campanulaceae; genus Adenophora; species Adenophora triphylla. The sequence goes on from JAFEMH010001070.1 coordinate 80,062, forward strand.
ATCAGTCAGAACAGCCACGGGAGAAACCTCATTCGCCCTAACATACGGGATGGAAGCAGTCCTTCCCATTGAATTGGAAATTCCCTCACTCTGAGTGCTGCTGGAAAATGACGTCAACGAAGTCGAATGGCTCTGAAGCCGACATGACGAATTGGCTCTGCTAGACGAGCGACGACTAAAGGCCATGGAACACATCCGAGCCTACCAAAGCAGGATGGCAAGAGCTTTCGACAAGAAAGTCAAGTCCCGAGACATCAGGGAAGGTGACCTTGTACTCAAAGAAAAGACTCCTACTCGAACCAACCCACTGGGAAAATGGGAACCAACATGGATCGGCCCTTTCGTGGTTCAAAAGATCTTCTCCGGAGGTGCCATGAAGCTGATAGACCTAGACGACAATCCCTTCGTGAATCCAGTCAACGGAAGCAAACTTCGCTGATACTTCGCCTAAAGAAGAACAATCGTGCATCTCGTGGCACTCCATGTAGTGTCGAACTACGCAGACCTGAGCCCTCTAGTCCGGGGGAACATAGGCAACCTTAATTGGTCCGGTCTAAAAACACATAAAAAAGTCAAAAGTTTGAATGTCAATCAAGACCTCCATCAAGCTACGCACTTTTCGAGAGCACGCCCCAACGTCACCTTGACCAAGTCAAACGACGGCGGCAACATCAAAGGACATTCGAAGGTCACTCAACGTCAGACGACTGACCCATGTCTACTTCCAAGCTAGGGGCTTGTCTTCGCCCTCACGCGCTTCAAAGAAAAAAAAAAGAGCTCGAGCAAGGGCTCACAAAAAAAAAAAAGAGAGCTTGAGCAAGGGCTCACAAAAAAAGAAGAGCTCGAGCAAGGGCTCACAAAAAAAATATATATAATAAAATACAAAAAAAAAAGAAGCTCAAGCAGAAGCTGCGAAATTGAGGTCAAGAGCCCAACGCCAACAAACAAGAGGCAAGGAAGCTACGGAAATGACCGTCAAAACGACTTGTCAGGGGATCATTCAACCTCTCAGCCAAGCACAAAGCCCGAGCAAAGGGGATCGCCGTCAAGGCCCAGGCTGCTTCAGTCCGCAAATGCAACAGAAAAGTCCAAAGATGGACGCCGTCAAGGCGCACAAAAGAAACAAAAAGGCGCACAAAAGAAACAAAAAGCGAACAAGAGATCTTGGGTCTCGACAAAGCTTTAAAAGTAAATCACAAATCACTAACGGTTACAACATTTCTTGATGAGTTCAAGCACGGTCCACTCTCAAGTTCACAACATTCTAAAAGACAGCTTAATACATTTAACAAATAATGTGTTTGCAAATGCAATGAATGGATACCTAGGAGGTCATTCCGCGCCATCTGCGCTTGTCCCCTCGCCATTCTTCCCTTTCTTCCCTCGTCCCCGGTGAGTCTTCTTTCGCTCCATGCGAGCCAACTCTGCGTCTCTCAGTCCGAGATCAGGGGTCCTCCCCGTAGAGTCAAACAATCCAACAGCTCTCAGGGCTTCATTCGCCCGTGCTTCGGCTCGGATCTCCTCCCTGCGAGTCTGCAAAAGGGGAACTCTCCCCGCCAGTCTGTCAACTCTGGTCTCGTAGTCAAACAAGTGTCTCCCGTCACATCCTGAGGGTCAGACCAGGCTTCGGCACTCCTAAGACAATAGCTACTACGGCAATTGGGCCCCAGAATTGCTCCACGCCTGCTCCCCAAAGCCACTTGGGACTGCCCAACACGCTGCTCATACCAAGCCAGGTACTGGGTCGTCAATACGACACTCTCCCGACGTCTAAGGAGCACCACCTAAGGGAAAGCGGAGTACTTCCATACCCTCGTAAAGTACAAGAAAGCACCTGAGCCGCCATACAAAGGGAGCTATCTCTACATAGCAAGGTCATCCTGCCCCAACAAAGGCTCCCGCTTCATCCCAAACCGCCGGGAAACAAGCGACGGAACATAGAAGGAGGACCAAGACAAACCAGAACTCGAAAACATAGGACCCTTCCCGCAAGGCCCTCCTAGTCTCGATCCCCTGTCGGAACCCACCAACGGATCCGATGCGTACCAAGCCGTGCCATCCATCTCTCCCAAAGTGATCGATCCATATCCAACACAAGAGGTCGCCGAGCAAACGACCACGGGCTAAATGACGTTGGAGCCTCGGGCATGGCCTGAAGTCTCTCTCGCAGCCACAAGGTGAGCAAAGCGGGGCTTCCCCCTCTCATGAACCGATCCCCAGTCGCCAGACGGTCGATACCATGAAGAGTCTCCCCCAGCACCAACGTGACAATATCCTCTCCAGCTCTGCAGTGCCCAACCACATCTAGCAAAGCGCCATCGCAAACCCTAAGGGATCTGACCATAAAAAGCGTCGCTATCACGCACAAGGCAAATGCATCCCAAGAGACATCACTCTCATCATCAATCATAAACCGCTCCAGCAGCGCAGAAATGTCAATATGACCCGAATCAAGGATCATGCCCTGCACTTCTCCCAACTGAATAGCCCCAAGCTGCCAGGACTGCCAGATTAACCTCAATTTTTCCTGGTGGAATTGCCACTGAGGCCGCCCGGTCAGAATCCAAGGAGGATTGAGCCGTACGACTGCATGGATCAATTTTCCAGGTTCCACTCCTTCGCTATTTCAGGTTGTTTCCCGAATATTTTAGGCACCTTTTAGCCTTGAGAAGGCTTCCTGTTCAAAGTATGCATAAATCCCAAGATGCAAATGATGCAATTCAAGGCAAAGAAAGCAAGCATGATAAACGGAATCCGCGATGGGAGTCTAACCCGCTCAAAGAGAAAAGCTTTCTTTTATTTTTTTTCGAAAAGTGATACCGGTACGTGGGATTGTTAAACCACCGTTTATCCCAAGCCTCGGGTTAGGGAGCGATACAGGAAGGTTAGTGGTTTCCACCTATATACCGGGTATCGTTTATTTTGAAAATGAAAGCTTTTCTCCTTTGGGATTCCCCAGCGGAGTCGCCAAACTGTGAATGTGTGCCCAAATTTTATTTTTTGTTGGATTCACGCGAGTTTGAAAACATCCGGTTTAATTTGAAAAACGGAGCCGCCACGCCATTTTGATTTCCTCAAAACTTTGAAAAAAAGGTTTTTATGGGTTCGAAGGTTAAGTTACCCCTTGGGAAGAACGGATCGTCGTTCACCCAAGGTGCCTTGCCGTAGCAAGTCTCCCTTGATTCCGTTTATCGTGCTTGCTTGCGTGCTTTCTTGTGTGCATGTGTTTGAATAAAAGGGGAGGGAATGTCCCAAGTTGTCTTCCGGACGTACAAACCATTTGTTGGTTGTCGCTCGGGATTTCTTGGATTTTATGTAGTCGGGATTTTGATCCCGTCCTCATCTTGGACTTGTGATCATCGCTTTTTTAACCTCGGGACTTGCGTGATCGAGAGATAGACTCTCTTTTATAATCCAAAATGAGGTTCTTTAGGAAAGGAGTGACCTTAGCCCATCAATCCTACACTTTAAAACGATTGAGCTTATATAGATGCTTCATGCTCGTCTTAAGTGATAATCGGAGATATAGGTTCAAGGTTTATCCCTTTCTAAAGAGATTGTGGCACCTTTAATGGAAGAAACGATGTAAAGATAGGATCTTTACACCGGTCCGTTCCGAAGGTTGCTAATGGGGACATGGGGGAATGCATGTAAAAATGACATTTTTAGTGAAAAGATGACATTTTTGGGTTGCAAAGGATGCTTTTGATTGCAAAGGATGCTTTTTGATTAAAGACATAATTTTTATGCAAAGGATGCATTTTATGATGGAAAATAGTATTTAATATGCAAAGGATGCTAAATTGATGATAAAAAGATGATCTTTGATGCAAAGGATGCATAAAGATGGGTTTTAGATGCAAAGGATGCACCTTCATGGTAAAGACATGATTTTTATGTGCAAATGATGCATTTTGAATATAAAGATTGCATTTTTATGAGCAAAGGATGCATAAAGATGACATTTTCATAAAAAAAAAGGATTTTTAGGTGCAAAGGATGCACCTTTGAATATAAAGATTACATTTTTAATAGCAAGTGATGCTTATTTCATGCAAAGGATGCAAAAGGGGGAGGGGATATGATAAAGATAGGATCTTTAATGATAAATGCCAAGTCCCAAGCAAAGCAAGATAATGACAATATATGAATGCAATGAGCAATTAAATCACATAGAGCAAGTATAATGCAAGGTAAGGGATTGAGAGGTTACTAATGGTGGTGACCTCTTCTTCTTTGGGTCTTGCTTGGTGGAAGGTGATAAGTGACTATTATATAGTCAATTATCCTAGTTTTTATATACTTTTACACAAATAAATCATCACTTTTTATTTAGTTTTTAGTATTTTTACTTACTTTTGTTATTTTATTAGATTTTACGTTTTTGGTATGTTTCATACATTTTAGACAGGTTTTAGGGTCTTTTTATTTATACAAAGGATTCATGGACATTTTGGTCCGAAAAGATGGAGGAACACCAAGCAAAATAAGCACTCCAAGCTGAAAACCAGTCGGAGCGGCCGTGCAAAGAAACCAGAGCGGCCGTGCATCATAGGCCATGGCCGGCCATCTTGGCCCATGGAGTGGCCGAGCACCGAAGTGACCTGGCCGTGCCAAACCAGGAGCGGCCGTGCGGCCTATATATGGAGCGGCCGTGCAAGTCTCCAAATTCAAATCCAAATACGGCGCCAAAGAGGACACGACCGTGCAAAATCCTTGACACGGCCGTGCAAGTCGTGGATCGCAGATGTAAAGGCACCTTTGATGGCACCCAATTGAAGAGTCTCCTTCCATTTATAAATAGGACCCTTGTAATCAGTCTTAGAGACGAATTCTTAGAGAGAAATTACTGATATTAGATAGATAGAAGATACAAAGATTTGTAACAACAATTTTCCAAAGGAGTTTGAAGATCAAAGTCATTATTTGTTCTTGGAATCACTTTGGAGGAAAAGCAATAAAAGTGAAGCATTATTCTCAAAGAATCATAAGTCTTTCTTACTCAATCTCTATTTATACTTTTATGTTATCAATGGCTTGTGAGTAATCCCCATATTCTTGGGGTTGGAAACTCAAAAGCATGCTTATTCATCATTCAAAAATGTTTAGTCTTGTCTTCTTTCTTCATCTAAAACAATCTCTTTATATTATTCTCTAAATGCCTTACATTTTGGCGATATCCAATTTATATGATTCAGTCAATTGAGAGAAGCACCTAGCGGAGAATCTTGATTGACGGAACCATATAAAGAAACTAGGTTCATTGATCACGAGAGTAGTTCAATGGCCTAGGGATGTTCCTTTAATGGAAAGTATGTTGACTTCCGTCCTTAATGGATTCTTACTAATTATGGTCAGCTAGAGATAAGCCGGAATGCCCGTTTGTGACAGGGCGGGGGCAAACATAAACGGATTTCTCAAACAGTTAGGACATAATTAGTGAAGAATACAAACGCTATTGTCTTAGCCCGAAATAGTGTAGGCTTAACATACCATCCTTGCTTTTTATGAAAACCTTTTATTTCTAAGACAATGACAATTTGATGAATAAGAATATGTGTATGATTTCCAATCCCGAGAATGCTTCGTTTTATAAGATTTCAATTAAAGTATTTTCTGTTTATGCTCTCTCTATTATTCTAAAACAAATTTTATCTACCCCCAATCTTTTCTATATTTTCTAAAGACAAAAATATCCCTTAAGTAAACCTTGTCTCTGTGGGATCGACTCGTACTTGCACCCGCTATATTACAATAGCCCGTGCGCTTGCGGATATAAAATAAACCGTTAGGTTTCGACCGAACAAGTTTTTGACGCCGTTGCTTGCGGGACAACGGTTTACTTTTTATTTTTGTCTTTACTACAAATTTTTTTGTTTTTTATTTTATTTTTACTATTTTGCTTTCTTGTCCTATAATCTGTTACGTTTAATTTTTCTTCAAGTGTTTTTCTTGTAGTTTATGAAACGGTCTCGGACATTCGTTGACAACATTGATCCGGAACCCGAAAGAAGCTTTCACGAAAGATTAAGAAGATTTAGAGAAACTCTACAAAAACACATGGACGGAGAACCGCAAACACCTGCTAGGACCCTACGGGACTTTGTTAACCCAAGTACCCCGGGAACTAGATCCCCTATTGTTGTGCCAAATGCCGGAGCTTGAGAAACTTCGAAATAAAGCCGCAATTATTGCACATGGTTATGAATAACCAATACAGCGGCACTGCCTTCGAAGATCCCCATCTACACATCCAAACATTCCTTGAATATTGTGATACTACACGTATTCAAAATGTTACGGTGGAAGCAATCCGGATGCGCCTCTTTCCTTTCTCTCTCAAGGATAAGGCGAAACAATGGTTGAATTCGGTCCCCCAGAATTCATTAACAACATGGGACCAAATTCAAGAAGCATTCCTTGGTCAATTTTTCCCACCAAGCAAGACTGCCCAGATACGAACAAAGATCACTAACTTCTGTCAAACAGATAGTGAGACTTTGTATGACGCATGGGAACGGTTCAAGGAACTTCTCAGAATGTGCCCCCACCACGGGCTTGAAAAGTGGTTGATTGTTCACACCTTCTACAACGGTCTCATTTTCAAAACAAGAGAGACCATTGATGCCGCTGCAGGAGGAGCATTGATGAACAAAGGAGTCGATGAGGCATACGACCTTATCGAAAACATTGCATTGAACCATTACCCACTACAAGAGAAGGGGCTATTTACGGCGCTCATTTACGGCGGTGGACACGCGTCCGCCGTATATATCATATATATACGGCGGTTATATCTACCGCCTTATATAATTAATATATACGGCGGTCTAGACCGCCGTAAATAAGTAAATACGTATATTTCACATGAATACGTATGAGATCGAAGTTATATACGGCGGTTTATAAGTAGCCGCCGTATATAGTTAACTATTTACGGCGGTTTATACGCGTCCGCCGTAAATGTTATTAAATACCGGGAAACCAAATTTCCCTATTCAGTTTCGCGGTATCTCTCCCTCTCTTTCTCTCCTCCATAGCAAAGAAGAAGCGGCTAGGCACGAAATCTCCATAGCTAGGGCAACCAACGAAGATCTCTTTCTCTCCTCCAAATCAGTCTTGGAAGAACGGTTGGTATTTACTTTTAATTTTTTGGTTTTTATTGTTCTTGGTCTCCCTTTGATTTCTTACTCAGTCTCTCTTTCTCTCCTCTAGCGTATCTCACTCGGTCTCTCTCTCTCCTCCCGGCCCGAAATTGAGCTTTGATTTCTTCAATCAACAACAATCAGGTATACATTTCTTTCCCCTTTTCTAATTTACTTTTAATTTACGGGTTTTTTTTTGTTCTTGGTGTTGTGAGTTATTGTTGATGTTCTTTGTTGTTGTTGTTGTTGTTGGTATTGCTTCATGATCGTTTTTTTTTTGTTTTTTTTTTTTTTTTGATAACCGACATTGTGGGGTTTTTTGATAACCGACATTGTGCTAAAACTTAAATTTATGATTTTGCGATTTTGTTCTATGTTCATGGCTCTAGATTGATTTTTGTAGTTTGTTTGCATGTTCTTGAAATTGGGGTTTTGCGATTTTGGAATGGGGTTTGAAAACCCACATTGTGTTATATCATTGTTTCTCATGCCATACATGCCTAGCTTTTACTAATATTAGTCATCCCATTTCCACTCCAAGTCTTGGTAATCACATCAACAAGTTGTTTGCAGAAGTAATTTCTTTGTTGAAGCTTCTTCCCAAAAAAATGACTATCAACCTCAATGTACTTTGTCTTATGGATTAGATGATTAGATGCAATGTGGATAGCTGCCTAGTTCTCATGCCATTACTGAGTAGGAGTTAAACTACCAAGTCCAACCCCATTAAGTACATGTAGAGTCCATATCAGCTCACATTTCAACTGAGCCATGGCTTTATACCCTCGCTCTTAGTACATGATCATGAATCTTGATACCAATGATTCCTTCTTGCTTTACTAAGATACTAAGTTGCCTCCAACAAATAGACAATACCTAGTCGTGGACTTCTTGTTTGAAGGCAAACCTTGTAAATTCCCTTAACTCTAGTGTGCCCGTAATCTCAATCTATTAGTCCATATGTTGGTGTTGCGCACTTCAAAAATAATGTTGCGCACTTCAATCTAGTTCCTAAAAATAGTTCCAAATCTTTTGTTGCATGTGCATATTCTTTTGCACATCAACCTAGTTCCTTAAATTAGCTTCTCAATTAGGGGGGCTTGTGAGAGAGACGAATGAATGTTGTAATAGGGTTATACTATATCATGGGCCCAAATTCGACTAATAGGCTAGGCTCCAACAATGTATATTATCTATATCGAGCCAAAAGTTGTACATATTTAGACTATGTTTGTTTATGAGTTTATTTTTATTCTAAAATTTGTGTCTCTCGGTCTTATATATAGGTTGTATTTTAACGTTAAAAATATCAAGTCAAGTCATATATGGACAAAAGTTGGATTGATTTGGATAATCGAATTTCAAATGAGTATTTGTGCAGGGTTGACAACTTTCTCGATTTTGCATTCTCAAAAAGTCTTTGGTGTTAAAGAAATATATTGTCCTTGTAAAAAATGCGCAAATCGTTACCAAGAAGACCGTGCAACCGTGAGATCCCATTGTATTGCCGTGGGATTTCAAAAAGATTACAAGAATTGGATCAGGCACGGGGAAGAGTACATTTCGGCGCGTAAGAATGATAATAATGATAGGACAAGCGAAGATGGCATTGAAATTGAATTGGGCGTGCAAGATTGTATGAGGCGAATGGTACATGAAGGGATGGGTATGCCGGATAGTAACCGGCCCGGGAATTGAAGAAATCGTACAATCGGATGCATCCACCGCAAAGTTTCTTAGACTTTTGAGAGATGCTTGATCAAGCCTTGTGGGAAGGGTGTGATAAGTTTACGTACTCTCATTTATTGTAGAACTTATGCACTTTGGAAGGCTAATTATCGAGTGACCGATAAGGGATTTACTTCTTTATTAAAAATTTTCATTAGGGCATTGCCTCAGTCAGCGAAAGTGCCAAGTTCCTATCGTGAGGCGTACAAGATGACTGCGGATTTGGGTTTTAGTTATAAAACGTGGGACGCGTGCATTAATCATTGTATGTTGTTTCGAAATGAAACTGAAAAACTTACTAAATGTGAAATTTGTGGAGCCTCTAGATATAAGCAACAAGAAGAAGGGGGTAGCGGTGAAGGTGCGGAAACAAGTGGCAAGAATAAACTTCCCAAGCAGGTAGCGATGAAGAAAGTATGGTATTTTCCCTTAAAGCCAAGGTTGCAAAGGTTGTATTGGTCATCTAAGACCGCGACACTCATGAGATGGCATGCCGAGAAAAGAATAGACGATGGTGTCTTTGAGGCATCCTGCAGACTCTCGTGCGTGGAAGGAATTCGATGAACGTTATCCATTATTTTCAAGTGAAATTCGAAATGTTAGATTGGGATTAGTATCTGACGGATTTAATCCTTTCAAGAACAATGACTATATCTCACAGTACTTGGCCGGTTGTGCTTATGCCATACAATCTTCCACCTTGGTTATGCATGAAACAGCCATATTTCTTCTTGTCGGTGCTTACTCAAGGCCCAAAAGGGCCGGGCAACAAGATAGATGTGTATCTCCAACCGTTAATTGATGAGTTGAAGGAATTGTGGGAAGATGGTATATCAACTTATGATGCATCAAGGAACGAGTTGTTTACTTTACGAGCTTCACTATTATGGACAATAAATGACTTTCCTGCATATGCAATGTTGTCTGGATGGAGCACTAAAGGTGAATATGCTTGCCCTTGTTGCAATGTGAGACCTCAAGCACGATGGTTGGATCATGGTGGCAAGTATTGTTATATTGGTCATCGACGCTTCTTGCCTAGGAGTCATGCTTTTCGTAAGGATAAAGGCTCTTTTGATGGTACTCATGAAGTGAGAGATAAGCCCAAGTTATTGTTTGGAACAAAATTGCTTAAACAAGTTGAAAATATGGAAACAGTATAAAATAGAAGATGTTATTAAAAAGAGGAAAAGAGAAGAGGGTGAGAAGCAACAAGCCAAGTTGGAGAAAAGAAAGGTTCCTAAGTTGTGTCACAATTGGAAAAAGAGGAGTATCTTCTTTGAGTTGCCTTATTGGGCAAATAATCATGTTTGTCATAATCTTGATGTTATGCACATTGAAAAAAATGTGTGTGATAATGTGCTACATACTCTGTTAGGTACTGCGGGGAAATCAAAAGATAATGATAAAGCAAGAAAAGACCTAAAAGTGATGAACATTCGGAAACCATTGCATCTACAAAAGCTTCCATCTGGCAAAGATATTATGCCTCCGGCTCAGTTTACAATGAGTAAGAAGCATAAAGACACATTCTTGAAAGTTCTAAAGGGAGTCAAAGTCCCTGATGGCTACTCGTCAAACATATCTCGTTGTGTACATCTAGAGGAAAGAGCTATTTGGCTCACCCACCCCGTGGGTGCGTTGCGGATCAATGGGCTGCACTTGTTGCGATGTGGGGTACGCCCAAGGCTCGGGTATATTTCAAATTAATCTCAATCTATTATCGTGAATGTCTTATATAAGTAGTCAAATTAATACTAATATTATCTTTTTTTTTCCAGGAAATATCAGAAACAAATAAATTGAATCGAGAAAAACAATCGTGCCTGAATAGGACCGGAAAAACGTCCCATTCCAAAGTCATCAAAGAGGTTTGTCATCGTTCAATTTAGTTCTCAGTTGTCAATTCAATTAATGCTTCTTTTTGTATCGTATATAAATATATTTTTTTTTGGTTAAATGATTCTATTATAAATTGTAGAGAGGCGACAAGGGATTACCAACTGATCGCTTAAGCGTTTTCATACATACGCGCACGGGCAAAACACCCGCAGATCAAGAAACCACTCAAATGATTGTAAGTTAAAGTTTCAACCTTTTCTGTTTCAGTTTTGTTATTCTATAGAATACTTTTTTCATTTCTAACTTCATTTTCATAATATTAATTAAAGTTAAAACATTTATATTGAACATGTTGTTTTTGTTACAGCGAACGCTTAATGATGCAGTTGAGGAGCTGCCAGAGGAGCAACAAAACTCTCCCGCGGCGCGTGAAAATATTTTGTTGGTATGTTTGGCTCGATGACCATGGGAGAGTTCGATGTATGGGAGGCGGTCTGAACAAAACTAAGGTGTTTGGTAAATCCCAACCTTCTCGGAGCAGTGTAATGGAGGCGGTGGCGGGGGTCGGGCAGATATGGAAAGGCAACTTGAGGAGGAACGCCGAAAAAATGAGGAGGAACGCCAACGACTTCAGGAGCAATTACAACAACAACTTGATGAGGAACGCCTTAAGTTACAACAACAAATTGATGAATTGAAACGTTGTTGGATGGAACGACGTGGAAATGACGGTAATGAATAGGTGTTGTGGATTTTAGACATTGTGTATTTTGGATACATTCAACAACTAATAACTTTTTTGTATAATGGTTATTATGTCTGGATACATTCAACATTAATTGTGTTAATATGTAGATTGTAAATATTGATTGCATTTGTGTATTTTTGGTTATATTGTGTGTGTACAGGTTGAATTTGGTTTTTGTGAACGTATTTTTGGGGAAAATGAATTATACAAAGCTGGGGAAAAAAAAAAATAGGATATTTACGACGGTGACTAAATCCGCCGTATAAACCTAGGGACGACTCGTGCCCCAAGGGGGGACGAGGGAACCGATAGGGGTGTAAATGGGACGACTCGTGCCATGGTGGACGAGTCGTCCCTATTTAGTTATTTACGGCGGATATAGTAACCGCCGTATAAAATGGCCATGGACGACTCGTTTGGACGAGGGAACCTGGTGGGGGTGCAACTGGGACGACTCGTCACGAAGCGGACGACTCGTCTCTTATTTACGGCGGTTACACATTCCGCCGTATAAAGATCACTCAAATACGCCATTTTATACGTATGTATTCCATTTATATACGGCGGTGGTATATCCGCCGTATATAGTATATACGGCGGTTGTCCCGCCGTATATAGTATATACGGCGATGATTTATACGGGGATATATTTACGGCGGCTAGTCCGCCGTAAATACTATATACGGCGGGGCGCGTATTATTTACGGCGGATTTTAACCGCCGTAAATAAGCCTCTTTCTTGTAGTGACCAATGGTCAAGCGAGAGGGAGCAGCAACAAGGTACGCCCGGTAAATATAATGTTGATGCAGTTACTCTTCTCTCCTCTAAAGTTGACATGCTTTTGAAAAAATTTGAAAATCTTAATGTCAATCCCATTGCTAGTGTAAATGTGTTATGCGAACTATGTGGGTCTAACTCACATAGTACGGATAACTGCGAGTTACTTGACGTTACTTCTAACGATCAAGTGAACTTCATTAATTCTTTTGGGCAAAAAGGGGGGATGTATTCTAACACATACAATCCCGAGTGGAGGAATCACCCCAATTTTTCCTATAAGAATAACAACGTTCTTAACCCGCAATCATCTACACAACCTCCGGGATTTTCACCTAAGAATTTCAACAACAATGCAAGTACCTTCCCCCCTAAATCTAAATTAGATCTTATAATGGATTTTGTAGTGGAAAATAAAAATTCCCAAGAAAAGATCAATAATGAATTTAGGGAATGTTTTAAACTACTTAATGCTAGGTTTGATAACTTGGCAGCGCATAATAAGATGCTAGAAACCCAACAAGCTCAACAGGATACCCCATTGAATAGACCACAAGGGAGTCTTCCCGGTCAACCTCAAAGGCCAAATGAGCAAGTTAATGTAGTAAAAACTAGGGATGAGCAAGAAAAGAAAAATGAATGCCCTAGAAATAATCATAGTCCAATCCCTCCGATGATTGAGACTAGTTTGGGGACAAAATCCCCTAGAGAAAAGGCAAGGATTATGATGAATTCCTTGATAACCTAGATGCCATTAATGTTAACATTCCTTATTTTAGAAAAGATGAAGATATGCCTTTAGCCGTTAAACCTTTGAAAAAATTAATTTTTGAAAAAGAAAGGCTAGAAGAGAATGAGAATGTTATGTTAGCGGAGGAGGTAAGCGCCGTTTTGCAAAATAAAGACCCTCCGAAATTAAAGGATCCAGGTACATTCACCATTCCTTGTTGTGTTGGCAGAATAAACATAGATAACGCTGTCCTTGACTTAGGAGCAAGCGTTAGTATAATGCCATTATCGGTTAGCGAGAAGCTTGGTATAGGGGAACTCAAACCCACAACCATAACTCTCCAATTGCGTACCGATCCGTTCAATACCCCGTTGGTATTATGGAAAATTTGCCTTGTCGAGTAGGGAACTTAATCATCCCCGTCGACTTTGTTATCTTGGATATGGCGGAAGACCATTATATTCCCGTCATTTTAGGAAGGCCATTTCTTGCCACATGCGGGGCAATTATAGATGTGAAAAATGGCACATTTTCCCTAAATATAGGGAAAGAAAGGGTCGAATTTAGTATGCATAGGCCGGTTCTCGAAGATCCCTATCTAGAGGCCTATACTCCTAGTGAAGAAGATTGGACCCCAAATGAAGAGACCTACACCCCTAGCGAAGAAAATTGGATTCCTAGTGAAGAAGATTTAATGGGTGAGGAAACAAAGTCAAAGGAAGAAATAAAAAATGATCCCATAAATATTGAACCTTTGATTTGCAATAATGGTTTAGATATTTCTGCATGTCCCAAAGCTAACAATGCAGTGAAAAAGTCAAAAAGAACAAAGACGGAGGTCACTTCGAGTTTCCGAAAGTGCAAAGACTATAGGTCACTTGTTCTACCCAAGAAGTCGGGATGGAAGAAATGTCTACCGCAGAAGATACTTATTACCCCGGAGGGATTGCAATGGCAAGTTGTCAATGACAAAAGGCCAACCAAGTATCATGCATCTCCTACTACCGGGAAGGGGTCAAGCTAAGGACCTAAAACAAGCATCATCGGGATGGTAACCGATGGATTATTTTTGTTTTATTTTCATTTTTTTTTTTTTTTAGTTTTTATCATATTTGTTTGTGCTAACCTTGTTTTATAGGGAAAAAGATTTAAAAATGGTGAAGTTTGGTTCGCACGGCCGTGCAGCTCTTCTTGGAGCGGCCGTGCAGTTCATATCGAGTTGGAGCGGGTTGACTCGCAAAGGACACGGCCGTGCAAATTCCTTGACACGGCCGTGCAAGACGTCCTGGGAGTTGCGCTGTCTACCAAAAGACGCAGCCTTTCCCCTCCTCCCTCATTTACTTCATCTTCAACCTCTCTCCCTCAAAACCTCCGCCCCACCCACTTTAAATACCCACTCCTACACCATTTTTACTCACAATTCAACCCCCAATCCTCCTCAAATCCTCTACTCAACCATTTCTCTCATACCAAAATCAGTCCCAAAACCCTCCTAAAACCCCAATTCCAAAAATACCAAAACTCTTCACCCATTTCAACAAATTGAAGAAGGATTACTCCGAATTAAGGTGCAAGAAGGAAGCTTTTTGGTATCTAGTGGCTATTCATCGAAGATTACAAGCTTTTCAAGCTCAGATTTGGGTAATCTACTTTCTTCTTCTTTTAGCTAAATTTTTTTGGGTTTTTCTGAAAATTTTCAATGGAGAGAGGGAAAGGAAAGGGAAAGGCTGCTGAAAGAGGTTCGAAAAGGTCCCGAAAGGAACCATCTCCTACCCCTAATCTAAACCCAACGCTTAATGATTTGGGTATTGAGTTTAGAGAGCCTTCCGAAGTGGCTAGATTCACCGCCCTTCGTCAAAAGAGAATTAGACCAACCCAATTCCCAGATGTTCCTGCCCTTAAGGCCCTAGATGTCTACAAAAATGTAAGGAAGTTTCACATGGGATTTGGTTGTGGTGGTTTTCTTGAGTTGAATGCAAAGACTTACGAAAGGATAACTTTGGAATTCTTGTGCACTATGAGGAAGGAATTTACAAATGTAAATTTGTGGAAGTACTGGGAGCCATACCAATTGATACATTTGTATTTTAGGCTTGGTGGGGAGGAGTTTCATCTTACCTCCTTCGACATAAATAGAATTTTGGGTTGGCCCGCTTTCACCAACTATGAAACCGATTTTCCTATAGAGTTTAGGGAGAATGTGTTTTGGGAGCAAATAACCGGAATTCCATCCTTCAAATCTAGAACCGCAAAAGCCTCATCTATTATTCATCCCGTTTCTCCTGGATTATGCACGCATTCTATGCATGTACAGCTTTTGCAAGGGAAGATAAGGGAACAAAGTGAACAAGAAGGAGTTGTTTTTGTTATGGTCTATGGTGAGGGCTCATAGGAAGGTGAATTTGAGCCATTTCTTGATCGAGTTATTTAGTGATATCGTCTCTCCAACTTTCAATGGAGAGATCCATATTGGTGGTATTGTTACTTTGTTTGCTAACCATTTTGGGTTTATGGTGCCCGCCAATGAAGTCGCGGTTTCGGGTTCTACAAAGTTGGATATTCCAACCCTACGGGTAATGCAAATGATTTTAGATAGAGGACGTGGAGAGTACAATTGGTTGGTAGGGCCGGGTAAAACGCCCTACATTGTTTTGCCTAGTCCCATCCTCCCATTTGCCCAAACTTATCAACACCAAACATGGATCTTTCCAATTTCCATGAGTCTCGAGGAGGGCCAATCAAGCCAAGCAAACCAAGAGGAGGAAGAAGAAGAAGAATAAGAAGGAGAGCAACATCAACCCAACCACCCCCCTTTGCCGCCGGATTTTAATGAAAGATTTGACTGGATCGAGCTTCAAAACAATCAAATAATGACCCGGTTCGACACTTTCAACAATGAATTTCATTACTTCCGGAATGACATACAAAATCGTGTGGGGACAATTCAAAGGCAAGTGAACACCATCTTCAACTACGGGGTCAACAATTGGGATGATTTCCCACAACCACCTACCTACCCGTGATCCATTTTTAGTAAGTTTTTCCCATTACCCTCCCTAGATTTAGCATTGTTCCTTGAAACATTGAGGACAATGTTCATTTCAAGTGTGGGGGGGTAAATCTATCCTTTATTTTTCGCTTTCTAGTTTTTAAATTTTACTTGCTTTCTAGGATAGATTTAATCGCTTTCTAGTATAATTTTTCTTTTTTAACTTAGTTGCATTTTTTTCTTTTGTATGCATGTATAATAGTATATAAAAAAAAAAATCAAAAAAAAAAAATCAAAAAAATCCCTATGATGATCAAAAATCATTATCATTATGCTTGCCATTTGCCCTAGTATGAATGCCTATTTATCTTTCCTCTCATATTTTCTATACACTTAGAAATCTATAAAAAGGAAAAGTATAAGGAATCTTTTTAGGAAAAAATTGAAAGCCTCATAAGTTGGTATAGCACAACTTAGAATCTCATCAAGAAAAATGCATTTGATTAGAAGGAATTCTTTTTATGCTTGGTCATTTATGCAAATTTTGAATATATTCCTTTAAGATTGTACATTTTTTTATCTTTATTAGATATTTATTCCCTTTTTAGAAGTACCTTTTTGTTTGCATCCCTTGAATCACACCCTTTCATAAATTCCATTCTTCCATTTTTTAAATCAAGTCAAAGTAAAACACTTCTATCTTATTGATAAAAGAGTGACAATTGTCACCAATCCTTAAAAGCAAAAAGAAACATATTATCTCCTAAGTAACTCGGGGCACGGCGTTCGCTGCGACGATGCTTCCTTGCCAAAACGGAAATAATATCCAAAAGTATTCTTGATCTAAGTATTAGGAACATGGGGCTCGCGACCACAATGTCTCCTACTTGAAAGGATCAAAAATAACTTAGGTCTTTTGCAAAAATATAACACGTACAAAAATAAGATAAATTTGTTTGACTTTGACGAGATTTTTCCACTACCATCATCCATTCTTCACCCTTGTGATTCAAGAATGTAATACAATTCTTCGGAACTTCTAAATTGTGAATAAATGTTTATACATTCTCTTGTACGTCTTAAAGAAATAAAATTCATCTTTTCTAAAAAAATCACTCTAAAAAGTGACAGCTTTTTCTACCAAGAAATAAATCTAAAGATTCTTCCTTCTAGCATGCTTTACTTGGTCAAAATTCTATATATGCTATATTAGGTTATTGTATTGCATTTTATCTCTTTAAAAATATCCCTAAAATATTTCTTCCTAAAATAAATTTTTAAAGGTATTCAAAATATGATTAGATAGATAAAGGCATTATCTACAAGGCATTTAAGGGCTTGCTACTTTATTTCTGAGGGATCAATCGTGTTTTTCTCCCTCTCCGTATTTCATTCTAAGTTTGCTTGGGGACAAGCAAAGGCTTAAGTGTGGGGGAGTTTGATAAGTGACTATTATATAGTCAATTATCCTAGTTTTTATATACTTTTACACAAATAAATCATCACTTTTTATTTAGTTTTTAGTATTTTTACTTACTTTTGTTATTTTATTAGATTTTACGTTTTTGGTATGTTTCATACATTTTAGACAGGTTTTAGGGTCTTTTTATTTATACAAAGGATTCATGGACATTTTGGTCCGAAAGGATGGAGGAACACCAAGCAAAATAAGCACTCCAAGCTGAAAACCGCCGGAGCGGCCGTGCAAAGAAACCAGAGCGGCCGTGCATCATAGGCTATGGCCGGCCATCTTGGCCCATGGAGTGGCCGAGCACTGAAGTGACCTGGCCGTGCCAAACCAAGAGCGGCCGTGCAGCTATATATGGAGCGGCCGTGCAAGTCTCCAAATTCAAATCCAAATCTGGCGCCAAAGAGGACACGGCCGTGCAAAATCCTTGACACGGCCGTGCAAGTCGTGACTGCAGATGTAAAGGCACCTTTTGATGGCACCCAATTGAAGAGTCTCCTTCCATTTATAAATAGGACCCTTGTAATCAGTCTTAGAGACGAATTCTTAGAGAGAAATTACTGATATTAGATAGATAGAAGATACAAAGATTTGTAACAACAATTTTCCAAAGGAGTTTGAAGATCAAAGTCATTATTTGTTCTTGGAATCACTTTGGAGGAAAAGCAATAAAAGTGAAGCATTATTCTCAGCAATCATAAGTCTTTCTTACTCAATCTCTATTTATACTTTTATGTTATCAATGGCTTGTGAGTAATCCCCCATATTCTTGGGGTTGGAAACTCAAAAGCATGCTTATTCATCATTCAAAAATGTTTAGTCTTGTCTTCTTTCTTCATCTAAAACAATCTCTTTATATTATTCTCTAAATGCCTTACATTTTGGCGATATCCAATTTGTATGATTCACAATTGAGAGAAGCACCTAGCGGAGAATCTCGATTGACGGAACCATATAAAGAAACTAGGTTCATTGATCACGAGAGTAGTTCAATGGCCTAGGGATGTTCCTTTAATGGAAAGTATGTTGACTTCCGTCCTTAATGGATTCTTACTAATTATGGTCAGCTAGAGATAAGCCGGAATGCCCGTTTGTGACAGGGCGGGGGCAAACATAAACGGATTTCTCAAACAGTTAGGACATAATTAGTGAAGAATACAAACGCTATTGTCTTAGCCCGAAATAGCGTAGGCTTAACATACCATCCTTGCTTTTTATGAAAACCTTTTATTTCTAAGACAATGACAATTTGATGAATAAGAATATGTGTATGATTTCCAATCCCGAGAATGCTTCGTTTTATAAGATTTCAATTAAAGTATTTTCTGTTTATGCTCTCTCTATTATTCTAAAACAAATTTTATCTACCCCCAATCTTTTCTATATTTTCTAAAGACAAAAATATCCCTTAAGTAAACCCTGTCTCTGTGGGATCGACTCGTACTTGCACCCGCTATATTACAATAGCCCGTGCGCTTGCGGATATAAAATAAACCGTTAGGTTTCGACCGAACAGAAGGACCAACTTTGGAGGCTTCAAGGAGGAGGGAGGTGGCTTCTTGGCTTTCTTCAACCTCTTGATCTCTGAGTATGGTGTATTGTGTGTATTTTTCGTCTTTGGTTGCTTTGTTGTTCTTGGTGGCGTCCAAAATGGGAAGAGGAGGGCTCTATTTATAGGCAGTCTGGATAAGGCTATTGAAGCCGTGCGGCTAGAGGTCCTTGGCTAATGCAGCCGTGCGGCATTATCCTGTGTGACTCAGCATGTTTCTAGAATCATGCAAGGTGGCAATTCTAGAAGGTTTTTGGTATTAAGAAAAACGTGTTTCTTAATCTCCAAGCAGTCCCTTCAGCCCTTAGGTGTTTTGGAACAGTTCCGGAATAATTCCGGAACTTTAGGAAAGTCCGGAGAATTACCGGGAAACTTTACCGGAAGGCATGAGCCAAATTTGGGTACTTACAGTGGTATCCCACCAATAATCAGAAAGGCCCAGGAAGACGCTCTTGTTCTTCCTCGTGTTAGAAACCCCGGCCAAGTTCTCCACGAACACGTCCAGGCCAGAAGCATAGACAA
This sequence comes from Adenophora triphylla var. japonica, assembly GCA_022495995.1. Lineage (NCBI taxonomy): Eukaryota > Viridiplantae > Streptophyta > Magnoliopsida > Asterales > Campanulaceae > Adenophora > Adenophora triphylla. The sequence goes on from JAFEMH010001070.1 coordinate 99,561, forward strand.
GCCTCCTAGGGCTCGGCCCGCCATCCATAGAGAAATTCGGCATCTGCTGCCATAACATGACCACAGTCTCGGGCGATCCTCGAGTCTTCATCTTCTTGGCTTTCCCAGCCAAAAGCCCCTCATCCTGCAGGTAAACACAACAAAGGTACGTCAGTCACAGTACTTAATACCAAAGCATAAAAAAAAAATATAAAAAAAGAGTTCGTCACGAAACACGGCACACATTGCACATAATTTTCACATGTAACCCGTCACAAAACACGACATGCATTACACATAATTTTTCCCATGCAGTCCGTCACAAAACACGGCACACACTGTACAAATTTTCTCAAACAAGGGGATCAAGCACTACACGACACATTTTCAAAAAACCCGTCACAAAACACGACACACATTGCACATATTTTCCCCACAAAGTCCGTCACCAAAAACACGGCACACACTGCATGACACATTTTCAAAAGAAAAGTCCGTCCCTACAAGGCACATACTTTCAGACAAGACCCGTCACAAAACACGGCACATGTCACATTTTTTCGCAAAAAATTTGCCCCTACACGGCAATTTTTCTCACAATGTACATACATAAATAGTATAAGGTACAAAACACCAAAGCATGCATTGCAATAGAGAGGCACTTTATTTTCACAAATAAGAGCTAATCTACACATTTCTGCACAAAATTCACATACCCACAATATTTACATGCTCAATTTCAACAATTCATCAAGAATTTCACAAAAAAGCATGGCAAATAACAAAAGCCCCAAAATGCGAAAAACTAAAACCTAGTTCTAGCATTCGAAAATTCAAGCAAGGAATTGAGACGAAATTGATTTCTTACCTCCCCGACGTTCCTTACTCGCCGGTTATGCACCTCCAGATTCGGATACAACACATCCGGATTCTTCGAAGAAGGCACAAAGGAGATCCAATTTCTTTGAAGCTCCATCCTTTGTTCGATCACATCTCGACTCCGTTGGCGACGTCCTCTCCTTGATCCTTCCCCCATTGCAAGCAATTCAAGCTAAAAATGGAAGATTTTGGTGCAACAATGGAGTTTTTCTCCTTCTCTCTCTCTCAGATGCACAAACTGGAAATGGGGAATGAAGGGGATGCCTCGGTTTTAAACCCAGTCAAAATCTGGGAACTGTAAGATTCATACTTGGTCCGTACGGACCTCTTTACATCCCAGGTTGGTCCGTACGGACCTTCTTGCAACGAGGGGCCAAATTACTTTTCTGCCCTTATAATCTTTGCCCCTGGCTGTCCAAAGGCCTATTTCAGCAGATTCAATGCAGTTTGGTCCTTAACCCAACAATTTAACCACCGGCCGTCAGTGTAAGCCCGGACTTCGCCCACTCAACGGCAATTCAACCACCGGCCGTCAGTGTAAGCCTGGACTTCGCCCACTCAACGGCAATTCAACCACCGGCCGTCAGTGTAAGCCAGGACTTCGCCCACTCAACGGCAATTCAACCACCGGCCGTCATTGTAAGCCCGCACTTCGCCCACTAAACGGCAACGCAACCACCGGCCGTCAGTGTAAGCCCGGACTTCGCCAACTCAACGGCAATTCAACCATCGGCCGTCAGTGTAAGCCCGGACTTCGCCCACTCAACGGCAATTCAACCACCGGCCGTCAGTGTAAGCCCGGACTTCGCCCACTCAACGGCAATTCAACCACCGGCCGTCAGTGTAAGCCCGGACTTCGCCCACTCAACGGCAATTCAACCACCGGCCGTCGGTAAGCCCGGACTCTGCCCACTCAACGGCAATTCAACCACCGGCCGTCAGTGTAAGCCCGGACTCCGTCCACTAAACGGCAATTCAACCACCGGCCGTCAGTGTAAGCCCGGACTTCGCCCACTAAACAAGAATTCAACCACCGGCCGTCAGTGTAAGCCCGGACATTGCCCACTCAACGACAATTCAACCACCGGCCGTCGGTGTAAGCCCGGACTTCGCCCACTCAACGGCAATTCAACCACTGCCGTCGTGTAAGCCCGGACTTCGCCCACTCAACGGCAATTCAACCACCGGCCGTCAGTGTAAGCCCGGACTTCGCCCACTCAACGGCAATTCAACCACCGGCCGTCAGTGTAAGCCCGGACTTCGCCCACTCAATGGAAATTCAACCACCGGCCGTCAGTGTAAGCCCGGACTTCGCCCACTCAACGGCAATTCAACCACCGGCCGTCAGTGTAAGCCCGGACTTCGCCCATTAAACGGCAATTCAACCACCGGTCGTCAGTGTAAGCCCGGACTTCGCCCACTCAACGGCAATTCAACCAGCGACCGTCAGTATAAGCCCGGACTTCACCCACTCAACGGCAATTCAACCACCGACCGTCAGTGTAAGCCCGAACTTCGCCCACTCCAATGGCAACTCAAGCACCGGCCATCAAAGTAAGCCCGAGCTCCTTCCCCAGCAAGTCAAAAGGGAAGTTGTACAAGATGCATATCCCCAGCACCGGCCGTCATCGTAAGTCCGGACCTCGCCCACTAAACGGTGAAACAAGCACAAGAAGGAGCCCGCACCTCCAAGTACAAATCTCAAGGCATAAAACGCCTCCAAAATGCTCAACGGCAACGCAAGCACCGGCCATCAAAGTAAGCCCGAGCTCCTTCCCCAGCAAGTCAAAAGGGAAGTCGTACAAGACTGCATATCCCCAGCACCGGCCGTCATCGTAAGTCCGGACCTCGCCCACTAAATGGTGAAACAAGCACAAGAAGGAGCCCGCACCTCCAAGTACAAATCTCAAGGCACAAAACGCCTCCAAAATGCTCAACGGCAACGCAAGCACCGGCCATCAAAGTAAGCCCGAGCTCCTTCCCCAGCAAGTCAAAAGGGAAGTCGTACAAGACTGCATATCCCCAGCACCGGCCGTCATCGTAAGTCCGGACCTCGCCCGCTAAATGGTGAAACAAGCACAAGAAGGAGCCCGCACCTCCAAGTACAAATCTCAAGGCACAAAACGCCTCCAAAATGCTCAACGGCAACGCATGCACCGTCCATCAAAGTAAGCCCGAGCTCCTTCCCCAGCAAGTCAAAAGGGAAGTCATACAAGGCATATCCCGGCCTGCCGGCCGTCATCGTAAGTCCGGACCTCGCCCACTAAACAGTGAAACAAGTACAAGAAGGAGCCCACACCTCCAAGTACAAATCTCAAGGCACAAAACGCCTCCAAAATGCTCAACGGCAACGCAAGCATCGGCCATCAAAGTAAGCCCGAGCTCCTTCCCCAGCAAATCAAAAGGGAAGTCGTACAAGACTGCATATCCCCAGCACCGGCCGTCATCGTAAGTCCGGACCTCGCCCACTAAATGGTGAAACAAGCACAAGAAGGAGCCCGCACCTCCAAGTACAAATCTCAAGGCACAAAATGCCTCCAAAATGCTCAACGGCAACGCAAGCACCGGCCATCAAAGTAAGCTCGAGCTCCTTCTCCAGCAAGTCAAAAGGGGAATTCTTGCAAACCCTTACGAGACCACATATCCCCAGCACCGGCCGTCATCGTAAGCCCGGACCTCGCCCGCTCAACGGCAACTCAAGCACCAGCCATCAAAGTAAGCTCGAAGTTACCTTCCCAGCAGGAAAAGCCCCTGCAGAGCCACGATAATCCCCAACGGATGAACACCGGCAGTCATCGTAAGCCCAACCTTCTCCCCAGCGAACAAAGTACGAGGCATCTACACCTCTCGCAATCAAAGCTCAAGGCAGCCATACCTCCACAACCACAGCCAGAAGATGATTCAAGTCTTCATACATGGCACACCCGCAGCCAGAAGACGATTCAAGTCCTCACGCATGGCAAACCGCAGCCAAAAGACGACTCAAGTCCTCACACATGGCAAACCGCAGCCAGAAGATGATTCAAGTCCTCAAGCATGGCAAACCGCAGCCAGAAGACGATTCAAGTCCTCACGCATGGCAAACCGCAGCCAGAAGATGATTCAAGTCCTCACGCATGGCAAATAGCAGCCAGAAGATGACTCAAGTCTTCATACATGACGCAACCACAGTCAGAAGATGACTCAAGTCTTCATACATGACACAACCACAGCCAGAAGACGATTCAAGTCCTCACGCATGGCAAACCGCAATCAAAAGATGATTCAAGTCCTCATACATGACATCACTATCTTCAGCCCGGAAGGATTTAAACCACTCAGTCCGGGAGACTGCATAAATCAGCCAAACTACTGTCTCCAGCCCGGAAGGCTTTAAACCACTCGGTCTGGAAGACCGTATAAACCTCCCACATTACTATCTCCAGCCCGGAAGGCTTTAAACCACTCGGTCCGGAAGACCGTATAAACCTCCCACATTACTATCTCCAGCCCGGAAGGCTTTAAACCACTCGGTCCGGAAGACCGTATAAACCTCCCAAATCACTATCTTCGGCCCGGAAGGCCTTAAACCACCCGATTCGGAAAATCGTAAAATTTCCACCCCAGGACACCACCACGTCCTCACAGTCGACCTCGGCGGTCACAAACCATCTTCTCGTAAGATTACCCATCTTCTAGTAAGATTACACACCCTGGACGCCACCACGTCCTTACCCCTGACCTCGGCGGTCACACGATACTTCAGGGTACCACCACGCCCGCATACACTCACAATTTCACGACCTCTGAACTACGACCAGGCTTGATTCCCGCCAGGGATACATAGGAATCCTATCACAGGGTCCAGCCATCGACCTATACGGTCACCCAGGACACCACGTCCACCCACAGAGTTTCAGTCAGAGGACATCTCCCATCCTCGTGCACTACAACACTCACCCCACACACGAACTACGATCAGGCTTGATTCCCGCCAGGGATACGTAGGAATCCTATCACAGGGTCCAGCCAATTGACCTAAACGGTTACACAACAGGACACCGCCACCGACCTACACGGTCACTTCCTCTCTCTCAACACGCGATCCAGATCAGGACCCTTATCTTATCGACGACCTCACTTCCTCCGCAAGTGACATCGTCGAGGGGCTTCTATAAGTACCCCAATCTGGATCACCCTTTCCCGAGTACACAAGAAACACTGCAGGCTCACAAACGCAGTCTTGAAGACCTCTGGCACTCAAAACCCTAAAAAAAAACCCTCAGCCAAATCAAGGGAGGAACTTTTCTGGGATAAAGAGGGACAAAAGGACCTCTTGGGAATTTTCAAAAAATTAGAAAAGCATTTAAGGTCCGTACGGACCTTTTTGTTTCAATGATTACTAAATCCCCTTAAAGTCCACAATATTCCCTCAAATCCCGGAGAACATCATTACCCACCTGCATGGTTGGTCCGTACGGACCTCTTTGCATGCTGAGATGGTCCGTACGGACCTTATTGCATAGGGGACATCATCATGGCTGAATCTCCTTCATCCTCACATATTCCCTCAAATCGAGGAAAACCAAAATATTGGATTACCTAGGAGGTCCGTACGAACCTCTTTGCAATTTTCTGGCACAATAAAAAGAGGGCTCCCCCTCCCTCATTTTCACACAATTTCCTCTTCTCTCCTCTCCCCCCAGCCTTCAGGCTCCCCTCTAAGACCCTTCGGGGCACTCCCGGCCCCTTTCGGATCCTTCCGAGGCCTTCCGAGCCCCCTCGAGGTGCTCCGAAGCCTCCCCGAGCGCTCCCGCAACACTCCCGTGCTGCCCCGAGGCACTCTCGAGGTACTCTGAGGCCCCTCGTGGTACTCCGAGGCCTTGCCTGGTCTTTTCCGAGGCGTCCCAACTCTTTCCGAGTCAAACCGGCAATCCCAAACCACGCCGAACCTCTGCCCGAATCCAACCAACGATTCCAACGCACGCCGAACCTCTGCCCGAATCCAACCAATGATTCCAACGCACGCCGAACCTCTGCCCGAGTGATCCCTGTGATCCCAACGCACGCCGAAACTCTGTCCGCAGACAACCGGCCCCTTTTCCAAAGCAATCCCGGTCCGTACCGGAACACTATTCCGTCCTCAAACACTATTCCCCTGCGGAAGACAGACACAAACCAACATTGGTAAGGCTTCCTTCCTATACTATTTCAATACATTTCAATAAAGCAGTGTACAATGTAGACATCCGACACATCATGCATTTTTAAAAGCACATACACACACACACACAACAGTTAAAGAATATTAGGGGTATCCAAAAGACTCGTTTTACGAGGCGACTCGGGTGAGCTCTAAGATTCTAATATTCTCTTCCCGAGGAGTCATCTGACCTCCGAACTCAAAAATCTCATCACACAACAACAAAAACAGTTTATTTTTAAACTGATGCCCTTTTTCAATGTTTTGGGCTTAATAAAACGGTGTGGCGACTCTACAAAGCAAAAACACGGCGAAACACCTCCAACACACGAAATTAAAATAGCGCCGCAAGGCCCTGCGAAATGCCAGATGCCGGGGCGCGACTGCGCTGCCTCTCGGATCCGGGCTATTTCACTTAGTAGTAGAATCGGCTACAATTTTCTGCTTGGAACTCTTCCAATCAAAACTTCACCTCTAATAAGCATAAACACAAATTCTAATTGCGATTAACTTTGTCAGTTTAGAAGCTAGCATCTATGTAACCATTACAACAAAATTATCTTCCAACCTTTCAAATACCAAGAACGTTTCCTTAATTCTTCTTAAGTACTTAAGGATCGTCTTAACTGCCATCCATTGGTTCTCAACAGGATCAGATTGGTATCGTCTCGTCATGCTCAAAGCATATGAGACGTCGGGTCTAGTACAAGTCATGGCACACATGACAGATCCAAATGCCGGAGCACATGGAACTTCATTCATTCCCTTTTTGCTCATCAGTTGTCATAAGACAATGAGTTTTGCTAAGAGAAACACCATGACACATTGAAAAGTTGCTTTTCTTAGACTCTTCTAAGAACCTTGTCAATGTAAGTATTTTGACTCAAACCAATTTATCATTTTAGGTCTATCTCTATAGATCTTGATGCCAAGGATGTAAACGGCTTCACCCATATTTTTTTTATTGAGAAACCTTTCCTTGACCAAGACTTGACAGTCTTAAGTGTCGGAACTTTGTTTTTCCAATGAGAAAAATATCTTTGTAATATAACAATATAAATAATACTACGCTCTCACTGAATTTCATGTATACACAAGGTTCATCTTTGTACTTGATGAAATCAAACTCTTTGATCGATTCATCAAAATGAAGATTCCAATTCCTCGAAGCTTGCTTCAACCCATCTCATGGATCATTGCAACATGCATACTTTATTAGAATTTCTCAGATCGACAAAACTTCAGGTTGTGTACTATACACATCCTTAATAATCTTTCCATTTAAAGAAAGCCATTTGACATCCATTTGTCATATCACATAGTCACAATATGCGATTATGGCAATTGAAATTCTAATAGACTTTGGCATTGTAACTGACGAAAAGGTTTCAACATAGTCAATGCTATGAATTTGCCCAAATGCATTTGTTACAATCCTCAGTCATGAAAGTATACACCTTCCCATTCATGTTGATCTTGAATACCTACTTGAACCCTTTAGTTTTTACACCTTCAGGTAGTTCAATCAAGTTCCAAACTTTATCATCAAACATGGATTGTAATTCGGATTCCATGGTTCCTAACTATTTATCCGAATTAGGAGTGGACATCGCCTCAAGATAGGAAGTATGATCTTCATTCTCAATGACTTCCACCTTATTACTTTCCGATATGAGAAATCATTATTTCTTGAGTTCGGATCGTAACCTATCCGATCTATGATGGACTTGTGCATCTTGAACCAGTTTCACAACTCCTTGTGAACTTGGTTCCGTCTCTACTCTTGGTTTCATATTATTTTCGGGTTCTTGAACTTTTTCAAGATTAATTTTACTCCCACTAGATCCTTTATTGAGAAACTATTTCTCAAGAAACGAATTGTACAGAGCAATAAATATTTTGTTCTCTTTGCGGTTGTAAGATTAATTTCCGAAAATAACCTTGTCAGATTTGGTGCTAACTTATCAGAGACAAGTCTCTTCTTATAAGCTTTGCAAACCCAAATCTTCTTGAAAGACAAACTAAGTTTTCTTTCATACCACATCTCATGTGGGGCTTTAGGAACCGATTTAGTAGGGACTCGATTCAGTGTAACCTCATCATTTCTAATGCATATCCTCAAAAGGAAATAGGAAAGTCAACTTGACACATCATCGAATGAACCATGTCCTACAAGGTTCAATTCCTCCTAGCAGACACATCATATAATGTGGTGTTCCGGGTGGAGTCAACTCTGAAACGATTTCACAGTTTTGAGATGATTGTAAAACTCTTGGCTCAAATATCCATCACCTCGATCTAATCGAAGTACTTAATAGTTTTGCCAAGTTGTTTTATACTTCATCTTGAAATGTTCGAAACATCTCAAACGATTCACCTTTGGACTTCATCAGATAGACATAGTCATATCTAGATAAATCATCGGTGAATGTGATGAAACACCAAAATTCTCCCCTAGCAATGCTGCTTAATAGTCCACATACATCTCATGTATAATGACCAATAAGTCACTAACCCTCCCACTACTCTTAGTGTAGGGTGGTTTGGTCAATAATCCCAATAAACAAGATCCACATTCCTCAAATGATTCAGTGTCATATGAGTATAACAGTCCATGTTAATGGAGTTTAGATATATGTTTCTTATTTATCTGACCAAGCCGGTAATGCCATATGAACGCGTTGTTTATATTATTCTGTTTAGATTTCCCATTTATATTATAGATATCTTCAATATTATTTTGTTTCTCATCATCAAGGATATGAAGACCATTCAATGACATATGCAATACAATAAGGCATATCATTAAATAAATATAAAACTTCTTATTCTCAATAAGAAAATTATATCCTTCATCATCCATATAAGAAACGAAAATAATACTCCTACCCAAATCCGGAACGTAGTAACACTTGTTCAAAACAAGTACTAGCCCACTAGGTAAATTGACTTCATAAGTCCCTATGGCTAATGCAGCAACTCTTGCTTCATTCCCATGCATAGGTTTAATTTACCTTCTTTGAGTAGCTTTCTATTCTTTATTCTTTGCACATTTAAACAAATGTGAGATCCATGTCCGGTATCATATACCCAAGAACAAGAAGTCGAAAGGAAAATATCTATCATATAGATACTTGAAGTAGTAGCAATCATATTGTCCTTCTTCACCTTTTAGGCCTTCCTAATAAGCCTTGCAACTTTGCTTCCAATGACAATCTCATTACAATGGTAGCAAAATGCATCCTTTTGAGACACTTTGGGTTTAGCCTCTTCGGATTTGGAAACTTTTGCCCTAGGTTTAGCAACCTTTGCTTTTCCTTCTTTACCTTCCTTTATGAACACCTTTCTTGTATTAACCATTAACACAGTTGCGGATTGCTCCTTTTTCATTTCATGCATTAGGAGCCTTCACCACAACATACATCTTTTGCCTAGCTTGAACTTGGAACATTTCCTTTGAGCGTTGTTCTAGAACAAAAGTGACTTCCATCTAATCAAGGTTCTTCATAAGAGCCTTTAAAAATGGTGGCAATTATAAGGCAAGCAATATTACTAGAATCATCAACATGTTTCTAATGTTGCTTCTTATTTGCCCTTTGCAACATTTGCAGTGGGTTCAGCAGGAATGGATTCATCAAGAACGTACACATTTGCCTAAGAACCATTCTTTAGGCTTCTGATCCAATCAGAATTATCTGTACCGTTCCTTCTGAACTTTGTCCTTCATAAGGATGAATCGCAATTTATTGTGAAATGCTACTTCTAAAACAAAATATGCAAATTATATGAACACATTTATCATCTAAGAGAAAATCATGTATTTCACAAATACTCTCACTAAATTATACACCTTCCAATGCAAATAAGCATAATATACATTTAATGGTCTAAGATCCAACTTTATTTTAATCTCAAGTACGCTATGGCGCACCGCTCAAGATTAAAATTAATTAGGTAGAAAACATCAATCATATCGTATATGACTCTTAGATCTTTTATGAGATTTATTTAAGATATCATATGTCTAAGCATATTTTAATCACATCTTATGCCTTGGGTCCAAAACCATTTTGATAACGCAATTAAGTTCATCCACTTTAAACGTATAGGAACCACCATTTCCTCATCTGGCTCGCATAACGAATAGAATCAAAGTACCTTGCTATGGCAAGCCCACCCAAAACTATCCGAGTGGTCTCAATTGTTTTAATCATGGATTGACATAAAGAACTTAAAAGTTAAATGAAGTTTCTTTAAAGCAGATTATAAGCATATCAGCAAAGATAATCATAATCGCGCAACAGGTAAGTTTCCAGGAAGATAGGTGAGCCACAAGGACTACTTAAGTACCAAATCTCTCCTTCGATAGAACTTTCCTAGACATGCACAATCAGAATACCAGCTCTGATTTGCAACATAATCAATACTTTGTATAAACAATCAGATTCCTTCAAGTTTTGCGTAAACTGACTTATTTCTCATAAACAATCAGAAAACCAAAATTTTAATGTTTCAATTTAAAAATTCAGGAAATTACAATTCAATGTTTCAACTAAACATCTAACAAAGTTCTTAACACATAAGAACATATATTTCATGCATCGCAGCAATTAATAAAATCATATTTAAATTAACTAAGCATGCATAAACAATGAATTAATCTAGCATAGCCCTATAAATTTAATTTCCAGAAATTTATAGCATCCAGATTAAGACAGAAACATATCAGATTATAAACATAATTACAAATAAGCAAGAAAAAGTTAACAAACTGATTCTGCCCAGATTAGGCAAAGAATGTCGCATGACAGAAGCTTCCATGAGGCCTGATCTGTCGCGCGACCAGACGAGCCTCTCAGACTGCCCATGGCCAACTCTGTCGCGTGACAGAAGCCAACTCTGTCGCGTTACAGAAGCCAACTCTGTCGCGTGACCAGAGTTGCCAGACTTGCAGATTTTTCAAACTTAATCAATTTCAATCATAAAGCAATTAAATTAAATAAACAGCTTTTAACAGATTTAATTCAGTATGAACAGAAAATGATTTTGGCATATTGTTTCAAAAACAATAATATTCTATCGGATACAAAACATGCAAAGAACATATAAACAATTTATATCACTTTTCTAGCATATTAATTCAAACTTAACCATACGAATGGGGCTCTAATACCACTGTTGAGTTTTATGGGTCCATGAGCAGCGGAATTAAGCATCTATTAACACAAAACCCAAGAGCCCTAAGATCCGTTCTATAAAATTAAATTGAATTCCTATGAGATAGAATTTACCAACCTTAATTGCTTTCCGTTCTTGAGCTATCGAACAATCTATCAATGTGATTTTGAATCACAAACTTCGATCTTCAAGACTTGAATCTTCAGATTCGAACTCTAGGCCTTGATCGTCGTACGAGCGAAGACCCTCTAGTAGTATCCACACCTTTGAATGAACCAAGAACGGTTCTTGAGGATTGCTAGATCCTTAAACCGTAGAGAGAATATTGAGAAACCTTTAGTTGTGCTTTTTCCTTAGAAAATTCGGCTAGGCTTTGGCTGCTCACAGACTCATATTTATACTACAATAGTATTAATATTTGTGCCCTAATCATATTAGGAGCTCTCAATTTTCTTTCTTTGGTTTAACCAATTTATTCTAAATATGTGTGACCCAATAGGATTATATTATGTTGGCAATGAGCTCGATCTTACCGATCCTCATAAAACATAAGCGGACTCTAGCAAGCCATCATGTCTACCCAATTAATATAACGTAAGAGTTCACGTTTCCAATGGTACATTTCCATTTCTCCCTTTTTCTCACGATGTTATATTGAACACAAGTCATGGTCCACGTCAACTTGTATCTGTTCAATGCTTTCTCGATATTGAGTATAATGACAATCTAATCGCATTGGGGTATGGCCATACACTTTCATCATTATCACTCATCAAGGGGCCCAAGCAAAACATCTCTCTTTCGATGGACAAATTCCATCTTGACTTATCATCCTTCCCATCATGAATCCGATCATGCCAAAGATAGCCTTTATAAATATTGTGTTAAGATATCGTTTGACTAAAATCAAACATAACTTTCATCATATGTAAGGTCATGATAATCTCAGGTCTAGGAACTAAATGAAGTGACCATATGAGATTTAATTATGACATTTGACCATGACATAAATCTCATACGGGTGAAGTCCAGTCACTTATTCACTAATAAGTACCCATAAATTTAATGTGCATCTCTATGCATATAATCATCATATGATTATCCATTAACATTTATACTAATTATTCACTTAATAATTAGGGACGGAGATTATTATAATAAATATGCAAAATATATAATAATCAACTAATAATCTTTTCTATGATAAACGATAAAGATGATACATAACGGTTTTAAGTTAAATATAACTAAAGCCTAGGGCATTACACCAACAATATCTCCAAAAGGATAATTGACAAGCTTGTATCGGAGGGAATCTTAAACAAACTTGATACTACGGATAGAAACTTTTGTATTGAATGCCTAAAAGGAAAATTAACAAACTCCAAATGAAAAATTGAATCATTGAGAGCATCAAATGTCTTAGAACTAATTCATACGGATATTTGTGGACCATTCACTACCCCTTCATGAAATGGTCAACAATATTTCATCACGTTCATTGACAATTTCTCTCATTATGAATACATTTATTTACTTCATGAAAAGTCTCAATCATTCGAAGTTTTCAAGCCTATCAAAGCTGAAGTTGAAAATCAACTTGGAAAGACTATTAAGAACGTTAGATCTGATCGTGGTGGTGAATACTACGGTCAGAATGACGGTTCACGTGAACAACGTCCAAGTCCTTTTGCTCATCTTACTTCCTCCTCATTCCCACTATGTCGACCTAGATATAGCAAAGCAAATATTGAATAAGGTACAAAAATTATACAAGCCGACCAGGCATCAACTTCTATGTCGAGCAAGGCATTCAACAAGACCGATCAAGGTCTTATCCAAGCACGAGGATCTCCCTACTCGGTCATCAATAAAGCAAGGAAATGGGCTTCCTTATCCTTACTCTCCACTTCCTCGCCGTCAATCCAAGCCGACCAAGTGTCTTATGCCGAGCAGCTCTCGTCCAAGGCGCACGTGGAGAATATATTATCTTATCCCACTCAAATAAGAACTGTTAACGGTTATAATTCCAATAGGATTATAACCACCTCTCACACGCTTTCTTATTCAACAATGACTCTACAATGCTATGCCTATAAATACAAGCCATAATTCTCATTATTTTGGTAACTCATTTTTTGACTCTAAACTTTTATCAATTGATTTATTTTTCTAAACACAAATACTTACTCTCACGCCTGAGGGCCTTCGCTGGTGAAACCCCGACTTATTTTACGTGTTTGTTCATCTTTTTCAGGCTATTAAATTATCCAGGATACAACCTACCGATAAATTTGGGCTGATCCAAACGTTTTTGGCATCATCAGTTTGATTTCATTACCGGGAAATGATTCGAATCATCCATTGAATAGCTTGAAAAATTCAGCTCTACTCTCCTAATCCTAATGGAAGATGGACATACTGCTAGTATTACTCCTGAATAGGATAACATTCATGTGGAAGAGACTCACGGCAACAATAGGACTACTTTTCCTCTTACCAATAGGGAATTGCCTCCTCCTCCGCCATTGATTGATGGGATGACGCCTCTAGTAATGAATCTACGTTATAGGGGACAACCAGTAATCGAGTTAGTACCGACTAATCCTCCTCGTCGTTGGTGCCGAGGAAGGCCTGCTGGCAGCCAGACGACAAGGAACGTTGCTCAGGGAGGAACTGGGGTTTCCCCCAATAAATTGATCGCATAACACTCTTACACCAATGGATGGAAACTTTGCAACGCATTTATAAAACGCAAAATACCTTGCTACAGTTAGATCCTGAACATTCTATGGCTGAATTCATGAGGCCTACAAGAACTGGAAATTCCCTTGGAGGGGAGAGTCAGGTTGATAGGAGGGGATTAGAGAAAATCTTCCTCATGGCCAACATCCCCCTCACTTTGGCATTGCCGGTAGATCCAGGCAAAACCCCCAAGATGTCCCTCCTCGTCATAAGGCACACGAGAATGACAACATAAGAAACGAGGTAGATTTGAGAATTCACTTGAACCAACAAATAGAGTAGGAGGTTAATTCTGCTGACATAAGAGCAAGGCTCAGTTATGCAAAGCATAAAGCCCCTCCTCGTCGTAATACCCCTCCTCATCCTAGGAGCCCTCCTCGGCCAAGGAGCCATCTTCATGATAGATCACCTCCTCATCCTGAATTGGTACCTAGAAGGGACAGAACACCATCTGGACATGGGGAAAATCACCGGGAGTGTGAGGAACACATTAGAGTGAACGGGCACATAAAGAAAGAAAGGACCCACCATAGCTCTCATTTCAGCTCAGGGATCGATGCCAGAGAATTATTACTCTTGAAAAAGAGATTAGATGAGATGGAAATGGGGAAAAAGGAAGTGGACGAAGATGATACCAGTGCCAACCGTCCTTTCTCCCAGCGTATTAATGATCTACCTCCCAATCCTACTCTTAAAATCCCCAATTTTGATAAGTATGCGGGAACCACCGATGCACAGGATCATGTGCAAAGTTTTGAATCCACCATGGCCCTTCTCACTAAAGCAGATGACATTCTCTACAAGGCATTTGCGAGTACCTTCTCTGGAACAGCTTTGTCCTGGTTTCGTGAGCAAAAGAAGGGAAGCATCGACAACTGGAATATTATGAGGAGGAGGTTCCTGGACCAATTTGCCACAGCAGGGAAAAGAAAGAAGAGATTGACAGATCTTGCTAACTTTGAGCAAGGGAAGAATGAAACGACGCTGAGTTACTACAATCGATTAAGAGCCATGGCTGAGCAAGTGGAGGAAAGCCTGACAGACCGAGAGGTGATCGTTTGCTTTAATTCCGGATTGAGATATGGGCAGTTGATCTATAAACTTTTTGCGAGAGAGCCTAAGTCTAAATCTGATTTGTACAACGTGGCTTACGCCATAGCTATGACAGAAGAGAAAAGTTAAAAGAGGTCTGAAAAACCAGAAGCGGAGGCAGCTGGAACCCACCAAGCTTTCAATGGGAGTGGCTACAAGGGGAATAATAGAACTCAGGATACTGAAAAAGCTGAGGTTTTTACCCCCTCACCAAACCTATAGCAGAGATCATACATTTGGTGAATTTACCAAGTGCCCGTCCACTTGATGAAAGAACAAAATACACCCGTGACAACTCCAAGTACTGTGCCATTCACAAGGACAACGGACACGACACGGAAAATTGCATCTCCCTCAATAGAATGATCCAAAGATGGGTAGATAAGGGAAAGCATGACCATTACGTTATGAGAAAGGATAACAAGCAGAGAATAAAGGATGACGATGAGGAGGATAACAAAGATGAAAGGGAGGATAGACCTCCTAGGACCAAGCTCCATGTTATAAGGGAGGAGACTGTCCCCAACAAAAAATTAAAAGATCAGATCCACGAGCTATGTAAAGTCTATCTGTGATGATGTGCATTCGCGGTGTTTTTTCCTTTTTTTTATCTCTTTGGGAATTATTTTGGAAAAAATCATTTTTTTTCAGAGTCGCCACGCTGTTTTTAGTTTAAGGGCCAAAACTTTGAAAAATACCCAAAATGAGAAAATGAGTTCGGAGGTCACGTTACATTACGGGAAGAGCGTTAGTGTTCACCCGAAATGCCTCGTACGACGAGTCTTCCTCACTTGAAAAAATTTGTTGTGTGTGTGTGTTTTAAAAGGGGTTTTCTGAAAATAATTGAGACTTTAGGGACTGAACTAAAAACAGCTTTGAAAACAATGATGAAACTAAAAATAACGTAAAATTGAGGGACTTTTTGCAAATGACAAGATCATCCGCGTGGACAAGACCGTAGTACAATCTTGTCCGCGCTAGCTAACATGCAATATAAATTTTTACAGCTTCAGCTTAGTCACCGTAATTTTAAAGTTAACTGGATTTACAGGACTTAACTGAAATTTAACTGGAGGACAAAAAATAAGGCGGGATTTGGATTTTTTGCATCCATGCTTGTCCCCTCTTTCCCTAGACTTGGATTAGTGGTCATAGGTGATGAATCCACTTAATCAAGTCATCCTGGGGGTACGTTAGGACTTTGTAATCATTTCATTTACTTGGGGATGGGGGTTTAAACATAAAAAGTAAGTTGACAAGGGAGCTAGGTCAAGATGTATCAACTTTTAGAGGAAGGTTTCTAAGGTGGTTATAGGAAGACCAACCTTGAGACCTATACTCAAGTGTATCTTGTACATCTTGTTTGACCCATTTTGTGTGTCTAGATGATGTTCATCCAAGGAAAATGTTCCAAGATGAGCATCTTAGACAAAGGGGAGGGGAATTTGCAAGAAATGTAAATAATGTTGACCATTTGAAATGATCATCTATGGAGATTGACTCCAAGATGACCATATGTGGGTCAAGGAAGCAAGTAAAAGATAAAAATTTAAAGAGGCATGAAATTATGTAGTGTGAACCATTTAGAAGTGGTCATTTGTGGAGATTGACTCCAAAATGACCATCTCTTAGGTCAAGTAAGCAAGTACCAAGAGACATATAAAAATAAAGGGAGTGGGGAATGACTTAAAATGGAAGAGAATGTGGATCATTTTTAGAGGATCCTCCATGGAAATGTGTTCCATGGAGATCCTCTTAGATCCTTGAGACAAGTGGGAAGGGGGATGAGCAAACAAGTAAAGAAGGCTAAACTACATCATTCATATATGAGAAATATGCATGGATGAAGGAGATTTTGAGTAAGGGAGGTGAGGGTTTACCAATTGTTTCTTGGTTTGTTGCTTAGGGTTTGAAGGATTTCAAGGGTCAAAGTGATTTTGGGATGGATTTAAGGATGGATATGGTGTGGATTTTGAGTTTTGGAAGTGTAAATGGCTGTATGAGGGTGATTTGGGCAGAGTAACAGTAGGTTTTACGAATTTTTGGCCTCCTCAAAATGAGGAAGAAGGGCTGAATTTATAGGGTTGCTGGACGCTGATCTTATCCGCGTGGACAAGATTGTAGGAGCAATCTTGTCCGCGCGGACTAGCCAAGCAGCGTGCCCGACTCGCCTCGTAAAGCACTGCATTTTGTCTTTGATCAATATTCCCTTTTTTTTATTGGAAATGACAAATATCCGTGAGATTTTGTTTATTTTTTATTCCTAAAGTGCCCTTCCTCATTTAAATTGTCAAAATAATGTCCTAAATGCCCCTAGATGATTATAAATCATTAATTTGGGCTGACGAAACATTAACGACCCAGATTGGGGTACTTACAGTATCCCCTCGGCGACGATACTTCCGGGGGAAGTGGGGTCATCGACAAAATGAGGACCCCAATCTGGCAAACGTTGCCAAGATGGGCGAGGAGGTGACCGAGGTGGTCTAATGGCTGGACCCTTAGTGAAAGGATTCCTACGTTTCCCTTGCGGGAATCAAGCCGGTCGTAGTTCAGGTCTTGCGGAGGAAAGGAGCGGTCAAACAAATGGACCTCCCACCGCATTTTCGTTGTCAAATGTAGGCTCGACTAACGAAGGCATTGCCGAAGGAAGACTCGGCCTAGCGGAAGCGTTGTCGAAGACGTATTTGATCTAGCGAGAGCGTTACCGAAGACGTATTCGACCTAGCTGGAGTGTTGCCGAAGATGTATTCGACCTAGCAGGAGCGTTGCCGAAGACGTATTCGACCTAGCGGGAGCGTTGTCGAACATATTCGACCTAGCGGAGGCATTGCCGAAGACGTATTCGACCTAGCGGGAGAATTGTCGAAGACGTATTCGACCTAGCGAGAGTGTTGCTGAAGACGTATTCGACCTAGCCGGAGCGTTGCCGAAGACGTATTCGACCTGGCGGGAGCGTTGCCAAAGACGTATTTGATCTAGCGGGAGCGTTTCCGAAGACGTATTCGATCTAGCGGGCGCGTTGCCGAAGACGTATTCGACCTAGCGGAGGCGTTGCCGAAGATGTATTCGACCTAGCGGGAGCGTTGCCGAAGACGTATTCGACCTAGCGGGAGCGTCTATGCCTAAATTGAGACTTAGTTCAGGAGTATGAACCTAGGTCGAGGTTTGGTTCAGGAGGGGGACCATTTGAAGGCATTCTCGCTGGGGAAGATTCGGGCTTACGATAACTGTCGGGGAAAAAGGTGACCGTGTTGGTCAAGTGGCTGGACCTATGGTAGGCTACCTACGTATCCCGGATGGGAATCAAGCCTGGTCGTAGTTCGGAAACTGCTGGGGATGCGTATGGGCTTGCGATGACAGTCGGGTTTCATCCGCTGGGGATGTGTGTTCTTGGTTCGGACTTACAATGATGGCGGGGGTATGAAAATGAGGAAGGAAATGGACTTCCGTTAAGGTTTTCGTTAAAGGACGGACTTACAATGACGGCCGGGGTCGAATACGGGGAAGGAAATGGACTTCCGTTAAGGTTTTCGTTAAAGGACGGACTTACGATGACGGCCGGGGTCGAAAATGGAGAAGGAAATGGACTTCCATTAGGGTTTTCATTAAAGGATGGACTTACGGTGACGGCCGGGGTCGAAAACGGGGAAGGAAATGGACTTTCGTTAGGGTTTTCGTTAAAGGACGGACTTACGATGATGGCCGGGGTCAAAAACGGGGAAGGAAATGGACTTCCGTTAGGGTTTTCGTTAAAGGAGCTAACTGCTGCTAAACAGGGGATCTGAATGCAGAGGGCCAGGAATTAAAGGGGCAAAATAGGGATTTTGCCCTGCAATATCGTCCGCGCGGACTAGACCCGCGACGCGCCTGGTTCAAAAACTTGGAAGGCCGTGCTTGTCTTCTCCAGTTTTCAAAATCAAACAGACGAGCGAAGGAGAGAAAACAGAGGGAAGAAGGAGAAAAACCTCCATTTTTGTCCAATTTCTTCACTAAATCCTTCAAAATCAAGGTAATGGAGCAAAGGGGAGGAGCCCGTGGAGTCTGCCAAGTTCGAGCGAGTCGGGAGGTGGAGGAGAGGAGGCTTGGTTTGGTGAGGATGCACCGACATTACACCCTCACAATCGATGGATGAGGAGCATTATCTGGATATGTGGCAACATTGGGCCACAGACGAGGATCTCCGCATGGTATGATACTCAATTTTGATTATTTTGTTGATTTTTTTGTCAAAATTGGTATATGTTAGACTTAGGGCTTTGAATGGTCAAAATTGGGGCTTTTGTTTATTTTGCCATGGAAAGTTGAAATTGATGATGCATGTGTTTAATTGATGTTATGGGTAGAAAGAATATGCAATTTGTTTATGAAAAACATTGGTAGTTTGCCTACTGTAAAAAATAAAGTGGGTACAAATTTGCCGAATTTGGTACAGACTCTTTGAATAATAGATTTTTTTGTAATGAAATTTTTTGCTTTTGTGAATGCATGCTTGATAACACGATGCACGAATGCGAGAAAAGATGCATGCTTAGGTAAAAAATGTACAAATTTGCCAAATTTGGAACAGACTCTTTGTTTAAGAGATTTTGAAAAAATTGCATTTTGTAAAACGGACACAAATTTGCAGAATTTGAAACGGAATTTTTGAAAAAATTGCATGTTAAAATGAACACAAATTGGCCGAATTTGGAACGGACTTTTTGAAAAAATTGCATGTTAAAATGAACACAAATTGGCCGAATTTGGAACGGACTTTTTGAAAAATTTGTATGTTAAAATGAACACAAATTGGCTGAATTTGGAACGGACTCTTGAATAAGAGATTTTGAAAAAAATTGCATGTGAGAAAGGATGTTTAGAAAGATGCATCCAAAAATGGGATGGAGTTTATTTTCTTTCTTTCCTGTTCTTTTGTTGTTCATGTCATATTGGCGTTTTTGATGACATCTTTGTGTTGCATTTATTTTTAGGAGAGAGGCGATGTTATCCAACGCAAGTTGGATAAACTGAAGACGCGGGGATCCGTGGAGGCGGTGGTGAGGCTTTGGGATGCTTTGCCTACGGCTGGTAGGCCGGGTTATCGGAGTCCTCGACAGCTCGTGGTGGCTTCGAATCTCTATGGCTTCGTTGAGAACCTGAGGGGGGGTGTGTGGCTTGCACAAGAGCAAGGGGCTCACTTTGGCGCTGGCCGAGTATTGGTGGGATGTCACCCATACTTTTCATTTTTTATGGGGGGAGGCTACCGTGACCCCTACGGATTATGCTGCCATTACTGGCCTATTCTTTAAGGGGCTCAGCTTGGAGTGGCACGACGGGTACACGGATGCGGAGCTGATGAACCTGCTGGGGATTGTCATCGTGCCGCGGAAGGGGATGTGCATGGAGTATGACGTGATTGAGGCTAAGTTGGCCGAGAGTATTGCCAGGTACGAGACATGGGACCTGACCATCACAGCTGAGCAGATTGATCGATGCTTCTTATGGTTCGCCCTCTCCAGCACTCTGTTTGGGCATGCGGAGGGCACTGCTATGTTCGCTTTATTGGGGTCCTTGGCGGATATAGATAGGATTGATGAGTACACCTGGGGAGAGACGGGGTTGGCGGAGTTGTATTTTGCTCTGGACAGGTACAGCAGGAAGGCGTACACTTCCCTGACCTGCTTCGAGTTCCCTTTGGAGGTATACCCTCTCTCTTCTCTTTTATCTTTTGTACATATTATGTATGCACTTCCGATTTTTGAAGGGTTTCTTTTGTTGGAGCAGGTTTGGGCCTTGGAGGTCTTTGGCTGCGCTTTGTGGGACCATGTCCCGGGGGAGCATTTCGCATATCCGGTTATGCTCTGGTGGATGAAGAATGCCCGGCTGAAGAGGACTACCCGGACCAGGATCAAGCTGAGGTACAGTGACGCGGTGCCATGTTTGAGGGCGGGGACTAGTGATAGGGTCAATTTTTACCCTTGGAGTCGGTTTGAGGTGGACCAACTGGGTGGAGCTGAGCGCTGGACGAGCCAGAGGTGGATCATGCGGGGACTCACCTGCGATGTTTACTACTTGGGCGAGAGGGTGACGAGGCAGCATGGTCTCGGGTTACCTGCTTTGGTGCCGCACGAGCCTCCTGCTGACATGATGTTTCCTCGGGAAGGGACATCGAACTGGGATTGGTTCAGAGGTGGGCAGTATGCCCTGGAGTTTGTTACTGAGGAGCCTTACCAGTAGTTCGTGAGGCGTAGGCTGAGGACACCCCAGGTACTGGTGATGGAGGGGGAATCGGTTGTGAGGATTCCTCGGGCAGACTTTTCGTATACCCAGGAAGGGGTGAGGATGAGAGCACAGATTCCGCTCCCAGAGGTGACATCGCGAGCTTTTCGGCCTCGACCGAATGCTCAGGTATGTGCAGATTGCGTTTTGGGTTGTTTTAGGCTTTGTACTTCTTTTGTGATTGTTTCGACTGTTTTTTTAATGCTTTTGTTTCTTCTTTGCAGTACTCGTCCCGAGTTGTGGATCGACTTTTGTGCCAGGTTATTGGGGCGAAGAGGTTCATTCGCAACCTCGTGACAAAGGGGAATGCTCGGGGCTCGTAGAGGGTGAGGCAGCTAGGATCCAGTGCCTCCATGCGGGGGAGGTCCTCTATTCCTACCAGCGAGACCATGCCGGGCAGGAGATCTATGGAGACTCCTCGCGCTCAGCCCAGGGAGTCGACAGACGCTTCTCCTTCTGACTATATGGACAGGAGCGTGGAGCTCTCCCGAGATCATATTATCTTCGGTGGTATGGAGGGACCGAGCTTCGTACAGGGCAGGACCGGCGAGGTTTCCTCTTCACACGGTGGAGACTACGGTGCTTTTAGGTCACAGGGAGGTTATGGGACGCCTTTGCAGACTCAGGGCACGTACGGCCAGAGTTCTGACGCCTTCTCCTCCGGGTACGACTTTTTTGCCGATATTGGGGTGCCATACCGGGGCGTGCCGGCCGATCCCGAGGACCGATACTCTGATGCGGAGGAGGATGGCATAAAGCCGGAGATAGTTTTTCCGGGGGCAGCGGCTGAGGGACCGAGTACGGCTCGACGGAATGTGCGAAGGAGCGGCAAGGAGATTATGAGGGAGGAGGATCCCGCTCCTGAGTCGGATAGTGATTCTGATTGATTGAACCTGCTAGGGCAGAAAACTCATATACATCTGATGCATTTTTTGCCTTTTCTATTTTGGCATGTAATAACTACTATTTATTTTGCTATGTATTTTTGTATATTTTTTTTGGTTTTTTTTTTTTGTTAATTCTGTACTGAATGCAAGTAGCATGAGCCCAGATTGATGTTTTTATGGGGACAAAGGGGGGCATCTTTGTGGGGATTTTGGATGAAAATCATGGGAGATGGGCATATTTCCATGTTTGGCCGTTTGGGGAAGGATTTCCTCATTTGGGCAAGCAGTTTTCATTGTTGTCACAAAAGTTTTTGGACTAGGGATCAATCTTATCCGCGTGGATGAGATTGAGGCTGTAATCTCATCCGCGCGGATGAGGGCAGCACCAGGCAGGGTTATTTAAATTTCACCTCAGACCTTTTCACCACTCATCTTCATCTTCTTCCCTGTTCTTTCTGGAGTCACGACCCAAAACCATAAGAAATCATGAAAATTTCTCCTAAATTGCCGGAAGAATTGCAAATGATCTTCTTTGAGAAGTTCAAGGAATGGTCTAGGGAGATCATGCACGGGAATAGGGCTTTCTTTGAAGAGAGGTACAAGATCAAGTCCTTATAGTCTCTCAAAGAGCTTGTTCCGGATTACGACTTGATGAGGGCTTCTGCCTCATTCTGGGACACTCGGAGGCATGTCTTTTGCTTTTCCTACAACGAGATGGTTCCCACCATTGAAGATTTCAGGGCGTTGCTTGGAGGGCCTGAGGTGGAGGAAGTTGCACTTCCTTTGCCCGAAGGGATGTCCTTTGTCAACAAGTTGTCCAGTTTCCTTTAAATTCCTCCAGAGGAAGCTCGAGGTATGATTCGAGGACCTGACTATTTTGACATTTCTGGTCTCCCGGATAGGTTTAGAGGTTTGGATATGGTTGGTGATTGCTATTGGGACGCCTTTGCTCTTTGTACGATTGGGTCCCTGTTTATGGTTTGCTCCTTTGGGATGTGCCACCGGTCTTTGTTAGACGTCGTTGTGCACTGCCGATCGGGCCAGGACATAGTTCCCTTGATCTTGGGAGAGACTCTCCATGCTATTGATCGGTTAGCTGCTGGGAAGCGATACATGCACGGGGGAAGCCCGTTCCTTTTATCGATGTGGCTGATGGAGAGGCTAGGGGTCCTACAGGAGGCTCCACTCGTGTTCAAGCCATGTACCTTTGCCAGGAGGGCAGTTACAATTGAGATTGGGAATCAAGCCTCGTGGGAGCTCTGGATGGCTCAATGTCGTACCCAGGACATCCGATGGTGGATTCCGCACTGGTGAATTGAGACTAGGAGGACGCTTCAGGAGGGATCTCAGGTAGTCATGCTTACGGGGCTCAGTTGGTCTACCTTCTACATTCCGTCTTTGATTCTCAGACAGTTTGGGATGGAGCAGGTTCCTTTTGAGGGCTGCGATGATATTGCCACCTGGGTGGTGATGTCTGTTCCCATGGATGACCCATCTACATTTTCCTTCCTTTCCCGAGTATGGAGGTACCATGCTTTCCCTCCTATGGTCCTTCTCAGGCATCCAGAGCGCATTTATCTGTCCACTTGGTACATGGATTGGTATGAGGGACAATGGGGGAGACTCAGGTGACTCTTATGAGGAGGCGTGAGGCCATGGTGGGACCAGAAGATGTCTCGGTTTCAGTGTTGAGGAGAACTAAGGCGAGGGCTAGCCTATATGACAGGAGTGGAGATGATATGTTCAACTACGAGATGTGAGTGGAACGACAGAGGGACAGGGTTCCCATGACGCTATCCAGGAGGCAAGAAATCCGAGACGAGGCTCAGGCAACCAGAGCTCTGATAGAGGCACGCTTGATGGACCCGACCCCTATGCCGGAGCTAGGGAGGAGGAGGATGGATATCATTCCCATGCCTAGGAAGAACACAAGGAATGGAGGGAGGAGACGGAGGAGGACAGAGGGGGATGCTGGCACTTGTGGCTAGACCCTTGAGTATCCATTGATCGCCCTTGCAGACACATTAGTTTTTAGTTATGTATTTTTTATGTCTTTTCTTTTAGCGCAGTTGTGAGTTTAAGAGTAGACCGGGCTTGAACTCATCAAGAAGTTTTTTAACTGTAATGGAAAGGTGAATTGCATTAGAGTTTTTCGAGACGCGGTTGCGGTCATTTTGGTGATGACAAAATATGATGTTTATTTATGTTTTAGACCAAACCGTTTCCGGCTGCCTACGTTCCCCTCTTACAAGTGGACTAAGGGGCTCAGGTCTCCGTAGTCCGACTCTATGAATTATTGTTTTTTTAGAAAGGGAAGGTAGGGAGAGGGATGAGAGAGGTGCAACCCTGTTTTTTACCTAGGCTTCCCTTTCGGGTTTTCAACCTAGTTGGGTATTACTCTTTTGGCACTTTTTTTTTAGAAAGGGAAGGAGAAGTGTGACCCTATTTTTTACCTAGGCCGCCCTTTCGGGTTTTTTGACCTAGTTGGGTATTACTCTTTTGGCACTTTTGGAGGGAAGAGACTCAATCTTCAGGCATAGTATCTGTGGAGCTTTTCTCCGTTCACTGGATGCAACTCATCATGACGACTCTGGAGCCACTCGAATTCGTTGATCTGATTTTCTAACAACACGCGAAGCGAGGGAATTTCCAATTCGATTGGGAGCATGGCCTCCATTCCGTAAGTGAGGGCAAATGGCGTTTCCTCGGTGGCAGTTCTGACGGATGTTCTGTATCCCTATAGGGCTAGGTGGTGCTTGTCTGACCAATCTCTGCCTCTGACGGCCATCTTTCTGATGATGTTTTCCAGAGTCTTGTTTGCCGCATCCATAGCACCATTGGTTTGGGGTCGATAAGGGGATGACTTGTGACGGGTGATTTTGAATTCTGTCAACAATCTGTCGTATTCTCCCTCGAAATGAGAACCATTATCAGAAATCACTTCGGCCGGCAACCCGTATCTGCACATGATGTTTTCTTTAATAAAGAGGGCCACTTTCTTAGAATTGAGGACTTTGTAAGACTTGGCCTCGACCCATTTGGTGAAATAGTCTATGGCTACCAGGACGAACTCGTGGCCGTTGCTTCCTGGTGGTGTAACTTTGCCGATGACGTCAATTCCCCAGGTGACAAAAGGCCAAGGGGTTGTCATGCAATAGAGGTCATGTGGAGGCAAATGTTTGAGATTTGAATAGCGTTGACATTTGTCGCAGCTTCTCACGAACTGGATGCAATCCGTTTCCATAGAGATCCAGAAGTAGCCCATTCTCAGGATGACCTGCATTAAAGCTCGAGCGTTCATGTGGGGGCCACAGGTACTGCCATGTACTTCGTTCATTAGCTCGGTAGCCCTTTGCTTGCTGATACAGCGTAAGAGGGGACCTCGGTAATGCCTTTTATACAGCGTATCCCCCAGAAAGACGTAGTGGGAAGCCAAGCATTTCAGGGCCATCATACTTTTTGCCTTGATCCCTTCTTTGTATTCCCCGTCTTCATTTTTGAAGGAGGCTTCACTGCCTTTTAAGTACTGATAGATCTGAGCATACCACGGGTCATCTACCGGCTTTTCCTCTGCTTCGATTTCAAAGCAGTAGGATGGATTCTCTCTTCTCCCAACCCTGAAGGGTTTGACTGATTTCCTTTGGGTATTTCAACAAGGGAGGCTAGTGTAGCCAGAGCATCTGCGAATCTGTTGCGGTCTCTGGGCAGGTAGTGGAAGCTGACCTCCTTGAACTGGGCTGTGAGGTCTTCCATATAGGTGTGATACTTCTGCAGACCTGGATCAATTGTTTTCCATTTGTTGGAGACTTGGTTGATGATGAGAGCAGAGTCACCATATACTTCCAACTCCTGGATGTTCCTTTCTAAGGCTGCCTCCATTCTGGTTATGCAGGCTTCATACTCGGTGGCATTGTTAGTGACTTCAAAGTTGAGCTTTATGGCTATGGGAGTATTTCATCAGTGGGGTCTACCAGGAGCATTCCTATCCCATTTCCCCGTTTGTTAGCTGCTCCGTCAAAGAAGAGTTGCCAGTGATTTTCTCCTTCTAGAGCGAAAATTCCTTCGTCAGGGAATTGAGGTTCGGGTCCTTGGCATTCTTCACTTGGGAAGTCAGCCAGTTGGTCTGCCATTACCTGTCCTTTCACAGATTTCCTTGTCACATAGGTGATGTCGTATTCGGCCAGAAAGAACGACCACTTCGCCAATCTCATAGAGAGGGAGGGCTTTTCGAACAAGTATTTGATGGGATCTAGTTTTGAGACCAAATGTACTGAATGAGATTGCATGTAGTGCTTCAACTTTCCCACTACCCATACCAGGCCTACGCAGGTCTTTTCACATGATGAGTAGTTGAGTTCACTGCCTTGTATCTTCCTGCTTACAAAGTAGATGGCGCTTTCGACTTTGGAGTCCTTCTGCACCTGTGCCAGCATAGCCCCAATTGCGGTGTCTGTGACAGTTAGGTACAGAAGTAGTGGCTTTTGCCGATGTGGGGGGAAAAGGATCGGAGGATTCACAAGGTATGCCTTGATTATTTCAAAAGCAAACTGGCATTCTGGGTTCCATTCAGTGGTTGTGCTCTTCTTCATCAACTTAAAGATAGGCTCGCAGATGGAGGTTAGTTGATTAACAAAATGGCTTATGTACTGTAGCCTTCCCATGAAAGACTTGACATCTGTCAATGTTCGAGGCGGTTTCATCTCGACTATGGCTTTGATCTTATGCGGGTCCACTTCGATTCCCCGTTCGGTCACCATGTACCCCAACACTTTACCTCGCTTGACGCCGAAGGAGCATTTAGCTGGATTCAGCCTCATGGAATGTTCTCTGAGGCGGTCAAAGAATTTTCTCAAATCGATGAAGTGCTGGCCATCGAATCCTTTGGAGTGGATTATCATGTCATCCACGTAGACCTCTATTTCTTTATGAATCATGTCATGGAACAAGGCAGTGGCAGCCCTCTGGTAGGTAGCCCCAGCGTTCTTTAGACCAAACGACATGACTATATAGCAATATGTTCCCTAGGGGGTAGTGAAAGCTGTCTTAGCTTGGTCCTCTTCGGCCATTTTGATCTGGTAGTAGCCGGCGAAACCGTCAACAAAAGACTTGACCTCGTAATTGGCCGTGGTGTCTACCAGCATTTCAATGTTGGGAAGGGGAAGTCATCCTTCGGGCTGGCTTTGTTAAGATCTCTGAAATCCACGCAGCATCGGACTTTTCCATTAGCCTTGGTGACTGTTACGATGTTGGAGAGCCAGGTGGGGTACTCAATGACCCGGATGAATCCTGCTTTGAGCATCTTTTCAATTTCCTCTTTCACTTGTAACGACCACTCAGGTTTGATCTACCTCAGCTTCTGTTTGACTGGCTTGACTTCTGGATCTATCGGTATCCAGTGCTCCACTATGGAGGGATCGAGGCCGGGCATATCCTTGTAAGACCATGCAAACACATCCATAAAATCCCTGAGTAGTTCCGTCAGAGTTGCTTGTTCAGGCCCGTCGAAGAAACTGCCAATCTGCATCTCTTTAGGCTCTTCTGCAGTTCCCAGATTCACACGAGTCAAAACCTCCTCGGCAGCTTGGGCTCGGTTTTTCTCTTTCTCAATAACCTGCTTAAAGATTTCTTTAATGTATTGTTCGTTTAGTGTGTCTGCACCTTTATCTAGTGAATCATTATTAACCGTTTTTAAGTTGTTAGTTAATTTATCATTAGTTAAAGTGACAATCAGGGGATACTCGGAAAGGTCGATCATTTCATTCAGAGTAAGAGGAAGTACAGCATTGGCTACCACTTCATAGTCTTCTGGCGTAAGGCCATCAGACGACTCTAGGGACTCGATTTTGATGACAAGAGACTCAGAGGACTTGAAATAGGCTGACACAAGGGGACGGGGAACCAATCCAAGCTTTGTGACCATTTCTTCTTTACTTGCGGATGGACCGGAGAGAGTCTCCCAATTCTTCAAGGGCATGGTAGACTGTATGACCATGGCTCGGGGATCTAGCGGCTTTTGTCCTCCTTCTTCAATCACTGCGACCATCTCTTTCATTGAGCCCCAGTCGATCAGGTCTGGAATGTGTACTTCTTCCCCAAACATCTGCTGCATGACGGGACCATCCCATTCGTCTAGGGAGAATTCTTGAGTCTTGGTCTTTGGCATGACAAATTCAAATTCAGCTGTTGTGGCCTTCTCGACAGTCGGAATGACGTCGTTGAGCTTCTCAAACTGCTTTACCAGCTCTGGTACCCCTTTGAAAGTGTACTTGCTCTTCATGGTGGTAGTAGCCCCAGGTATCTTGGGTAGGTCGAGAAACATTCTACGGATGGGGTTGGCTCTGTTGGGTTTTATGGGTCCATGCGCAGCGGAATAAGCATCTAAATAACACAAAACCCAAGAGCACTAAGATCCGTTCTATACAATTAAATTGAATTCCTATGAGATAGAATTTACCAACCTTAAACGCTTTCCTTTCTTGAGCTATCGAACAATTATCAATGTGATTTTGAATCACAAACTTCGATCTTCAAGACTTGAATCTTCAGATTGCTTTGGATAATTTGAACTCTAGGCCTTGATTGTCGTACGAGCGAAGACCCTCTAGTAGTATCCACACTTTAGAATGAACCAAGAACGGTTCTTGAGGATTGCTAGATCCTTAAACCTTTGAGATAATATTGAGAAACCTTTTGTTGTGATTTTTCCTTTTTGAAATTTCGGCTAGACAATTAGGGTTTACAGACTTAATATTTATACTACATTAGTATAGGTATTTTTTTCCTAATCGTATTAGGAAACTGCCTGTCAACCCGCCTCAGACTTGTTATGTCACGCTACCACAAGAAGCCTATGGGCAAGTTGTGTCACGCGGCGACACATGCCATATGTAGGAACTCTCAATCATTTCTTCTTTTGGTTTAACTAATTCATTCTAATTGTGTGTGACCCAATAGGATTATATTATGTTAGCAATGAGCTCGATCATATCGACCCTCATAAAACATAAGCAGACTCTAGCAAGCCATTATGTCTACCCAATTAATATAATGTAAGAGTTCACGTTTCCAATGGTACACTTCCATTTCTCCCTTTGTCTCACGATGGTTTATTGAACACAAGTCATGGTCCACGTCAACTTGTTTCTATTCAATGCTTTCTCGATGTTGAGTATAATGATTAATCCAATCGCATTGGGGTATGGCCATACACTTTCATCATTATCACTCATCGAGGGGCCCAAGCAAAACATCTCTCTTTCGAGGGACAAATTCCATCTTGACTTATCATCCTTCCCATCATGAATCTGATCATGCCAAAGATAGCCTTTATAAATATCGTGTTAAGATATCGTTTGACTAAAATCAAACATAACTTTCATCATATGTAAGGTCATGATAATCTCAGGTCTAGGGACTAAATGAAGTGACCATATGAGATTTAATTATGACATATGACTATGACATAAATCTCATACTGGTCAAGTCCAGTCACTTGTTCTCTAACAAGTACCCATAAATTTAATGTGCATCTCTATGCATATAATCATCATATGATTATCCATTAACATTTATACTAATTATTCACTTAATAATTAGGGACGGAGATTATTACAATAAATATGCAAAACATATAATAATCAACTAATAAACATTCTCTATAATCAAGGATAAAGATGATACATAACGGTTTAAGTTAAACATAACTAAAGCCTAGGGCATTACACCAACAGGCTCTGGTTCCCCGAAACTTACTGAGGTTCTCCTGTAGCTTCAGCCAAGCTTCTTTAGGTGTGGGCTCTTTGACTGTGGCATCATCCAGCTGTGGAGCGCCTTTCACAAAGTAGTCAGTCATGTCATGGTTGAAAGTGGGAGATTTGGGACCGTTGAAAGGGACCTTTCCTGCAGCGGCTCTCTTCCGAGCAATTTCTTTCTCTTTTGCAATCCCTTCTGAGGTTGTCTCATATCCCAGGCCATGGCGAGTTTTTTGTTCCTTCACCTCGATGACCTTGTGAGTTCCTTGTAGGTGCTTCCCGAGACCCAGACCAGGCAGGTAATTCATCTTTCTCATCATCCTCATAGCAGGAGGGATCTTGTCCCTGGTGACTGTCAGATCCACGTTGCAAACTTGGACCTTAGGATACTTGACTGTGAAGCCAGTCAGCATGAAACCATCCTCATCATGTTTGATCTCTAGTATGGGTATTCCACCCGTGTCGGTGCCTTCCAAGGTGACTAAGTCCCCATAAATGGTCGTTAGATCCCCATCTGAAACAAACTTTACACACTGATGAAGGCTCGAGGGGACCCCGTTAACCTGGTGCAGCCAAGGTCTTCCCAACAGAGCGTTAAAGGTGATTGGGATGTCAATGACCTGAAATTCCATGGGTATCATTTTCTTGCCGAACCAGAGGTTTAAAGTAGCAGCCCCAAGTACAGTACGAGATGTTGAGTCATAGGCCTTGAGTGTGAGGGAGGAAGGCTTCGGATATGTGGGCTTAATTCCAAGCAGGCTCATGATCTTTGCTGGAAGGATGTTCATTCCTGACCCATTATCAACTAAAACCCGAGGGAGATGCCGTTCATCTAGCTGGACCGTGATGAAGAGAGGCTCATTATGATCAGCTCCAAACTGGGGGAGATCTAGGTCTGTGAAGGTGACTATGATTCCGAAGTGGATGTTCTCAATTAGTTGCACCACGTCATCAGGGGTAGCATCAATGGGGACCAGTGTGCGGGCCAGACTTTCCTCTAACTTCAACTTGTGGGGATAAGATGAAGTGAGTAAAGACCACAGAGAGATATTGGCTTGAGTCTGCTTCAACTGAGTGAGTACAGGATCCTCTTTCTGGGGGTCAGGAATTTCAGCTGTCTTGGCATAGGGGTTACGGTTCTCCCTGGGTGTCTGCCCGCCGGCTTCTTATCTGTCTTGGAATTACCCTGATGGATTTGCCAGGATCTAGTCAACAGGTTTACTTCTCCCTCTTTGCAGGACTCTTTTAATGTTGCTAGGGTCAAAGGAGGAGCTTACTTAGCGACTGGCCACCGATTCTGATTGATTTTGTTGCAAGTCTCCCTGAGTTTAGCGATGGTGAGGGGCTGAGCTCGGGGATATTGGGCATGACTGGCTTCTGCCTGGGCAGTGTTCGGTCGAAACCTAACGGTTTATTTAAAATCCGCAAGCGCACGGGCTATTGAAATATAGCGGGTGCAAGTACGGGTCGATCCCACAGAGACAGGGTTTACCTTGGGAATGAATTTGCTTTTACTATAATTTTATAAAAAGAATTGGGGGGGAGTAAAGATTTGTTTTGGAAAGAGAATAAAGCATACACAGAAAAATACTTTGAATATTATAAACGAAGTATTCTCGGGATTGGAAATCATATACATAAAATTGTTCATCAAATAGTCATTGTCTTTAGGAAATATAGGTTTTCATAAAAATCAAGGATGGTACGTTAGGCTTACACTATTTCTCACGGTCAAGATAGTAGCGTTGTATTCTTCACTAATTATGTCCTAACTGTTTGAGATTTCCGTTTATAGTGCTCCCGCCCTATCACAAACGGGCATTCCGGCTTATCTCTAGCTGACCATAATTAGTAAGAATCCATTAAGAACAAGAGT
The DNA here is from genome assembly GCA_022495995.1 of Adenophora triphylla var. japonica. Taxonomy (NCBI): domain Eukaryota; kingdom Viridiplantae; phylum Streptophyta; class Magnoliopsida; order Asterales; family Campanulaceae; genus Adenophora; species Adenophora triphylla. The sequence goes on from JAFEMH010001070.1 coordinate 131,391, forward strand.
CAACATACTTTCCATTAAATGAACATCCCTAGACCATTGAACTACTTTCGTGATCAATGGAACCCAGTTTCTTTATATGGTTCCGTCAATCGAGATTCTTCGCTAGGTCCTTCTCTCGATCGACTGAATCATACCAGTTGGACGTCTCCAAAATGTAAGTCATTTAGAGATTGATATAAAGAAATTTTTTAGATGAAGATAGAAGACAAGACTTTCATAATTTAAGATGATGAACGATTAATGCTTTGAGTTTCCAACCCCAAAAACAAGGGGGATTACTCACTAGCCATGTAAAGGTGAATAAGCAATAATATAAAAGATAGAGTAAGAAAGACTTATGATAAATGAGAGACGAATGGCTGGAATAATACTTCAACTTTTATTGCTTCTTTTCCAAAGGAACTCCAAGAACAAATATAGACTTGAATCTTCAAAGATCTTTGGAAATCAATGTATAAAGTACTTGTAACTAATCTCTAACAATTTCTGATGAAAATTCGATGATAATCTCGTATCTAAGACTGATTACAAGGGGTCTTTTTATAATGGGGAGGAAGCTCTTCAAGAAGGTGCCTTCTAAAGGTGCCTTTTAATTCTGCAGTCACGACTTGCACGGCCGTGTCAAGGGATTTGCACGGCCGTGCCTCCTTGGCGCCAGATTTGGATTTGAATTTGGGCAACTTGCACGGCCGCTCCACTTCTTGCTGCACAGCCGCTCTGAAGGTAACACGGCCAGGTAACTTTCAAAGACACGGCCACTCTTCATTTTGGGGCCAAAAATGGCATGTCATGGCCAAGTGCACGGCCGCTCCGCTGATGGCTGCACGGCCGCTCTGACTGGATTTTGGCTTGTGTGTTTGATTTGTTTGTTGCTCCTCTATGCCTTTGCACCAAGATGTCCAAGCATCCTTTTTTTATCATAATAGACTCCAAAAACTTGTCTAAAGTGTATAGAATATATCAAAAAGCGTAAAATCTAATGTATATGAAAAAGGAACTAAAACAGACTAAAATGAGATCTAAATGATAATTAAACTAAGGAAATAGATATAAAAACTTAGGATAAATGATTATATAATAGTCACTTATCAAACTCCCCACACTAAGCTCTTGCTTGTCCCCAAGCAAGTTTAGGATGAAAACATGGAGAGGGAGAAAAGAAAAAAGAAAAGAAAATAAGATTGATCCCTCAGAGATATAGTAGCAAGCGTTAATTGCCTTTTGAATATTGCCTTTATCTTTCTAGTCATATTTTTGTATACCTTAAAAAATTATTAGAAAGAAGCATTTTGGGGACATTTTAAAGAAATAATTTTTAAGACAATAACCTAATATAGCATATATAGAATTTGATCAAGTAAAGCATGCTAGAAGGATAAATCTTAGATCAATAACTTGGTAAAAAGAGAAGCTTTTCACTCTTTAGAGTGATTTTTGAGAAAATGAATTTATTGCTTTAAAATGTACAAATGGAAGTATAAACACTCATTCACAAACTAGAAGCTTTCATAGAATTGAATTGCATTTTTGAATCACAAGGGCGAAAAATGGATGATGATAGTGGAAAAATCTTATCAAGGCTTCAACAATTTTATCTTATTTTTGCACGTGTTAAATTTTTGCAAAAGACCATAGTTATTTTTTATCCTTTCAAGTAGGAGACATTGTGACTGCGAACCCATGTTCCTAATACTTAGATCAAGAATACTTCGGATATTATTTCCATTTGGCAAGGAAGCATCGTCGCAGCGAATGCCGTGCCCCGAGTTACTTAGGAAGTAATAAATTTCTTTTTGCTTTTAAGATTTGGTGACTAAGTCACTCTTTTAGCAATAAGATAAAATTTCTAACATTGATTCGATTAGTGGAAATGGAAAGATGGGATTTTATTGAAGGTGTGTGATACAAGGGGTGCAAAACAAAGTAAATGCTTCTAATAAGGGAATAAGCATTAACAAAATTTGAAATGTACAATTTAAAGAAATATTTTCAAAATTTTTCATAAGAACAACCAAGTATATAAATATGATCAATAAAGATTCAATCTAATCAAATGCTTTTTCTCGACAAAACCCTATATTTTGCTATATTAACTTATGAGGCTTTTAACTTATTTCCTAAAAATATCCCTATATTTTTTTCTTATTAATTTCTAAGTTTATAGAAAATATGAGAGGAAAGTTAAAGGCATTATCCTAGGGCAAATAGCAAGCATAAAGAATAATAATATGGATTATCATAGGGATTTTTTTATATATACTAGACATGCATAAAAAGACTAGAAAATGCAACTAAGTTAAGAAAAGAAAAATTAAACTAGAAAGCATGTAAATCTAAACTAAAAAGCATGTAAATTAAAACTAGAAAACAAGTAAAGATAGATAGATATACCCCCCCACACTTGGAGTGAACATTGTCCTCAATGTTTCAAGGAACAACGTCAATCCTGGGAGGGTAAGGAGAAACTTACTGAAATGGTGGTGGTGGAGGAAAGTTGTCCCAATGGCTTGTCCCATAATTATAAACGTCTTCAATTCTTCCTTGAACATGTTGAATACGACCAACCATTTTGCCGAATTGTTGAAGAAGTTGAGCATTTTGTTCAAGCAGTTGGTTTTGTTGGACAAACAGTTGGTCGAACCTTTGGTAGAAATCGGGTGGCATTGGGGCTTGCACATCTTCTTATTCTTCTTCTTCTTCTTCTTCTTGGGCTTCTTCTTGGATAGCATTTGGAAATGTCCAAGTCTCGGGCTCTCTTATTCGGACGGTGGGTAGATTGTTGTTTGGGAGCACAATGTAGGGCATTTTTCCCGCCCCTACTAACCAGTTGTACTCATTATTTCCCCTTTCCGAAATCAGCTGCATGGTTCGAAGAGTTGGAATGTCCAATTTTGTTGATCCTCTTACCTCAACCCAATCATCCGGAATCACAAAATCAAAGTGCTTTGCAAACAAAGTAATGATTCCTCCAATATGAATTTATCCGTTAAAGGTTGGAGAAATGATATCACCAATCAACTCAAAGAGGAAATTGCAAATGTTCATCCTCTTACGCCTTTGAACAAACCCCCATAATAAGAACAGTTCCTTTCTATTCACAGTTCCCTTATCTTCCCTAGCAAAGACGGTACAAGTGTAGATTCTATGCATGAGGCGGAGGGATGGGTGAATGATAGAGGAGGCTTTGGCACTTCGGGATTTGAAAGATGGAAGGCCGGTTATTTGATTCCAAAAAGTGTTCTCATTATATTAAACGGGCATGTCGGGAAAAGTTTCGGTGTCAAAAGATAATCCCAAAATTCTACTAATTTCAGCCCCGGTTAAACGAAGCTCTCTTCCGCAAATGCGAAAGTTGATATGGAACTGGTTAAAAGTTCTTCCCGTTAATCTACAAGTTTCCTCCACAATTTTACTCTTCACTGCTCAAGAATTCTAGGGTAAGAACTTCATAGGTCTTCTCATATTTCTGGAGAATTCCATCGGATCTTAACCCCATATGCAAGGTCGAAACATCATCATAAATTCCTAATGATCTTAGGGCAGGTCTATCGGGAAATTGGGTTGGTCTAATTCTCTTGGAACTAAGGGCAATGAAACGTGCCATTTCCCTTGGGCTTCTAAAATCAATCCCCAAGGTATTGAGGGTTGGATTAAAGTTGGAGGAAGAGCCTTGTTCCTTTCGAGACTTTTTCGTTACCCTTTCTGCGGCCTTTCCTTTCCCTTTTGAACTCATTATATCAAAAACCCAAGGAAGTTAAAAGACAAGAAAAGTGAGAAAATTTTTACCCGAAGAAATTGATGAAATGAACCTCGAAATCCTCATTGCCCAACCTTAGATTACTCAAAAGCTTCCTTCTTGCACCTTGAATCCAGAGTAATCCCTTCAAACTTTTGAAATGGGTGATAATTTGGGATTTTCGGATTTTGGGGGTTTTAAGGGGGTTTTGGAATGATTTTGATGATGGAGAGGTGTTTGGCTGAAGGATTTTTGGAGGATTGAGGTTGAATTTGTGAGTTTAAATGGTGGAGAAGGAGGTATTTAAGGTGGGTGGGGCGGAGATATAGAGAGAGAAATGAAGAAGATGAAGTGAATGAGGGAGGAGAGGGAGAGAGACGCGTCTTTTGACTGGAACGATGCATATTCCTAGATGATTTGCACGGCTGTGTCAAGGGATTTGCACGGCCGCTCCCCCTCACTGAGTTAACTCATCCTGACTCGATATGAACTGCACGGCCGCTCCATGTCATATAGCACGGCCGTGCTAACCATTGTTCACCATTTTATTTTATTTTTTTCTTTTTCTCTTATTTTTGTATACCTATAAAACAAAGTTAGCACAAGATAATAATAATTATAAAAATAAAATAAAATATTATGAAATAAAATAAAACAAAAACAAATAATCCATCGATTACCATCCCGATGATGCTTGTTTTAGGTCTTTAGCTCGACCCCTTTCCGGTAGAAGAAGATGTTTGATATTTTGATGGCCTTTTGTCATTGACAATTTGCTAGTGCATTTCTTCCGGAATAATCAATATTTTATGCGGTAGACATTTTTTCCATCCCGACTTTTTTGGTAGAACAAGTGACCTATAGTCTTTGCACTTTCGAAAATTCGAAGTGACCTTCTTTTTTGTTCTTTTTTATTTTTTCACTACATTGTTAGTTTCGGGACAAGCAGAAACATCTATTGCATAAATATTACTTTTGTAAATCAATGGTTCATCATTTATGGCATCATTTTCTATTTCTTCCTTTGATTGCGATTCCTCACCCATCTTATATTCTTCACTTGGGGTGTAGGTCTCAAAATAGGGATCATTGAGAACTGATCTTTTCATACTAAATTCGACTTTTTCTTTTCCCACATTTAGGGAAAAGGTGCCATTTTTCACATCTATAATTGCCCCCGCAGTGGCAAGAAATGGCCTTCCTAAAATGACGGGAATTTGATGATCTTCCGCCATATCAAGGATCACAAAGTCGACAGGGATGATCAAATTCCCTACTCGACATGGCATGTTTTCCATAATACCAACGGGGTATTGAACGGAACGGTCTGCCAATTGGAGATTTATGGTGGTGGATTTGAGTTCCCCTATACCAAGTCTCTCACTTACCGATAATGGCATCAAACTTACGCTAGCTCCTAAGTCAAGCACAGTGTTATTGATATTGATTCTGCCAACACAACAAGGAATTGTAAATGTACCCGGATCCTTTAATTTTGGAGGATTTTTATTTTGCAAGACAGCGCTTACTTCCTCCGCCAACATAACATTTTCATATTCTTCTAGCCTTTCTTTTTCAAAAATTAATTTCTTTAAAGGTTTAACAGATAAAGGCATATATTCAAGTTTTTTGAAATAAGGAATGTTGACATTAATGGCATCTAGGTTCTCAAGAAGTTCATCATAATCCTTGTCTTCTTTCCTAGGGGGTTCCGTTCCCGAATTAGTCTCAACCATCGGTGGGATTGGACTATAATCAATATTTCTAGGGCATTCATTTAGCATTTCACGCTCATCCCTAGTTTTTACCACGTTCACATGCTCGTTTGGCCTTTGAGGTTGACCGGGAAGACTCCCTTGTGTCCTACTCGTTGGGATAGCCTGTTGAGCTTGTTGATTCTCTAGCATCTTATTCTGTGCTGCTAAGTTATCAAACCTAGCATTTAAAGTTTAAAACATTCCCTAAATTCATTATTGATCTTTTCTTGAGAATTTTTATTTTCAACCACAAAATCCATTAAAAGATCCAATTTTGATTTAGGGGGGAAGGTACTTGCATTGTTATTGAAATTCTTAGGTGCAAATCCCGGAGGTTGTGTAGATGGTTGCGGGTTTAGAACATTGTTATTCTTATAGGAGAAGTTGGGGTGATTCCTCCATTCGGGATTGTATGTATTAGAATACATTTCTCCTTTCTTTCCAAAAGAATTCACAAAGTTCACTTGATCATTAGAACTAATGTCAAGCAACTCGCAATTATCCGTACTATGTGAGTTAGACCCACATAGTTCACATAAAACATTTACATTTGCCACGGGATTGACATTAAGATTTTCAAATTTTTTCAAAAGCATGTCAACCTTAGAAGAGAGAAGAGTAACTGCATCAACATTATATTTACCAGGCGTATCATCTGATTGATGAGACAAGAGAGGGTGTTGAAAGTAAATTGGAGTTGTGGAGACACACTTTGGAATCTCGAGGTTTTCGATTAAGCAGAAGCAAGACTGAATATTTGGAGTGTAAGTTTAGCAGAGTTGGAAGTAGGGAGGCAGGGGCGGTCATATTTGATGGAAATATTATCCAAGCTTCTGAGTTTTTTCGCTATCTTGGATCCATTATCCAAAAGGATGGAGAATTAGATGGAGATGTGGCTCATAGGATTAAAGCAGGTTGGTTGAAGTGGAAGAGTGCTACATGGTTTCTATGTGATCGCGGCATGCCCAATAGATTAAAGGAAAAATTCTACCGCACGGCAATTAGGCCGGCATTGCTTTACGACACCGAATGTTGGGCCGTGAAACAGTGTCACGTGCATAAGATGAATGTGGCAGAGATGCGTATGCTTCGATGGATGTGCGGTCATACAAGAAAGGATCGGTTGGGGAATGAGGTGATCAGAGGTAAAGTAGGAGTTGCGCCCATTGAGGATAAAATAAGGGAAAATCGTCTACGGTGGTTTGGACATGTGAGAAGGAGACCGAGTGATGCACCGGTTAGGAGGCCGGAACAGTGGAGAAATGATAAAATGGCGAGGGGTAGGGGAAGACCCAAACAAATTTGGATTAGAGTAATTGAAAATGATATGGATTTACTTGGAGTGGATGAAAGTATGGTGTTGAAGAGGCCGGAGTGGAGGGCAAAAATCCATGTGGGGGGTTGATTTTTTTTTTTTTTTTATTTTATTTTTTATTTATTTATTTTTTTTTATTTTCACGATAAAATATGAGGATTCATGTTAGCAGACCCCAAATTATTTTGGGACTAAGGCTTTGTTGTTGTTGTTGTTGTTGTTGTTGTACCTTGTTGTTGCTCCCTCTCGTTTGACCATTGGTAATGGTTCAATGCAATATTTTCGATAAGGTCATATGCCTCATCGACTCCTTTGTTCATCAACGCTCCTCCTGCAGCGACATCAATGGTCTCTCTTGTCTTGAATATGGGACCGTTATAGAAGGTGTGAACAATTAACCACTTTTCGAGCCCGTGGTGGGGGCACATTCTGAGAAGTTTCTTGAACCGCTCCCATGCATCATACAAAGTTTCACTATCTGTTTGATAGAAGTTAGTGATCTTTGTGCGGATTTGGGTTGTTTTGCTTGGTGGGAAAAAATGCCCAGGGAATGCTTCTTGAATTTGGTCCCATGTTGTTAATGAATTTTGGGGGACCGAGTTTAACCATTGCTTCGCCTTATCCTTAAGAGAGAAAGGAAAAAGGCTTATCCGAATTGCTTCCGGGGTGACATTCTGAATACGTGTGGTATCACAATATTCAAAGAATGTTTGGATGTGGAGATGAGGATCTTCGAAAGCATTGCCACTATATTGGTTATTCATAACCATATGCAAAAGTTGCGGCTTTATCTCAAAGTGTGCCGCTTTGGCATTTGGCACAACTATAGGGGATCTAGTTCCCGGGGTACTTGGATTCACAAAGTCCCGTAGGGTCCTAGCCGGTGTTTGTGGCTCTCCTTCCGCCATATGTTTGTTTAGTGTCTCCTTGAGTTTTCTTAATCTTTCATGAAAACTTCGTTCGGGTTCTGGATCAAAATTGTCAAAGAATGTCCGAGCCCATTTCATACACTACAAGAAAAACACTTAAAAGGAGATTAAACGTAACAATTTATCGGAAATAAAAATAAAAAATCTAAAAATAAAACAAAAAATTTATGTAGTAAAGACAAAACAAAAAGTAAATTGTTGTCCCCGGTAACGGCGCCAAAAACTTGGTCGAAACCTAACGGTTTATTTAAAATCCGCAAGCGCACGGGCTATTGAAATATAATCCCACAGAGACAGGGTTTACCTTGGGAATGAATTTGCTTTTACTATAATTTTATAAAAAGAATTGGGGGGAGTAAAGATTTGTTTTGGAAAGAGAATAAAGCATACACAGAAAAATACTTTGAATATTATAAACGAAGCATTCTCGGGATTGGAAATCATATACATAGAATTGTTCATCAAATAGTCATTGTCTTTAGGAAATATAGGTTTTCATAAAAATCAAGGATGGTACGTTAGGCTTACACTACTTCTCATGGTCAAGACAGTAGCATTGTATTCTTCACTAATTATGTCCTAACTGTTTGAGATTTCCGTTTATGGTGCTCCTACCCTGTCACAAACGGGCATTTCGGCTTATCTCTAGCTGACCATAATTAGTAAGAATCCATTAAGACCAAGAGTCAACATACATTCCATTAAAGGAACATCCCTAGGCCGTTGAACTACTTTCGTGATCAATGGAACCCAGTTTCTTTATATGGTTCCGTCAATCGAGATTCTCTGCTAGGTCCTTCTCTCGATCGACTGAATCATACAAGTTGGACGTCTCCAAAATGTAAGTCATTTAGAGATTGATATAAAGAAATTGTTTAGATGAAGATAGAAGACAAGACTTTCATATTTTAAGATGATGAACGATTTATGCTTTGAGTTTCCAACCCCAAGAATAAGGGGGATTACTCACTAGCCATGTAAAGGTGAATAAGCAATAATATAAAAGATAGAGTAAGAAAGACTTATGATAAATGAGAGACGAATGGCTGGAATAATACTTCAACTTTTATTGCTTCTTTTCCAAAGGTACTTCAAGAGCAAATATAGACTTGAATCTTCAAAGATCTTTGGAAATCAATGTATAAAGTACTTGTAACTAATCTCTAACAATTTCTGATGAAAATTCGATGATAATCTCGTATCTAAGACTGATTACAAGGGGTCTTTTATAATGGGGAGGAAGCTCTTCAAGAAGTGCCTTCCAAAGGTGCCTTTTAATTCTGCAGTCACGACTTGCACGGCCGTGTCAAGGGAAATGCACGGCCGTGCCTCCTTGATGCCATATTTGGATTTGAATTTGGGCAACTTGCACGGCCGCTCCACTTCTTGCTGCACGGCCTCTCTGAAGGTAACACGGCCAGGCAACTTTCAAAGACACGGCCGCTCTTCATTTTGGGGCCAAAAATGGCCTGTCATGGCCAAGTGCACGGTCGCTCCACTGATGGCTGCACGACCGCTCTGGCTGTATTTTTGCTTGTGTGTTTGATTTGTTTGTTGCTCCTCTATGCCTTTGCACCAAGATGTCCAAGCATCCTTTTTTATCATAATAGACTCCAAAAACCTGTCTAAAGTGTATAGAATATACCAAAAAGCGTAAAATCTAATATATATGAAAAAGGAACTAAAATAGACTAAAATGAGATCTAAATGATAATTAAACTAAGGAAATAGATATAAAAACTTAGGATAAATGACTATATAATAGTCACTTATCAGGCAGCCTCCCGGATTGCTTCCCAAGTTACGGGTTTCTGAACCTGGGATTGCGTTGTTGTTCCTTGGATGGCCCACAGAGCTAAGGCATCTTCTGATTCGTCCTCGTGATCATGGCTGATCTTGCCCATAGTTATCATACAGCAGGAGCCGCTACTCCCAGGGCTTGGTGGCTTTTCCTTTTTGTCTCTGGCATTATGCAGTAGTCCTGGCTCTTTTTTGTAATACTCAGCGCTAGAGATGATTATGGCATTCTGTGTGGGAGGTGCATCAGGTATCATGCCAGTATCCAAGACCTCTCTTAGAGCTGAGATGCATTCGGGAAAAGTGACCTCTTCGCTGGTGATCCTGATTAGGATTGTTACTTTTCCTTCGGGCGGGCTTGATCTGACAATGGTTACTTTCTCGTTGGGGAGGATAGGGGTCAGTCTCCCCTTCTCTAGCAGATTTTCAACTATCTGTTTAGATTGGATGCTCGAGAATCCCTTCCCCAGAGCATGGTAGACAGTATTGAATTCCACGACATCTACATATTCAGCCCCAGGAAAATCCATGGCTTTCATGTCTTCGGTTACGTAGTCGTTCCCCAAAGTTTCTTAAATTTTCTGACTGTCGGCTTCCATTTCATCGTACACCAATTTCCTCTGATTTTTACAAGTTGAAAGCGACCCTGAAGTAAAGGATTGGCAATGCCCGTTTGTCTGGCCTAAAGTCGGGGTTCGTGACACCTGAGTCCAAATGAGGAGTTCTCGGGGTCCGTTCTTGGGTATCGGGGCTACTAGAAAGACATCGTAGGGGTCCCTGGGTATAAAGGCAACTCGGGTGGCTTCCAGATCCATGACCCTTTTTAGCGATTCCAGGCACTCAGTGTGCTCGAGAGGTTCAGTAGTAACTCTTATGGTAGCGATGCCGTCCATCCTGGGGGAGGAAGAGAGGGATCCAATGACATTCACAAACTCATTGTCGGCTGGAGGCTGAAAGCCTGCTTTTTTTAATAGTGCTTCAACGAAACTTTTCCACTTGCCTACTAGTTTTTCATAGGGGACGTTGTGCTCCAGGATTTCAGATCCATATTCCTCTTCAGATGGGGTCAGTTGCTCCTCATCCTCTGGCGTGTTTGGACACTGGCCATAGTTGCACCTTGGGATAAACTCCTCGTAGGGGTCATCTTCCACTGGTTCCTGACCCACATTCTCAGCCGGCTCTTCATCGTCACTGGCTGACAACCAACCATTGTGCCTAGCACCCATACGGTCATGTCCATTGTGATTGTTCCAAACTGATTTTGGGTCTTGTGGTTCAGTTGATTCTTCACTCTCATCGTCATTACTGTCGTCAGAGTCATCGTCACTGTCATCAAAATCATCATCCCATATTATCCGAACTACGGCTAGGAGAGAGCGCCGATCATATCTGTTAGGAGAGGACGGGTGTGTGCAACCACAGAAGTTGTCGTAGGCCCCCAGTGCTAGAAGTGGCAGTTGTGACTCAGCTTTTCCTCCCAGGAACTGTGGGAGGAGGGCGAAAGGTGGTGGTACATATTTGACCCCAGGGAGTATATGGAAGCAATAATCCTCATTTGAGCCTTCACCTTTGCTATCATCAGGACTGTACTCGGCTTCTCCCAGGACCATTTTGCAGAAATGTACTAGCTCAAGGTGTGCTTCGGCCTCTTTACTAATAAGCCTTAATACGGGTGCCCGTCTAAAGCTCTCTTATTCAATTCTTCTTGGGTGCTCTAGCCATTTTGTGTAAATGGTCTTCTCATAGTTTGACCTGAATGGCCCCAGTGCTTCAGTGTCAGTTATCCCTTCTTCCGAGAAGTAGCGAGCCTTATAGTCGAGTAGGGAGCTGCTAATATGGGACCAGGGGGAATCAGCCTATCCAGAGGCTGAGTAGTGGGAATCCGAATTCAGGATCCTCAACCAAGTTGATCAGGGGTATATTGGAGTTTTCTTCTGTTTCATCATTCAAACCTTTCTTGTCATGAGAGGGCTCTCCGATCTCGATCATGTTCACCATGTTGTTATTTCTAGGGAATGGATTGTTGACAGTGTTGGGCCCCTCGGGTACTTCTAGCTTTCCCTTTTCAATTAGCCCCCGTATAGCCTTCCTTAGTACTATACAATCGTCAGTAAGGTGCCCATGGTACTGGTGGAAAGCACAATGTTTGGTGGTGTCCAGAGGGATGCTGGGATCCCTGGGCTGGTAATTATCCAAAGGTCGAATCAAACCTTCCTTGACCAGTCCTCTGAAGACTTCACTCAGGGGCATTCCGAAGTTACTGAACCTTATATTCTGAGGCTTGGGCATCTCGACTTTCTTAGGCACAAAAGGAGTGGCATTGTTGCAATTTTGTCCGACAAAGTTAACAACTTCCTTGCCCTTGGGCTGGGCAGGAACAGGATTGGCGACAGTGGCTCGATACCGGTAAGTAGGGGCAGTTGCTTGTTGCTGATTGTAGGCCTTTTCAAACTTAGCCCCAGAGCTGACCATGGCACGCAGATCTGGATAGTGGAAATTGCTGAGGGATGCTCTTAGGTGAGGCTTCAAACATGACTGAAAGATGTCCAGCTGTTCTTCATCAGAAGGGGGAATGGCCATTTCACTCAGCTTAAGGTTCCAACGTTTGTAAAAGTCGCCAATGTTCTCATCAGGGCGTTGCACAGTTGTTTGCAAGTCTATCTGATTCGTTTCCCATTCTAAGTTGTCCTTGTACTTTTCGGTGAAGGCGTTGGTGATCTGTTCCCAAGTGGTCCTGGACTCGGGTTTCAGCCGGAAGAACCATTTTAGAGCCCCTAGTTTCAGAGAGAGGCTGAAGTAATCGGCCAATTTCTGGTTCGTGCATCCTTTAGCCTTCATAGCTAAGGTATAGGTGTCTAGATGGGTTTTAGGGTAGGCCGTTCCATCAAACAGTTCCAAACTGGGCATCACGAACTTGTGGGGTAAAGGCACAATAGAGTCAGGATCTATGGGCCGAGGGCAGCCTTCTTTCCTGTCATCTCGGCAATCTGTGCTTTCATTTCCTTGTGTTGTTCCATGAACCAGGCCAGGTTAGGGTCCTGTGGTGAAGTTGTGGCGTTCAAACCCGGTGGCGAGGCTAGAGAGAGGAGTTACCATTGGTGTGCACACTTTGGTGGAGGATGGCCGGACTCGGGGCATAAGTGAAAACTCGTCCTTGGCACTAAATTACCTTGGGAGGTGTAAGTAGGATCACAGGCAAAGGGATAGAACCCGGCTGCTTCTTTGTTGGCTTCCAAGCGGCAAAGAGGGTGGTGGCGGACTGAGGTAGCCTGGAGTAGCTCGGGTTTCAAGGGTGAGACTCATAAGTAGGCTTAAATGCGGGCTGTGGTCCGTGGTTGTTGAGCTTTGCATGCCCGGGCGTGGCGAGGGTGTATAACCGAGGAGGAATGCTGGCGGTCTGGTGATTCCCGATAAGGAAATGGGATGAGGGCTTGATGGCCCATTGGACCTTAAGTGAGAAATGGGTTTGTGGAAGCCGACGAGGTGTTAGGGGCTGCTGGACCAACATCATTTAGAAGAGAGGCACCTGACTGTTGCCCTAGACCGAACTGTGGTGGCGGCATCCCAAACTGTTGTTGTGGTACTCTGAACTCTTGTTGTGAAGGTCCGGGCTGATCGGTTCCAAACCGAGGCGGGATCCCAACTTGCTGCAGCATTCTGAGGTACCCCCAACCATGGGAAGACATCCCGTACTGATTTTGTCCACACTGAGGAACTGCGAATTGGCTTGTCCCACCAGACTGGATGGGCCCAGTAGTCTGTGGTTGGGGAGCTGGCTGACCCATAGATCGAGAAGCATGGGCTCCGGTAGTAGTACCATAGGAGGCTGGTGGTGTCATCCTGGAGTAGTCAGGGCGATCGAGAGCGGGATTGGGGTCCTCCTCTTCTTCCACGGTGAAAGTGCCATCTGGATTGAGACTGGCGGCCAAACCATGGATCCTAATAGCCTCCAAAAGGCTATTTATTTGTGCTTCCTGTCGCAGTCTCATTTGTTCGGCCAACTGATTCCACTACTATTCTGTCTGGGGAGTCCCGGGAGGCGGAGTGGTGTTATCCCCATTGTTGCCAGCTGATGTAGACATTCTGAAAATTGGAGTCGAAGCAAATGGTGAAGCTGACGATGTGCTTGATTCTTCCCAACTAATCAGACGGTGACCCGGGGTCCGTACCCAAGCCTTGCGAGGTGCTGCGGGAGGAAGATACAAGGGAGGTTCAGACTTTGGGATGGAAGAAAGAAGGGTAGGTGTTTGGGCTTAGGGATCATGCAACATGCAGTTATTTGTTCCCGTTTACTTAAAATGTGTTTTATTAAAACCTAAGCGGTTGGAAAAGATTGCTCTTCTTTTTCGCAAACTACTCTAAGTCCTGGATCAGTGGACACTACGCCTGCGGACCCTCAACCTGTAACCTCGAACAAGGGTTCCGTAGGGCAAGCGGGTCCCACCGACCGAAAAAAGGAAACGGACCTAAGGTCTGGCGGATCATGGAGTCTTAACGCGCCTTCGATGTAAATTACCGGTGAAGCCTGTGTCGGGAATCAAGATCGGGTCAGAGTGTCTGACGGAAAACCGGCATGACTCCGACTGATATTAGTCCACAAGGGATCTTGATCCATTGTTGGTTAAGCGGTAATTAGATATGGATCGAGCGTTAATCCTAGATGACTTGGTGTCACACTGGGAGCCGGTGTATGAACCGTGCGGGTCAAAGTCAAAGTTCGAGCCCCAGTCAAGATCGGATCAAAGTTCATGATGAAAAACCGGCATGGCTTCGACTGAGTTAGGTCCGCGGGGGATCCTGACTTGGCACGTTAACTAGGATTTGACCTACTACGGGGCATGCACTGATGCAGTCTGACACGGACCGGACCAAAAACCAACCGAGTCTCAGACAAAGTGTGTCACGGACAAGTTCATGGTCGACACGAGGGTAAACCAATGGCTGTTTGGGTCGTCCCATGCTCGCACCGAGAGGCGTAGGAAGGCCTCCCAGGCTGCTACTGAGATTTCCCGGGTTAAGGACGTAGTGTGCAGTGTAAGGTCAACGTACGCGTAGTGTGCGGCAGTCTATTTTCCTTTTTTGGGTAAAAACAGAAATTTTTAGATGTGTTTTAAAAGCATGATGCATGCAAAAAAGATTTTTTTTTTATTTTGAAAACATGCAAGCACATAAGCACATAAACACATAAAATTCGAACAATTAAAGAAACGGATCCGACAGTCAAAATTTTGACATTTCCCGGGACGATCAAAACAACAACAAAACATAGCGGGAAAAAATACACACACACAACAAAATGTTTCAAGTGTTGGGACGGAAGCTTGACCCACAAAAGCCCCATTTTTTTTTCGAAATGATACCGGTACGTGGCATTGTTATACCATAGTTTATCCCCGGCTCCACAAGGAGGCGTTGAAGAGGAAATTTAATGGTTTTCACCTATATATCGAATATCATTTTTTTTATTTTATTATTAAAAAAAAGCTTGTTCGATCCTCAGCGGAGTCGCCACTGTGATGAATGTGCATCCGCGATGTTTTTTCCTTTTTTTATCTCTTTGGGAATTGTTTTGGAAAAAAACATTTTTTTTCGGAGTCGCCACGCCGTTTTTAGTTTAAGGGCCAAAACTTTGAAAAATACCCAAAATGAGAGAAAATGAGTTCGGAGGTCACGTTACATTACGGGAAGAACGTTAGTGTTCACCCGAAATGCCTCGTACGACGAGTCTTCCTCACTTGAAAAAATTTGTTGTGTGTGTGTGTTTTAAAAGGGGTTTTCTAAAAATAATTGAGACTTTAGGGACTGAACTAAAAAAACAGTTTGAAAACAGTGATGAAACTAAAAATAACAGAAAATTGAGGGACTTTTTGCAAATGACAGTATCATCTGCGTGGACAAGACTGTAGTACAATCTTGTCCGCGCGAGCTAACATGCAATATAAATTTTTTACAGTTTCCAGTTTAGTCACTGTAATTTCCAGAAAGTTAACTGGATTTACAGGACTTAACTGGAATTTAACTGGAGGACAAAAAATAAGGAGGGATTTGGATTTTTTGCATCCATGCTTGTCCCCTCTTTCCCTAGACTTGGATTAGTGGTCATAGGTGATGAATCCATTTAATCAAGTCATCCCGGGGGTACGTTAGGACTTTGTAATCATTTCATTTGCTTGGGGATGGGGGTTTAAACATAAAAAGTAAGTTGACAAGGGAGCTAGGTCAAGATGTATCAACTTTTAGAGGAAGGTTTCTAAGGTGGTTATAGGAAGACCAACCTTGAGACCTATACTCAAGTGTATCTTGTACATCTTGTGTGACCCATTTTGTGTGTCTAGATGATGTTCATCCAAGGAAAATGTTCCAAGATGAGCATCTTAGACAAAGGGGAGGGGAATTTGCAAGAAATGTAAATAATGTTGACCATTTGAAATGATCATCTATGGAGATTGACTCCAAGATGACCATATGTGGGTCAAGGAAGCAAGTAAAAGATAAAAATTTAAAGAGGCATGAAATTATGTAGTGTGAACCATTTAGAAGTGGTCATTTGTGGAGATTGACTCCAAAATGACCATCTCTTAGGTCAAGTAAGCAAGTACCAAGAGACATATAAAAATAAAGGGAGTGGGGAATGACTTAAAATGGAAGAGAATGTGGATCATTTTTAGAGGATCATCCATGGAAATGTGTTCCATGGAGATCCTCTTGGATCCTTTAGACAAGTGGGAAGGGGGATGAGCAAGCAAGTAAAGAAGGCTAAACTACATCATTCATATATGAGAAATATGCATGGATGAAGGAGATTTTGAGTAAGGGAGGTGAGGGTTTACCAATTTTTTCTTGGTTTGTTGCTTAGGGTTTGAAGGATTTCAAGGGTCAAAGTGATTTTGGGATGGATTTAAGGATGGATATGGTGTGGATTTTGAGTTTTGGAAGTGTAAATGGTTGTATGAGGGTGAATTTGGGCAGAGTAATAGTAGGTTTTACGAATTTTTGGCCTCCTCAAACTGAGGGAGAAGGGCTGAATTTATAGGGTTGCTGGACGCTGATCTTATCCGCGTGGACAAGATTGTAGGAGCAATCTTGTACCATGCGGCGACTAGCCAAGCAAAGCCTGGCCCGACCAAGGCAGAAAAGCAATTTTGGCCTTTTGTCTTTGGTCAATATTCCCTTTTTTATTGGAAATGACAAATATCCGTGAGATTTTGTTTATTTTTTATTCCTAAAGTGCCCTTCTTCATTTAAATTGTCAAAATAATGTCCAAAATGCCCCTAGATGATTATAAATCATTAATTTGGGCTGACGGAATATTAACGACCCAGATTGGGGTACTTACACTATCACATCCCCACATGGATTCATAAGGAAGAGGAAGTCATCAGTTTCTCCCCTAATGAACTAGCTGAAATTCGTGCGGCCCGCGAACAATATTTGGTGATCAAAGGGAGGATTGACAACTGTGAATCCGAGAGACTCCTCATAGACTCGGGGGCCTCCCGAGACATTTTATATTACTCTACCTTACAGAAGATGAATTTGAAGGATAGTATGCTAGAGCCATACTCTCGAAGACTAGAAGGCTTCACCAATCACAAAGTCAACGCCATGTGGATAATTGATTTATTGCTGTTAGTGGAGGAACATCCACTCCGACCTGAGGTCACAGTAACATTTGTGGTCATGGATCTGATAAGTGACTACCATGCCATCATAGGCATCTGAGTCAAGGCAAACTTGGGTTGGTCGCCTCCCTCCCTCACCAACGAGTTAAATTCCCTACTCGCGCTGTGGTTGGATGTGTGAGGGCAAACCCCAATTACTTCTTAGAGCACGTCATGAGGAGCATAAAAACATCTAGAAAAGTGGAGGTGGACACACCGAAGGAAAACATGAAAATCTCTAAGTCTGTAAAGATTACAAGCTCCACTTCTACGCTCAATCTGATTTTTGAAGAAGAGGATGAGAACCACATGATCCTAGATATACATGAAAACAATGACACATGAGAACCACATGATCCTAGATATACATAATCCCGACTATCCAGAACAAAAAATAAAAATTGGGGGCCAGCTCTCCCCAGGAGAAAGGGAGGAAATCATCACCCCTCTAAAAAATAATATAGATGTCTTTGCCTGGAAGGTTGAAGATATGAGAGGGATCAAGGAATAGGTAGCCATCCACAAGTTGGAAGTTGACCCGTCAGCTAGACCTATCAAGCAGACAAGGAGAATTTTTGCAAATGATAAGCAAGATGCTATCAAGGAAGAAGTGCAGAAATTACTAAGTGCTGGAATCATCAGGGAAGCAACATAGCCTATTTGGTTGGCCAACTTTGTGATGGTCAAGAAGCATAACGGGAAGTAGCGAATGTGTGTAGACTTCACAGATCTCAACAAAGCATGCCCAAAATACAGTTACACTCTCCCCATAATTGACAAGCTGGTAGATTCCAATACTGGACATAGAACTCTCAGATTCCTAGATGCCTACTCTGGTTATCACCAGATAAAAATGGCTAAGGAAGACATTGAAAAAATAGTCTTCCGTGCAACTAGAGGAATTTATTTGTTACACTATTATGCCTTTCGGCTAAAAATGTGGGCGCAACCTACCAACGAATGGTCAAAAATGTATTTGGTGAGAAGATAAGCCGTAACATGGAAGCTTACATAGATGACACGGTCATCAATACTAGGAGTGGCAGCCACACCCCAGACTTGGAGGAAACTTTTGATAACCTTCGAGCAAACAGCATGAAACTGAATCCAAGTAAATGTGTGTTTGGGGTGACGGTCGGAAAGTTCCTATGCTTTATGGTATCACAAAGAGAAATTGATGCAAATCCGGAAAAAAATCAAAGCCTTGATATACATGAAGGAACCTACCAACATCAAGGAGGTTCAAAGACTGAATGGAAGGATAGCTGCAATTGGGAGATTCATTGCAAAATCCGCTGAAAAATTGCTGCCTTTTTTCAAAGCCTTGAAGGGGACCAAGAGCTTCTCCTGGACATATGAATGCTTAGAATCATTCAAATAGTTGAAGGAGTACTTGTGATCCCATCCTTTGTTGAGCAAATTTCGCCATCGGAGAGATGCTATACATTTTCCTAGCAGCAATGGACGACACTATAGCTGCGGTATTAATTCGGAATGAAGGAACCACACATAAACCAATATTTTATGTCTCCAATGCACTATCAAATGTGGAGAGAAGGTACTTTAACGCAGAAAAGATAGCCTACGCCCTAGTCATAGTAGCAAGAAAGCTACAAGCATACTTTTCTGCGTATCCCATCACTGTGTATACATTAGCACCATTAAAGAAAATCTTACATAAGTTGGATTGCTCAGGACGTCTCCTTAGTTGGTCTATCGAGCTCACTGAGTTTGATATCAGGTACTAACCTAGGAAGACACTCCTAGCACAGTCTCTGGTCAATTTTATGGTTGAAACCACCTTTATAGGTGAGCACGACCCCACCTCCCATAAGCGCAAAAAACCTGCGAGGGAAGAACCGACCATCGAGCTCCCATCCAACTGTTGGATCTTATACACGGACGGCTCAGACACTAAGGAAATAAGCGAAGCTGGAATTGTACTAGCGAATCCTGAAGTAGAGCACACCATCCAAGACATAATCAGATTCAAGTTTCCTGCCTCCATCAATCAAGCTGAGTACGAGGCCCTGATATTTGGCATAGAGTTGGCGTCCTTCTATGTAGCAACTAAAGTCACCGCCTTCTGTGACTCCCAACTCGTATTGAAATAAATAAAGGGGGAGCATAACACTCAACATCCCACACTTACGAAATACAAAGACCTCATTCTAGATATGATGAAAAAGCTAGAATTTTTTGAAATAAGTCAGATAGGAAGGGAGCATAATCAAGTAGTAGATGTTCTATCTAAACTGGCAATAATTGATGTGGCAGATCCTGACTCTAACCTACTAATAGTCTTTGTCGAAGAACTTTCCTACGAAAGATTACAAGTAATGCTCCTAGATAGGGTGGACAAGTGTTGGATAGATGACTACATGGACTTCATCGAAAAAAATCAACTTCCAGAGGATGAAGCATGTGCTAGACTTATCAATAAGAAGTCAGTAAGGTTCACAGTGATGGACGGAATTCTCTATAGAAGATCATTCACAAAGCCCCTGTTGAGGTGCGTCTACCCCAAGGAAACAGAAAATCTCTTCGCAGAAGTGCACGAAGGCATTTGTGGTGGTCACTCGGGGGCCAAAACCTTTGCTGACAAAATTATCACGCTAGGTTACTATTGGCCAAACCTGAGAGATGACGCGCAAGCCTACGTAAGAAAGTGTGACAAGTGCTAAAGATACTCTGACATTCCTAGACTTCCAGCAGTGGAACAAACTCTCATAATACCTACGTGGCCATTTGACATGTGGGGAATCGACATCATCGGACCCTTCTCCCCCACCTCCCACCCTAGGTAATTTCAAGTATGTGATCGTGGCAGTTGACTACTTCTCCAAGTGGATAGAGGTAAAGGCCTTAGCCAAAATAACATAGGAGAATGCAATCAATTTCATCATGACTTCATTTGGTGTCGCTTTGGGATTCCACACACTATTATATCAGAGCATGGTCTTCAGTTTTCAAAGGCATTTTCAGCAGTGCTGAAAAGACTTGGAGTCCGAAATATCAAGTCATTTGTAAGCATACCTCAATGCATTAGACAAGAGGAAGGAGCCAACAAGTTGATGCTAACAACCCTGACTAAGAACCTAGAGGGAAGTGATGGTAGATGGTTGGATGAACTTCCTTTAGCCTTGTGGCCAGTTCGCACAACCACCTGGGGGCCAACCGGGGAAACCCCATTGGCACTAACCTTCGGTTCTGAGCCCATGGCACCAGTTGAGATGGCCATCCCTACGACAAGAAATTAAAACTATGATGAGCAAATCAACAAGGTCAACATGCTCCTATACCTATACCTAGTAGATGGAAGAAGACTAACTGCTCAGATGAGGATGGTGAACTACAAGCAAAGAACCAAGGCCTATCACGACATAAGGGTCAACAAGAGAGTATTCCAAGTCGGAGATTGGGTACTTAGAAAAATTGAAGCAACTGGCAGAAAGGCAGAACAAAAAAAAAAGCCCTCCCTAAACTGGGAAGGCCCATACATCATCACTCAAGTTATTAGAGAAGGGACCTAAAGAATGAAGACCCAAATGGACAAGAGTTGAAACATCCGTGGCATTCTGATCAACTACGGAATATTATCACTAGTTTATAGTATGTCTTTTATTTAATAGATTAAGTCTTTGTTAGTCTTTTCTAGTTATTTTCAATAGGATTGAAGTTCAATGTAATCAATTTCAGTTAATGAAAATTTAGTTTTCAACAAGACTAACGACTAGCAAGACAAATGACGAGGAGCTCCTCCTCGGCATTAAGGGATAAACTCTCTCATAAATTGCCTAATACCTATGACCGCACGACCCTCCTTGGCATAAAGAGGTAAAACCTTAAAAAATTGCCTAACAGCTATGACCGAACGATCTTACTCGGCATAGAGAGGTAAATCATCAAAAATTATCTAAGACCTATGTCAAATACCTATGTCAAATGACCTTCCTCGGCATAGAGAGGTAAAATGTCAAAAAATTGCCTAAGACCTATGTCGAATCACCTTCCTCGGCATAAGAGAGGCAAAACTTTAAAAAATTTCCAAGACCTATGGCCGAGTAACCTTCCTCGGCATAGAGAGATGAAATAAAAAATAACCTAAGTGTCATGCATATTTGCCAAGTGTTTAAAACCGAAAAAGCTTCCTCGGTTGAAACAGATAAATATAAATGACGAGAAGACTTTCCTCGGCTTCTCAAGATAATTGGGTACTTATGCAAACATTCAACAAAGCATTCAAACAAAAACAGTTCATATCAAAGCAAGACGACGAAGAATGAAAAAAGGGCATTATATTGATATGAAAGTTGAAGTACAAAAGCCCTATTCTATTACAACAAAAGGAAAAGAAAAACCCTAAGCTTGATCATCATTTGTAAATAGCTCATCTTGGTTAACCTTGGCTTCAGGGATCATGATTTGCTCGGTTTGAGTCTCCTCGGCCTGCACTCCCTCCTCGTCTTGTATCTTTTCAATTAAAAAATTAATGTTTTGAGAATCGATGGGAGGAGGAACCCAAGCTGGTCGGCCTTCCCGGGCATCCTGAGCCGCTATGACCTTCAAGGAATTTTCTAAATATGGCACCAGGTCATGGCCAAATCGAGCAAGATCATCATATAAATCTTGGCAGAAAAGACGGTCAAGTAAGGCTACATCGACATTCAGTGTTGGGTCCACTAGTGCCCTTATGGCCAAATGAAGATAGCCATCAGAGTACACAGTGGCCGTCTTGTCGGCGAGAGCTTGCTTGAAGGCCAAGCTATCCTTGAACTAGGAGACTACCTCAGTAATTTTAGGAGACAAGCTAGCCTCTAACTAATTATACCGAGCAAGCTGCTTCCTCGGAATTTCTCCCTAGCTCATCTTGGAGATCTTCTATTTTCGCATGCTCGGCCTTATGAGCCTCCTCTGCTTTAGTTGGGCCTCCTTGGCGCTCCTCTCAGCTTCCTCGGCCTTTGCTCTGGACGCCTTCAATTCATCGACTTCAGCCCTCAAGGACTTCAGCAGCCCCACGGGTTTGGCCACGTCGGCCTTATTCTTCTCGATCTGTCTGTTGAGCCTTTGCTCCAGATTATCAGCGGCTTTACTTTTTATGGCTTCATAAGTCGTAATGGTGGCAAGCTACATAAACAATAAATTATTAGCAAAAAAGATACAAGTATTACGAAAAACGAAAAAGGAAAAAAGAAAACTACGAGGAGGTGTACCTCTCTGCGAATAAGGCCTTTTATGTTGGCCAAGTGATCCCTGCTCGGCCGGGAGTCAATGAAAACATCAAGCAGGTGTTCATCCATTTCTCGGTGGACTACACGTTGACCTAGCCTGAGCTTGGGGCCCTTCCTGGCCAACACATCTAACCCCTTGATGGTGGGGTAAACAGCCTACTCCTTGGCAACCACCTCGACCTCGGCATAGGTTTTTACATGCCGGGCATTGATCTCTTAGGGGGAAGAGGCAGCAGCAACTCTCTTCGAGGAAGGTTCCTCGAGAATAGCCTCAGTTCTTGACCTTTTTTGGCCAGGAGTCCTTTGGACGGCCTCTGCCTCCTCGGCACCAGCTAGGCCGGGGTACCTTTGGGCCTCCTTGGCTTCAAGGGCTGGAGTCTGGGAGCTATGCCCCTCTTCGACCTAGGCATCTTGCCCGTCGTCTCCTTCCTCGGTGGAGGCAGCACCGTCCCCTACCGGCTTCAAAGGCAATGCCCCGACGTCCTTGGTGGACAAAATGGATTGACGTTGGACGACGTCTTCCCGTCTCTTATTTTGAGCCACGGAACGTGACATACTCCTCCTTAACTTCATTAGGGCCTAAGGTTAAGTATTTCCTTCGACATCTTCTTTTCTTGCTCGGCTGTCAGATCTGCAAAGATGAGAAAGAACAATTAATAAAACGACGAGGAAAAACAAAACAAAAATCACACAAGCGTGGAAGACGGGAAAGAAAGAGATTTACATCCGACGATGCCATCCTCGATAAGACATCCATCTTTATATAACTTGCAGACAACATGTTAGTCAAATATATGCTTAGTTTAGAATTGCTTAAACCCAATCACAACAAGCATTAATGTGGACCCCTAATTTTAATTAGACCCAATAGAATTTTTCTATGTATGATAGGTCCCCTTAATGCTAGTGCCAGTGTTTTTTATTTCTTGTAATTTTCTCAAGACCTTGAAGACTTGAAGATGTGAAGATTTGCCCCTGTGCTATTTTCTGTGAGTTACTCGGTTTGCTAACATAACCGGTTGGCTTCCTAACCGCTATGTCAACCTAACCGGTTGCCTACCTAGCCGATGTAACCTTCACAGTTGTATCCTATCCTTTGCCTAGGTTAAGGCTTCCTCAAGAAGCTTTCCTCACCCTAGCCTAACCGAAGCATTTATTGCTCCCAACTACCCAAAGAACCCCTTTAGCTAAAGTTGGTAAAGCAAGCATGCCGAATAGACGCCGAAGTGACATTCCCGCGCCGTCGAAGATCAAAATAGATTGTCAAAATGACCAGTACTCACATCCTTTCAACCACTCAAGGAAAATCTTCTCTCTCCTATCTCAGGCATTTAATGCAAAGATCCTTCAATTCAAAGCCATGCCTGATCAAGTCATCATTACAACCTCTTCAAAGACAATGGCTCCTTTTCAAAGTTCACTATAAATAGCTTCCCTGGAGCATTGAAGAAGGTTGGTGCATTTATGATTCTTGAGAGTGAGTTGCTCTGAACTACCATCCTGAAAACTCCATAGTTCAAGGCATTCAATTCAAGTCCTCTTATTCACTAGACATCTCTGTAGGACTTATACACTGTGCACCTCAATCAATATTGTAGTGTTCCTTCATTAGACTACTTTTGGAACACATTGATTGATTCACACACAACACCCTAGAGAAATCAGCTCAACTTGTGAGCACATCTCTAGAAAACACCAGGTCTTTATTGTAGCACGATCCGTTAGTGGTCACCTTTAGTTTGGCAGCCTTCAATCATTGGCTTGCAACTTGTAATAGGTAGAAACCATTAATATAGTAGTGCACTTTCACAAATCCAAGTTCTGACCAAACTTGGTAGAGGACGTAGCAGTTATTTAACACTGTGAACCTCTTCAAACAATGTGTCATTCTTCTGTGTGTTTATTTATTTCTGTGTTGTTGTAACTGGTTGACATTCTCTCAACTAGTCACAACCTATTGACTCAACCTACTGCACAACTTGTTTGTCCAACTTGGAAATATAACTTGTTTTGTTTGCATAAGGATTTTTAACGTATTGTTTTTTAAACTCCACCTAACCGGCTGTAAACCTAGCCTAACCGTAATTCCGCTGTGCAAATCTAATCTAACGGTTAGCAAGTGTGTTTCCTACAACCCTTTACACAGTCTAAGAGTTTTTAAGCAAAAAGTTTAAACAGGCTATTCACCCCCCCCCCTCTAGCCTGATTTCTACCATTTGGGACCTAACAATTGGTATCAGAGCTTGCAATTTTCGAAAATTATTTTTCCAAGCTTAACCGCTTGAATTGCCAATTCCAAAATGGCGGGAAAAATCATGCAAACATACAACTTGACATCAGTTCCCATGTTGAACGATAATGAATTTCCAAGATGGAAAATGTAATCATGCGTACTTGGATTCAATAGATGATAGGTTAACTACCGTAGTCGAGAGATGGTCCAATGACACCCCCGAAAATCAATCTTGCAACAAGAGCACCCAAAACTCCTCTCATGGATCATGCGGATAGAGAGTCTCGAACAAGACTTTGAGGTTTATGAAACTTATGTGCCAAAACCAAGAGAAGAATGGACCGAGGATGACAAACTTTGTGATTCCTTGGACCGAAAAGCCTTGCACATCATAACCTCGGGACTTGATGACAGATCGTACAAACAAGTACAATGCTATGAGACCGCTCAACAAGTATGGCAAAGTCTTCTCGATACTTTGAAGGAGATCAAGTGGCCAAGGACAACAGACTCTACAAAAGCGTTGCCGAGTTTGAGTCCTTCAAGAAGAATCCAAATGAGACAATGAAGGAAACGTACGACCGATTCTCTGCGAGGTGAGTAACTCTTGTGCATCTTTAGGTAGAGTCTATACCATGAAAGACCTAAACATGAGATTCCTCAATTCTCTTGGAGACTTGTGGCATGTGAAGGTCGCTATTTTGAAAGAATGCCATGATTTGAACACTACTCATATCCGTAACATTGTGTCTACTTTGTTTCTATATGAGGAAGAGCTCAACCTACTGAGTGGAGTTCAAAAACAATTTAAAAATCTATCTCCCCGCCATTTCTGCATGAGATCTTCCTTGGTTCCTCTATGCTTACCACCAAATTACCACAAATGACTCTCCCTCAACATCTCACCTCAACTAACTCTAGCCAATACCTCTTCTAACACACCTCTTGAGGTAGAGGATGAATTTGCCGCATTCGCCGAAACTACTGTAAAGTTTAAGGATTTTAAGAAATCTCACAAAGAAATCATTTCAACCCAAAGCCTCATCCTTCCATAGATCCGGGAACTTCCAAAAGAAAGGCCAAACCTCAACCTCAACCGACGGAAAGAATGCCCAAGGTGAGCTTGTGTGTTACAATTGTAGAAAACCCGCCATTTTGCCTCCAAATGCCCTCAACCTAAATATGAATTTTGAGGAAGAAACCATTCAAGAAATTCCCTAGATCTAAATCTAAGAGTTTAGTTGCCGAGGATGGAACCGAAAAGCTATGCGCGCCGGGTTTGAGACCGACTCGAGAATGAAGAAGCCGACTATGCCGACTCGGATGAAGATGCCGATGTCGCTTTTGTTGCTATGGATGGAACCTATGAAAACCCATCTCCCCGCAAACTCCTATTTTTAGACACCCCAATTCCAATGAACAATCATCCTATGTTGATCGACTCCGCCTATGAGATCTCCCTTGACATTCTTTGATGAACCCATTTCTACTCCCAAGGCAGATGCAGTAACCCCTATAATTTCAAAATTCAAAACATAGGTGGATCCCTTTATGGTCACCCAAAACCTTGCCCACTCTCGACCGCCGATGCAACCAATCCAACCGACCTATCAAGCTCAAGCCTTGCCGATTGCTTCCTATCAACCGATGCTTGAGACCCGACCGATTCACTTAAAGCCTCTAACCGAACCGAGCCCTCAACCGATATCTTCACTTCCAAATTTTAATCCCAATTTTGAACCATCATCCTCTTCCTCTCACCTACCGTTGACCCTATGCCCAATATGTCAAAGTCCGAAATGGCAAGAGAGGTGATGAATGAGCTCTTCTCCGATTTTGAAAAATTAAATGAAGCTCACAAAATCATGGTTGATAATTTTAAAGTGATCACTACGAAAATGATTCTTTGAAAGCCGAAATAAAAACTTTGAAAGAAAGTAAGCTAGAGTCGATCGCTGAAGAAGGACAATCAAGAACTCACCGAGAGACTAAACATTTCTCCGTTTGTCAAATTGCTGATCTTGTGTCAAGAAATAACTCTCTTCATAAAACCATTGACACGTTTTCAAAATCACGAACCGCCGTGGAGACCATCATTCAAGATCGCTTATCTCCTAACCGAGATGTAACTACCGGTATAAGTTTTAACTCCAAAGAAGGATGACATTGACAAAGAAAGACAAACCAGCTTAAGAAGTCTGTCTCGAGAACTTGATAGGCAAATTTGATGATGCTCAATCCAAAATGATTAAGAAGGAGTTAACCAAACCTTTCAAATCTCGTCCCTCACACCTATCCTAATGGACGGGTACATGATGAAATCCTATCTCGAGCAAAAAAAACAAATCTAAATGGACCGAGGTAGCCGATCCCGAGTTAGGACAATATGTCCCACTTAGTGATGGGGACAAAGAAAGGTGGAATTAAAATTGTTGATCATGTTGCAGTCGTGAATCCTCAACCGGTAAGGTAACCGACACCGGTAAGGGTGTGACCGATCGACAACCGCCGCAGTCACCCAACCGGTAAAGGCAACCTAACCGGTAAAGCCATTCCTAAACCGATGCAACAAAAGTTAACAAAAGTAAATCCATCACCTTCGTCCCCAAAGGATCCGTCTCTCTCAATCGCTAATCCTCTCAAGCATTGGCAAAATTGAACATCAATTCATCTAAGCCTCCTCACCATCTTCTAATAAATGTGTAAATTGTGGTTTTATTGGTCACAAGGCTTATGAATGCCTCTTGAAGCATCTATCCGGACCCACCGAATCTAAAAGCTCGTGTGGTGGCCAGGTATGGCCGCCAAAGAGGAACTAACTCTTTGGACCCAAAGAATAAGGGGGACCATAAGCTTACCGTTTTATTTCAGAATGCTTAATGGCCTCAACCGATGCCGGTAAGGATGTTTGGATTATGGACAGTGGATGCTCTAGGCATATGACTGGTCATGCCGATCTCCTAACCGATCTGGAAGAAGCATCTGGTCCTCCAATTATCTTTGGTGACAACGCAAAGGGTAAAATTATCTGGCCGAGGATCCATCAAAAGAGGTACATTAATTGTACGTAAGGTATCTTTGGTGGATGGTCTAAAACACAACCTTCTCTCTATTTCACAATTTTGTGACAAAGGTATGCATTGTGTTTTCAATTCTTCCAACTCAAGTATGTGAAAGACATTGCTACATGTGAATCACTTCTCACCGGATATAGAAAAGGTAACGTATATGCTATAGATTTAAACAATGTCTCGAATGTTACTAATGTTTGTTTTATAGCTAAGAACATCGCTGAGAATTCCCGGCTATGGCACAAGAGACTCACCACCCGAACTTCAAATATCTATCCAAGCCGGCCAATAAAAATCTTGTCGCCGGCTTACCTCGTGTGTCTGCCGATCATGGAAGGAAATGTAGAGCTCGCCAATTGGGAAAACAACATAAAGAATCTTTCCGCAAAGAAGCCCCCGCATGTCCACTTCTAGGTGCCTCCACTGCTACATATGGATCTGTTTGGCCCCACAACAACCGCGCCTTTGGGGGGTAGCAGATATGCCTTGGTTGTTGTAGACGATTTCTCAAGATATACCTGGGTAGAGATGTTTGCTTCAAAAGATGATACATATGAAGTTGCTACCAGATTATTCCGTCTACTTCAAACCCAAAAAGAATGTGATATCATCAAAAGATGAGATCGATAATGGAACGGAGTTCAAAAATCTTGGAATCGCTCGCATCGTGATGATCACGAATAGACCACAATTTCTCACCGCCGGTACACCGCAACAAAATGGTGTAGTTGAGAGAAAGAACAGGACATTGATCGAAGCCGGAAAACAATGATATCCGAAGCTAGGCTCCCAAGTATTTTTGGGCCGAAGCTATACATACAGCCTTGCTTCACCTGCAATAGATCTTTGGTCAACAAGTTTCACAACAAGACCCCTTATGAGCTTTGGCGTGGCGTAATTCCCAATATTAGTTTCTTCAAGATCTTCGGTCGCAATGCTATGTTCTTTACAACGGTAAAGAACGCCGAGGTAAATTTGATGAAAAAGCCGATGAAGGCATTTTTGTGGGATACGCCAAGCACAAGAAGGCATTTAGAGTTTTTAATAAATGGTTGTTGAAAATTGTTGAATCTGCTCATGTTACTTTTGATGAATTTGATTTGCTAGAGTCTCGACAAGGCTCCAAATAGTACCGATAGTTCTCGTGTTTTTGAGACAGTGAAACAGATAATCAAAACTCTAATCAATCCACCAAAGATCAACGCAAATTAGTCTCCATCTCAACCGTCGCCCTCTAGTGGTGTAACCTCGTAGAGACCTAGTTGATGACTCCTTCTTTCCTCAATCGGTTAGGCAATCAAATAGTCAATCTCACCAGCCGATCCCTTACCAACTAGTCCTCATATTACAACTCCCAATTCATCACCCGAAGCCGAACCAATTTCACCCGTCAACTTACCATTTCCATCTCCAATTACCGATCACCATCATCAATCAGTCACCCTCACCTAACCGAGCACCTCAACCGGTCTCCTCTCCTCAACCGATTCCACTCCTCCCATAGAAACCTTAAGACAGAATCGGTCGTGCAAGACCTACCTAGGGAAGTGAGATCGCTTAGAAATCATCCTTTAGAAAATGTTATTGGTGATGTCTTTGGACCTAGAATGACTAGAGGCCAATTAAGAAACTTAGAGGAACAACATGGTTTATTTTCCTCCGCTATGGTCTCCAACATAGAACCAAAGAAGACTCGATGAAGCACTTGATGACCCCAACCGGGTAGAAGCTATGCAAGAAGAGCTTAACCAGCTTGATAGATGTAAAGTTTGGGAATTAGTGCCTAGACCTAGTGATCAAACAAGAATTGGAACGAAATGGGTTTATAGAAATAAATTGGATGAGTCTCGGAAAATTATAAGAAATAAAGCCGTATTAGTGGCAAAAGGATATAGACAGGAGGAAGGAATAGACTATGATGAGACTTTTGCTCCCGTAGCTAGATTAGAAGCCATTAGGTTATTTCTTGCCTATGCAGCTTACAAAGAATTTAAGCTATATCAAATGGATGTGAAAAGTGCATTTCTCAATGGTGAACTTCAAGAGCTTGTTTATGTAGATCAACCTCCCGGTTTTGAAGATCCTAAGAAGCCTAATCATGTCTACAAATTAAATAAAGCTTTGTACGGCCTCAAGCAAGCACCTCGAGCATGGTATGAAACTCTCTCCAAATTCCTACTTAGTGAGAAGTTTGAACGAGGTAAAATCGACACCACCTTATTTATTGCAAAGCATAATGGTCATTCATTGTTAGTTCAAATATATGTTGATGACATAATTTTTGGATCTACTAACGAAAAATTATGCAAGAGATTTGAGAAGCTTATGCAGAGCAAATTTGAGATGAGCATGATGGGTGAGCTAACCTTTTCCTCGACTTCAAGTTAAGCAAACCCATGAAGGTATTTTCATCAATCAAGCCAAATATACCAAAGATCTAATCAAGAAATTTGGACTTGATTCCGCTCATCCTCAAAGCACTCCTATGGCCACAAATGTACACTTAGACAAAGACGAATCCGGTAAGAAAGTAGATATGACACTCTACCGAGGTATGATAGGCTCTCTACTTTACTTAACCGCTAGTAGGCCGTATATCATGTTTGCCGTATGTGTATGTGCTAGATTTCAAGCCGACCCTAGAGAATCTCATTTGCAAGTCGTCAAAAGAATCATTAGATATCTTGTGGGAACTGCTAACTTAGGTTTGTGGTATCCGAAAGATTCATCATTTACACTAATTGGTTATTCGTATGCTGATTTTGCAGCTTGTAGGGTCACCAGGAAAAGTACTAGTGGAACTTGTCAATTTCTAGGTAACCGGTTGGTTTCCTGGTCGTGCAAGAAACAGGCATCAATTTCCACTTCTACGACTGAAGCTGAGTATATAGCCGCTGGAAGTTGCTGTTCACAAATTCTATGGATGAAGCAACAACTGGTGGACTATGAAATCCCTCAAGAAGTATGTCCTATTTATTGTGATAATACCTCAGCAATATCAGTCTCCAACAATCCTGTGATGCATTCAAAGACCAAGCACATAGACATCAAGTATCACTTCCTCAAGGATCACGTTGAAAAGGGTAACATTGTTCTTTTAAAAGTCCATACTGATTATCAACTAGCTGATATTTTGACAAAACCATTGGACATTAAAAGATTTGAATTCCTTAGAGGAGAACTAGGCATGATTGATATTCGTTAAATTATTATGCTAACCTTGCTGTCTGTAAAAGCTCTCAACCGATCATGATGGTGCCTCATTTGCTTATGCTCAACCGATGCTCTTGTCCTACTCTCAACCGGTATGTAAGATATCCTAACCGATTAAAAGCATCCCCTAACCGATGGTCCCTAACCGATGCAAAAGCCTTCTATCCTAACCGACCAATTTTCATTGTCTAACCGATCATATCCTTGATCGGTCAAGCCTAATGTGGTGACGTCAGCTCAACCGATTGATCATTACCTAGCCGACAAGTCCCATCAATCCCATCAGCCGTCTACCGCCTTACCCTATACTGACAAAGCATCATTGCTGTTCCCCACTCCCTCCTACTACCGTCCTTTTTGTACTTGATGATTGGTCAAATTTAAAATTTTGTGACCAAAAAGGTAACTTCGTATCATTCCGCTTATCAAAAGGTTATCTTTTTGTCATTATTGCATTATGGTTTAACTGCTGCACACACGTACCTAGTTTTTATCCCTCATATTTAAAATCGTGTTCAATATCTTTTTAAATATCTGTGCCATACAGTTGAAACGTTTTCTTTATTACAAGAAACCTTTCCATCTTCTATCTCTCTCTACTATATAAGGAAATACAACACTTCATTCAAGCTTTCCGATTTCCTCTCTCTGCAAAAGCTTTGAACTTTCAAGAATTCAAATTCCATTCTCTCTTTGTTCTTCGAACTCTAATCCTTTCTGGTAAAGTTTTTCTAAATACTCAATTTCTTTTAACTTGAAGAACTAGAACTATTTTCAAAATCATAACCTCACTAACATTGTTTTCTTTTGAAATGTGTTCTAACTTAGAATGTTTTTGATTCTTAAATCTTTTGACAGATGGCTCCCAAACCAACTAAGAAAGACATTTTCGGAGGTTACATTCTACCAAGCTTCTTCGAATTTGAAGAAGGGAAGATCCTCCAAGCCATGCTAGTTGCTTCCGGGTTGTTGCCGTTCTTGATGCCGTAGGGGAATGATGATATTCGTATGAGCTTGTCAATGAGTTCTTCAACAATGGCGTAGTTGATGATAATCCCAAGCCCGGTGTTGTTTCTCACATTACTTCTTCAGTTGGTGGTTTCTCTGTTGATTTCTCCCCATCCTCCATAGCCGAAGCCTTCCCTACTCTTCCCTCAACCGGTTCATCTTCTGTCACTTCGAAGGATATGGAAGCCGCCTGGGCTACCGTCCGTGGAACCGATCCATTCGTGACCGGTGAAGGAAACAAGAAAGCTGATTTAGATGCTGTTCATTATGCCCTAACCGAAGTCATTGACCGATGTGTGATTTGCCGGTCTGGTTCTCATCATTGTATCACCATGATACAATGGGAAGCCATGGCAGCCATTATGCTTCAAAGGAGATTCAACTGGTGCTCCTTCATCTATCGTGTTATCCTAATTGCCTTCAAGAAATTCCAGAAGGAGAAGCCCTTGTCCAGATCTAACAAGGCCAAGCCAATCCATTATCTTCTGATGAGTAGAATTCTCTTGAGAATCCCTTCAATCTTTACTATTTCTGGTGGTCAACCTTCTGTTCCTAAGTCCTTTGTCAACCGAAGCCAAACCGATGGCTCCCATTGCTACTCCAACCGAAGCCCAACCGGCTAAGAAGAAGACCTCTCAACCGAAGAAGAAGCCATCAACCGATTCCTCCAAACCGGTCTCTCAACCTCAGCCTTCTCAACCGATCCCTTCTCCGGCCAAAAGAAAATCCCCGTAACTCCGATATCAAGACAGAGAACCCATCTCCACTGTTATCTGACCTAAAAAGTCTGCTAGAAAATCCTCCAAACCAGTTACTCCTCCTCCAGCCACTTCAAAATCAAAACCAATCCCAAAAACTCCTTCCCAAATAGCCAAGGAAAATGCAGAAAGAAGAAAGAGAATTGAAGTCGATATTTCTTCATTCATACCCTTTATCCCCAACCGATTACTTAGCCATGATACCTTGACCGATGACATACCTATCACCGGTCACACCTCTAATCCCTCTTACCGACGATGCCAACCGATCAGAAATCCTACCTTCCACATTTTCCACAACAATCCATGGGCTATCAACCCTCAGTCTGCTCCCTCTCCTAGTTGGGTTTATCCTATTGATCATTTGCCGCCGTTTATTCGGAAGTTGCTTCAATTCCATGAAATCAACAAGTCTTCCGTACCGGCTGGCAACATCCAAGACTATATTGATTTTGGAAACCAACATGTTGAGAAGGGTGTTTATTTTAGCAGACCTTGCCGTCTCAGAGACTGTGATCTTTCAGCTTCCAGGCGTAGTCTCATCAAACAATTCAACAAATTTTTTGATCAGCTTCCCCTCAAATGGAATGCTGTTTTCTTAGCTCAAGATAGAATGAGGCAGGACATGATGGTCCAAGCTGTATGGGCAGATTTTGCCATTCTTTATGGAGCTGAAGATACGTTGATTGAGACTGACTATTACCAGTCTGGGAGATATGAAATGGAGTTTGACTCTCTCCCAAACTTTGACTCTGAACCGGTTTGCCTTGGCCCAAGGAAGAATCAGCTTATCAGGAATGTGATGGATGTGTTGGATAATTTACTGGATATGGACAATGAATTCAAGGCGGCTGGAAATATTTCCTTAGCCGATTTCTTTTCTACGATGCATACCACCTCTACCAAAATGGCCTACGGTTACTGATGAAGAGATTGATGCCATGTTTGAAGATGAGGAGGAAGAAAAAGAAAAATCTGAAGAGGTTGCTGAATCTAGTTCCAGTTCAAGTTCTGATGATGATGATGAGGACAAAGATGACCGGATGGAGAGCTCAAATCAAGCTTTTACCACTCCCAAACCGATGGCAACGGTTAGAAGCTTGGGAGGAGGCATTACCGATACGTCACCTAAGTTACTCCCTTTGGGAGGAGGCTCTACCGACATCCCAGCCTCTACTCAACCGATGATGCCTCCACCGGTTTCAATCCCTCCAACCGTTGTATCTTCTGAACCGGTTAGAGTTTCTCAACTGATTGATCCTGATGATGTCCTTCTGCAGCAAGCTGTGGCTGTTAGCCTATTTGATGTAGAGGAAAAGCGGCTACAAGACCGAGCCGATGCTCTTGCCACTGCTCAAGCTCTTCAAGCTTCAATTCTTGACGCCAAGTAAGAGAAATTCGCCTATGCTTTCTAGCCCTCCAAGAGTTGAGGAGGAGACTCGGTCCGTACCTCCATCTTCTACTATTCCTACTTCGATGCTCCCGATGGAGATTCTGATTTCTTTGTGAAAGAAATTTCGATGATGAAGAAGAATTTAATATCTTGGATCCCGCCGTCCCACCGGCTTACGCCGATCCTTGCGTTCTTCAAAAAGACATCTTCTCTCCCTTAAACTATTATACAACCAGATCTTCCATTCCTCGAACCCCTCATGGTATTCCACTCTTTGAACCCATGAGAAGATTACTAGCCGTGCTGAGTATAAGTTGGTTTCTGATCCTCCTCCATTTTCCCAAGAACTCAAAAAGTTGAAAGAAAAAGAGGTTGATGTTCCTTTCTACTGTCCGTAACCGTTGGCCCCGGGAGAAACAAGTTTCAAAGCCCAGAAACCGGTTGCTCTCAAACTTCGCCTTCGGTTTCCTCCACCCAAGGGTCAATCGGTCAAGCCCTCCAAAACCGATCAGCTGATCACCAAATTCCCTTCAAAGCGTAAACCGACGCCTCTCCTTCCCAATCTCAAAGACTTCGCCACATAAGAATTCAAGGTGGAGTGGCTCAACCTGCCTCTGGACCGGATGAATGCACATTTTCTTCTGATAATATCTTCATGCGTTATCTTTCGGTCAACAACCGTATTACTCAGGTTTTGGAGCTACGTATTGTGAGATGGTGCTATGAAGTTACTCACAGAGTTGGATTAATGCCCAATGTGCCTCAGCTTTCTATTTTGAGAAATGGCAATCCTAGGCCATGGAGCAACATTCGGAAAGCATCCCTTCTACTCCTAGCTCTCAAGGTTATTCCTTTGATTCGATCAAGGCAACATGCCCTATCATTGGCTCCAGCTGCTGCTGAACTGATTGCTTCTGCTTTTGATGAAGCTCATGATATTCAGAATGCCATCACTCTTAGCCTTGAATCTGACTCCCTGATCTCTTCGACCCAAATGATTTCCTTGTGTTCGCCCCTCTATTACTTCTTCCGTATCTCGTTGATGAAGAGATTACATTTTCTCCAACCGGTCAAGTCTCTAGGATCGGTCCAGTTCATGTCGCCTTCCAACCGATTCTTCAACCGATGCCTCTACCGGTTCTCCAACTACATCTCTTACCGGTCGCTCTATTCCCCTCTCTGCACATCTAACTGAGAAGCCTCCTACCGTTCCCCTTTCTCCACCAAATCCTTCCCTTGCCATCCAAGTGTTCATTCCTCAACCTGTTAAAGCCTTAACAGCTTGTTACGCTTCCTCCAACCGATCCTCCCTATATCGCCGGCTCCTCAACCGGTGATTCCTCTTCTCGATAGTGATGCCGTAGCAGATGCCGATCCTTCACCCGATGCTCCCCAACCAGCTTCCCGAGGATGAACTCAATCGACCTGTTGTAGTTCGTGATATTTGTGAACTTTATGATGCCCCGGTTGCGAGTATGGTTAAGTCCAATCAGAGGAGGAAGAGAAGAGGTTAGACAGAATGGAGCACGGTTATGCAAAGGACCTAGCTAACTATGTGGCCGATTTGTTTGATAAAGATGCCAAGATAACCGATCTCTCCACTCACTAGGTGCCTTGACCCGCTTGAACAAGGAACTCCCGAACACCGCCAAGGATGCCCAAACCGATCTCAAGCTTGCAACCGAAGAAATCAAGAAGCCGAATCGAAGCTAGCCGATCAAGCCTCATTATTTAGAAAGACCAACACTGAGAGGATCAAGCTTAAAACTGAAAATGAAGTCCTCAAGAAGATGCTAGCTGATCGTGATGCTGAGAAGTCTGCTAGGAAGAAAAGGAAGAGAGATGAAAAGGAAGCCAAGAAGTCAGCCAAGAAATCTCGCACTCAACCGGCCAGTCCATCGGCTACCCCTCCTTCAGACCCCAAGGATTTGCCTCCAACCGATGATCCTGCTGCCCCAGCCTAGATGTAACCGATGAGGAACTTGTCTTTCCATCTTTTGCTTCACCGGTTGAAGACTAATCAATGAGATTTCCTTAACCTCAAACTCTGTTGTTTTGAATGACTTGTCTTTCCTTATTTTCTTTTAATTATTTTTGAATGTTCAAACTATTCTAACTATTTCATCTTGCAGGTTTACTCATTCAAAAATATTTTACTTTAACTTGTTTTAAATTTCTAAGCTTTCAATCTATCTGTAAGCTTTCTTAGGTTACATCTATGATGTTACTTGACTTAGGGAATGACATATCTAATAGATAAAATTTCAGTCATTCTTTTACTAAGTCAGGATGATGCTAACCTAGAGTGATTGGACTTAAGCAATTAGGAGGAGATTGTTAGTCAAATATATGCTTAGTTTAGAATTGCTTAAACCCAATCACAACAAGCATTAATGTGGACCCCTAATTTTAATTAGACCCAATAGAATTTTTCTATGTATGATAGGTCCCCTTAATGCTAGTGCCAGTGTTTTTATTTCATGTAATTTTCTCAAGACCTTGAAGACTTGAAGATGTGAAGATTTGCCCCTGTGCTATTTTCTGTGAGTTACTCGGTTTGCTAACATAACCGGTTGGCTTCCTAACCGCTATGTCAACCTAACCGGTTGCCTACCTAGCCGATGTAACCTTAACAGGTTGTATCCTATCCTTTGCCGGTTAAGTTTCCTCAGCAAGCTTTCCTCAGCCTAGCCTAACCGAAGCATTTATTGCTCCCAACTACCCAGCAACCCCTTTAGCTAAAGTTGGTAAAGCAAGCATGCCGAATAGACGCCGAAGTGACATTCCCGCGGCCGTCGAAGCTCAAAATAGATTGTCAAAATGACCAGTACTCACATCCTTTCAACCACTCAAGGAAAATCTTCTCTCTCCTATCTCAGGCATTTAATGCAAAGATCCTTCAATTCAAAGGCATGCCTGATCAAGTCATCATTGCAACCTCTTCAAAGACAACGACTCCTTTTCAAAGTTCACTATAAATAGCTTCCCTGGAGCATTGAAGAAGGTTGGTGCATTTATGATTCTTGAGAGTGAGTTGCTCTGAACTACCATTCTGCAAACTCCATAGTTCAAAGCATTCAATTCAAGTCCCCTTATTCACTAGACATCTCTGTAGGACTTATACACTGTGCACCTCAATCAATATTGTAGTGTTCCTTCATTAGACTACTTTTGGAACATATTGATTGATTCACACACAACACCCTAGAGAAATCAGCTCAACTTGTGAGCACATCTCTAGAAAACACCAGGTCTTTATTGTAGCACGATCCGTTAGTGGTCACCTTTAGTTTGGCAGCCTTCAATCATTGGCTTGCAACTTGTAATAGGTAGAAACCATTAATATAGTAGTGCACTTTCACAAATCCAAGTTCTGACCAAACTTGGTAGAGGACGTAGCAGTTATTTAACACTGTGAACCTCTTCAAACAATGTGTCATTCTTCTGTGTGTTTATTTATTTCTGTGTTGTTGTAACTGGTTGACATTCTCTCAACTAGTCACAACCTATTGACTCAACCTACTGCACAACTTGTTTGTCCAACTTGGAAATATAACTTGTTTTGTTTGCATAAGGATTTTTAACGTATTGTTTTTTAAACTCCACCTAACCGGCTGTAAACCTAGCCTAACCGTAATTCCGCTGTGCAAATCTAATCTAACGGTTAGCAAGTGTGTTTCCTACAACCCTTTACACAGTCTAAGAGTTTTTAAGCAAAAAGTTTAAACAGGCTATTCACCCCCTCCTCTAGCCTGATTTCTACCATTTGGGACCTAACAGGATGCTTGATTCCCGGGACATGGATGTGCTGGATTTTGAGAGGTACCTTGGCGGTGTGGGTGCCGAGGAGTTTATTTTGTATGGAGAGGAGTATGGGGCCTTCGTGAGGAGGAAGTTGAGGACGCCGCAGGTATTGGCGAGGGAGAGAGAGGCTGGCCCGCAGGTTCCCCCAGAGGTTCCGATGCCGGGGCCGGATTTCACGTATGTCCGTGGAGACGGGTCGAGGAGGAGGGTGTCTGTACCCGTTTTTGAGCAGGCTCCTGTGAAATTACCCGATCTTTTTGCGCGCGGGTGGGGGCGCGGAAAAGGCGGTTGTCTTTCGTGGAGGGGTTGGTGTCTGAGACCTCGCTTCATGGGAAGGAACAAAATGAGGAGTCGCCACGCGGTTTTTGTATTTTGAGCCCAAACGTTGAGAAACGGCTATTGAAAATGGAGTCGTTTTTATTGGTAGCAAAAACTTAGGAAAAGGCTTTTGAAAACGGGGATCATTTTTATTGGCAGCAAAAACGAGTAAAAAAGCTTTTAGTACCAGAGATTGTTAGGTTCGGAGGTCAAGTTACGTTTCGGGTAGAGTATGACGAGATCGCTCGAAACGCCTCGCATGACGAGTCTTTCTACCTTTCTCGAAATCGTGTGTGTGTGTGTGTGAGTCTTTTGAAATGGGGGCTTGAATGACAAGCTTAATCTTGGTTTGAGTGACAAACGTTGATTAGGTGACTTTGTTTGAAAAGACGAGCGTTTGAATGACAAACGTCGGTTTTGAGTTGAAATGAGCGTTTGCGTGGCAAACGTCGGTTTGGAGTTTGAAAGGAGCGTTTGCGTGGCAAACGTCGATTTTGAACCGTGCGAGTCATTGTTAACGATTTTTACGGGAAAAATGCGTATTAAATGATTTTAAGTGTCAAATGGCGGCTTTGAGTTTGAAGATGAGCGTTCGGAGGCCGAACGTCATTTCGCGCGTTTTGAAAGAGAGTTCGACGGACGAACTTCGGTTTTGAACCGGGCATTACATTGTTAACAATTTTTACGAGAAAAATGCGTATTAAATGACATGCAATCAACGAATCGGGTTGCGACTTGGACTTTGAAAAGTAAATACTCTCACGATCCAAACGGATCGGACTTTGTAAATGACAGTATTTAAAGTGCGGTATCAACGGAAACAAACGATCTGGATTCGTAAATGACGATCAACGAGGCCAAACGGCTCGGAATTGTAAATGACGATCAACGAGGCCAAACGGCTCGGAATTGTAAATGACGATCAACGAGGCCAAACGGCTCAGAATTGTAAATGACGATCAACGAGGCCAAACGGCTCGGAATTGTAAATGACATAAAAAGTAAACGGAACGGGGTCGGAACGCCGTTTTAACCCGTGATTACTTCTCTTACGGAAAGAGAAGAGGATCGAGGGGCTAAAACGTATCGGACTCCGTTAGACGGAGGCGTCTACATTTCGATAACGACGTTCGAAACGGTTATAGCGACTGGCGCGTAAACCGAGACGGAACGGGAGATTTAGAGAGAGGGAGTTATACCTATGGCTAGGGTCGACTCCTTTGGCTCGAGAGGTGTGTACGGGACACGGAAAGTGATTCGAAAGGTTGTTTCGAAGTTGTAAGGGGCGTATTTGACCGAAATACGAAGATTTCACGCGAATTGAGACAGAACGGGAGCTCGGGAGGGGTGAAAACAGCTTAGGCCGTGGGGTAGTGAATTTTTTGGGGTGAATTTTACTCCTCTTGCCTTTGACAAAGAACTTCTATTTATAGGGTGAAAATTGCGTAGGAGTCCTGGACGGACTTGGCCTCGAATCCAGGGGGTTTTGTGGTATTTTGAGAATTTGAAGGACTTGGCCGGGCAATTTCAGAAAATGTGCACAGTGAGTCCGGCCGGACTTGGCTTGCAAATCAGGGGTATTTTGGTCTTTTCCCTTTGAATTTGATTGAAGGGTGACTAGAGGGAGGTGGCATGGCCGCCACGTGCCCCTCTCGAGTCACCAAAGAATGTGGGATTTTGTCTCCCGGTCCCGCTTTGTCCGTTTTTAAAATAACAGTCCGGAAATGTCCGAAACGCCCGAAAAGTGCCGGAAAATGCGTTTTCAGGAAAGCCGTGCTTTTACGTGTGATGACACGTGTTAAAGTACGGTTCGACGTCTCGAGATGCACGGGCGCCCCGGACGCCTCGTTGGCACAAAGAACGGGAGTTTAACGAGTTCCGGTTAACCTGGAGCGGGCCGCTAACGGATTTCGGTTAACTTTCCGACGGATTTGGACGATCCGGATTTGGGTACTTACGCTAGCCCTCGCCGACGACTCCTCCGAAGGAGGTGGGGTCGTTGAAAAAGATAAGGATCCAAATCGGGATGCCTTACTTTGAAGGAGACCTGGGCGGTCAGCTGGCTGGACCCTTAGTGAAAAGGATTCCTACGTATCCCGAGCGGGAATCAAGCCGATCGTAGTTCGAAAAGGGGCAAGGGCCGCGCATGGGGCCCTTGACTCGAGCGAGACCGTTAGGAGGCGTCTAAACCTGGATGAGACCATTCGCGAGGTACCGTACCGAATGGAGACTGCTAGAGGCGTCTCGAACCTCGGGACTTCTGAAACCTTCGAGGGCGTGTGGCGCCTCAAACCGGAGTTGCGATGCTGACGAGGGCGTTCGTGCCTTGGGTGCTGGGCTTATTGCTGTTGCCAGTTTTATCCTGCTGGGGATGAGCAATCGGGCTTACGACTGGCGGCCGGGGAGATGAATGTTCACTTGTTGAAGTGAAAAGGTGTTCGGGCTTACGAGGATGGCCGAAGAGGGATTGTTGCGAGGCGTTCGTGCCTTGGGGTTCGGGCTTATTGCTGTTGCCGGTGAGGTGAACAGCGAGGGTCTTGATAGGAGAGTGGAGGTCGGACCGCGAAGGTCGGGATTGACTGTTTGAGATGGGACCATGAAAGGTCGAGATGGGAGATTGAAATCGGACCGTGAAAGGTCGCGGTTAAGACTTTGAAATTGGACCGTGAAAGGTCGCGGTTGAGACTTGGAATCGGACCGTGAAAGGTCGCGATTGAGAATTGAAATCGGACCGTGAAAGGTCGCGATTGAGAATTGAAATCGGACCGTGAAAGGTCGCGATTGAGACTTGGAATCGGACCGTGAAGGGTCGCGGTTGAGACTTGGAATCAGACCGTGAAAGGTCGCGATTGAGACTTGGAATCGGACCGTGAAAGGTCGCGGTTTAGGGTTGAAATCGGACCGTGAAAGGTCGCGGTTTAGAGTTGAAATCGGACCGTGAAAGGTCGCGATTAAGGATTGGAATCGGACCGTGAAAGGTCGCGGTTGAGACTTGGATCGGACCATGAAAGGTCGCGATTTAGAGTTGAAATCGGACCGTGAAAGGTCGCGATTGAGACTTGGAATCGGACCGTGAAAGGTCGCGGTTGAGACTTGGAATCGGATCGTGAAAGGTCGCGATTGAGACTTGGAATCGGACCGTGAAAGGTTGCGATTAAGGATTGAAATCGGACAGTGAAAGGTCGCGGTTTAGAGTTGGAATCGGACCGTGAAAGGTTGCGATTAAGGATTGAAATCGGACCGTAAAAGGTCGCGATTGAGACATGGAATCGGACCGTGAAAGGTCGCGATTGAGAATTGAAATCGGACCGTGAAAGGTCGCGATTGAGAATTGAAATCGGACCGTGAAAGGTCGCGATTAAGGATTTAATGGTGAAGACCATTATTAAATTTTAAGGAGACGGAATAGTAACTTGGAAGGTCCGGAGACATGGTTGAACGTTGGAATGT
Source organism: Adenophora triphylla var. japonica (assembly GCA_022495995.1). Taxonomy (NCBI): domain Eukaryota; kingdom Viridiplantae; phylum Streptophyta; class Magnoliopsida; order Asterales; family Campanulaceae; genus Adenophora; species Adenophora triphylla. The sequence goes on from JAFEMH010001070.1 coordinate 173,066, forward strand.
CAAATGTCAACTGGACTGAATTTAACGTCAGGAGACGAGCGTTAGTGAAAACTAACTTTGATTTATCCTCGGGGGATGGGGTGTTAGAAATGTCTAACTGGGGGAAATTTTACACTTTTGGGGGCCAAAAGTGGTAAAATTGGAATTGCCAAAATTTGAGGGACCAAAATGGAAGGAATCTTTTCCTGGTGCAAGAAGAGTCCCACGGACTTTTACTGAAATTGAAAATGCCCTTATCAGCACCGAGGCAGGAGAAAGAAAAGCCATTTTCTTTCATAAATTCCGGCGAGAAGGAGAGAGAGGAGGGAGAGAAATCCAACCCAAGTTGCAAGGTTTGCTCGAATTTGTGAAGGAAATTTGCTATGGAGGGTGAAGGAGGACCAATGGCTCGCCACGAAAGGACCGATGACGAAAGAACTCGATTGGTTCGGACCATTCGAACCACTACTCTTCCATTGAATCCGGCGGAGTTTTATCCGGCGAGGGACCGCCACAACTCCAAGGGAGGGATCGAAAGACAAGTAAGTTTCCTACAAATTCCATTAATTTTAAGAGTGTGCATTCTTTAAATGTTAGAAATTTGTTAGGAATGAACTTAGGGATTTTGGTGCCCGAATTGGGGCTTTTGACTTTGCTATGAGCCTTTGTCGAAATTGACTAGGATGTAGTTCAATTGACACTACGGGTGGATGACATAAAAATTTTGGTTGCAAAATTCCATGTCTAGATGCATTTTCCAAAATTAAAGTAGCTTTAATTCGGGACGGAGCGAAATTTTCGAAAAATTCGAAAGAATTTGAAAGTTCCGGATTCGACGGAGTTTTCGAAAGATTTTGAAAGTTCCGGATTCGACGGAGTTTTCGAAAGATTTTGAAAGTTCCGGATTTGACGGAGTTTTCGAAAGATTTTGAAAGTTTCGGATTCGACGAAGTTTTCGAAGTGTTTTGAAAGTTCCGGATTCGATGGAGTTTTCGAAAGATTTTGAAAGTTCCGGATTCGACGGAGTTTTCGAAATGATTTGAATATACGTAGGAAATGAATGAGAACCGTATCTGCATTGCATCCTTTTGACATGCGTTGGTGCATTTCTGTTGAGGTTGCTTCTGTCTTGTTTGTCTGCAGGGGACAGGGACGGTTAATACTCATAACCAGAAGAGTCGGGGTGCCTTTGAGGCGGTGCAGGCATTGTGGGGCATTATCCCGGACGTGGCTCGAGAGGGAGAGAGGAGTCCGCGGCAGCTGGTTCTTGACTCCGGGTTGACTGGGTTTATCAGTGCTGTAGCTGCGACAGCTGATACGCCGAGGGGCGAGTCCATGTATGTCGCGCCGAGCGAGTACCGGTGGGATACGACCCACACTTTCCATTTCGAGATGGGGAGGCGACGGTGACTCCCATGGATTTTGCTGCTATCACCGGGTTGCCGACTTATGGCAACACGCCGGTGTGGGTTGATGGTTACACCCCGGAGCGGTTATGCAGGGCCGCTGGGTTTTGATATTACCGATGCCAGGGGCTTAGGCATTCGGTACAGCCGATGGAGAATCATTTGAGGGAAGGTGTCGCCGCTTATCCGGGCCGGGTCCTTGAGGATGACCGCGGAGCGTCTAGCTCGAGGGTTCCTTTGGTTTGCGCTGTCGCCGACTTTGTTCCCGACTTCGACACGTCTTGTCACTTCCCTCCGCTCGGGTCAGCCGGTAGACTTGGATGCCGTGAGGGGGTTCGCGTGGGGGAGGCCGGACCGGCCGAGCTCTACCACTCCCCGGACAGTTCTCGCGGGAGAGGAGCACTCATTTAGCCGCTTCACGCCCGTCTTGGATGTAAGTTTACATACTTTTTCTCTTCCTTGCCTCTTTTATGTACTCGTATGTATCTCGCTTTGTAGCCGACATAACTTTCCATTCTTTTGGCGGTGTCCGGTGCTACGAGGTGTTCATCCGCGAGCTTGGGACATCAAGGAGCCGTACCGTCCCTGTTCCTCGCCATGCCGGGTTTGGCGTAAGAAGGCGAAGAGGGCGGTCTCTTCGAGAGTTGGCACTCGAGTGTCACATGAGGAGATAGCTCTGGCGCTGAACCGGGAGTTCTCGAGAGGATCCAAATGACTCCGGTGGAGTAGGTTCGATCATGTCGCGGTGCAGATTGCCAGCGAGACTACACGGCGGCGGAAGCTCCTGGTGGGACTTCACTGTGACGCCATGTATTTGGGGGAGAGGGTGACTCGTCAGCATAGGCAGGGGTCTCTTCCCTTGGTGCCGGTGGATCCTCCTTTGTACATGCAGCATCCCCGGGAGATGCCGATTGATGAGCTGGAGGGGTACCTACAGGGCGTGTACTACACCGAGTACATCATAGCGGGGGCCGCCTATGATGTTTTCTTGAGGATGAGGCTGAGGAGCCCGCAGGTACAGCATAGAGAGGGCGAGGTCCCTGGAGGTCCTCGAGATTTTCCGGTCCCGCGAGCTAGGCTAGCGTACGAGGGGCTGGACGGTTCGCGTAGGCGACTTGTGATCCCGCTTCCGGCTGAGCCGAGACCACGATACAGGGCGGACCCCAATGCTTCGGTGAGCACCCTTTTTTTTATTTTCTGCATTTGATAGTAGTATTCTGCAAATGTTGCATCTGTACTTTCTGCTTGCTTTCTGATGACTTTCCTGGTTCGCAGGTATCTGGCCGTACGTATAATGATGCCTGTAGCGTTGTGAGAAAGAAATTCTTATTCCTTTTATTTTTTATGAGTCGCCACCTATATTATTTGATTGGAAACATAGAAAAACCATTTGAAAGAGATTTGAGTTCGGGGCTTAGGTTATGAAATGGGTAGGTTTAGAAGGCATCCATTTCACCCAATCCGGAGATCGGTCTTGCTAAAGAAAAGAGAGGTTTTTAAAAGAAGAAGTAAAAAACGAATCTAAATACTACAAATAAAGGTCCATTTGACGAGGTCAAACGGAATGTAGAATCGATTGCTTCGAGACCGTCTCCATGATTTGGAGAGGCTCTAGGCCGATCCTAGATTCTATGGACTTATACCACTCTAACAATCAATTAGAAGGAAGTTTAGGGATTACCTTGCGTGAGGTGATTTGAGCAGAGTTTCGACTCAAGTTTAGAGTCGACCCTTCACACGGACAGAGCTTCGCCTCGGTCCTTGGTTTGGAGATTGATGCTTGTTTATCAACAAGGTTGACAAACAAACTATGAGGTGAGTTTTTAGGGTGATTTTGTAGGATTCTTTCAAGGAGAGAAACCAACAAAATGTGTGTGTTGTGAAAATTCTTCGACCTTTTCGGGGATCGATTCGGGGGTCGATTCGGGGGTCGATTCGGGGGTCCTTGAAGCCTTGGAAGTCACCAAGTATTTATAGGGAATGGGTATGAAGAAGTGGAGAGGTAAAACCCTATCAGATGGTTCTAGACCTCTTCTCCCATTGGTTGGCCGGAGAGATAAAGTTTTATCTCGAAAAGAGGTTGAAATCGACGAGGGAACTGTCGTCTGCAATCTGCAGAGGGGGGATATCTCGCGCGAGACACGCCATCTCGCGGCGAGATATTGCTCCTGTGGACAATTTTGTCCTTTCCTCGTTATCTCGTATGCAGTTTAGTCCCAAACTAACGGTAGTTAGTCAAAACTTAACGAAACATGACGAAATGGTGGATTTCTACTTCTTGACTCAAAGCGAGACTTAGAGTGGTATAAGTATGTTCCGATGTGTTCAGAATGGGGTGTCTACAGAGCCCCTCGGCGACAGGTCTTATGAAAGAAGAAGTGTCGTCGATAGAAAAGACATCATTCTGAACATCGGGATGGTCGTGCCGCACGGCTGCCTACGTATCTCTATCGGAGAATCAGACCAAAACGTAGTTCGACTCCAAAACACGAAAAGGCTGCTTTAGGTATTTTGAAATTTTTTTTGAAAATCGCGGAGATTTTATTTTTGAAGAGGTAAATTCATACTGAGGAATCAAATCAAGACCCAATTCAGAATATACCTGCCTGTCTCAAGATTCACCTGTCTGGGCTTCGAACCTGCGGGAATTATGTTAGAACACAAAGGCTTACCTGTCCGGCCCTCTGAGTCCTGTCGGTTTTGTGACGATTCGCCTTTCTGGGCTCCGAATCGGGCTTTTTTGTTGTTGGGGATGACGATTCACCTGTTTGGGCGTTGAATCGGGCTTTTGGTTTGACGATCCACCTGTCTGGGCGTTGGACCGGGCTTTTGGTTCGACGATCCACCTGTCTGGGCGTTGGACCGGGCTTTTTTCTGATGACGATCCACCTGTTTGGGCGTTGGACCGGGCTTTTGGTTTGACGATCCACCTGTCTGGGCGTTGGACCGGGCTTTTCCTGATGACGATCCACCTGTTTGGGCGTTGGACCGAGCTTTTTTTGATGACGATCCACCTGTCTGGGCTCTGAATCATGTGGATTGAGTTGATCTGTGGACCACTCGGATCTCGGGCGACTGGTGCCGTACCGGGCGATTGTGCGGGCGTCACGTTTGGCTCGTTCCGTGACTTGCGGTGTCGGTTTTTCCACGTTTCCTTGCTAGTTTATCATTTCCAAGGGTAAATGTGTCAAAATTTTGAACTTTGACGTTGCGTAGACGCTTATTGTCGAGGACAATTTTGTCCTTTTCCAGAAGGTTTATCTCGCCGCGAGATATGATATACCGCGCGAGATATCTACTGTCGGGGCATATAAACAGCAACTCTTGTTTATTTTGAAAACATCTTTTCCAAAATTCCCTCCCTAGCTCGAGCCAAGGTCGCTTTCTTTGCAATTTTCTCGTGGATTTGCTTGGTGATTCTCCCCCTAATCCATTCTCAATCCCTCCTCCCTCCATAATCGATGGCTCAAGAACAAAGAAATCTTATCTTGGGGAGTTATTTACTAGGGAAGGATTATCCCCGCGATGATCTCACATTCGATAGGCACGCCCACATCTCTACCGCTGTCCGGGAGGGCTTGGTAAGAACTCTATCTTCACCTCTTGATTCTTGTATTGCATTGAGTTTGAACTCCCTTTCCCTTGAATTCAAATTTCATCAATGGCTTTTCTTTTTGTATATGCTTAGAACTAGGTTCTTTCTTGCATGTGTTGATTTTGTGCGTTTCTTTGGATGCTTGTTGTTGCATTGTGTGCGTATGAGCCTCCTACACATCATGGATTGTAGGAGAGGTTGATTCGGATTATGATTGACATCCTCGGGCAAGCTTTTCTTGTACGCACGCCAAGTGTTCGATGAAATGTCTCAATGAAAAATTTCTTCTATTTCATTGATTTCTTGATTTGGAATGATTTCTAATGTTGCCCTCTCTGTTTTTCCTCTGTTTTGCAGTCGTACAAGCTAATTAAGAACTGTCGGGGGAGTCCGAAAATGGCTAAGGCGGTGTGGGACAAGATCAAGGATCTTGACGGCGTCCGAGCTAGGGTGGCCCAAACGGGTTTGTTGACTTTCATTGACAATCTCCAGGGAATAAGGCGGACTCCCCAAGTTCTCCAGGCTATTCGGGAGAGGTGGTGGGACACTACCCACACCGTTCACTTGCGCTTCGGGGAAGCGACTATGACTCCGACTGATTTTCTTGCTATCGCGGGGTTAGAGTTCATTGGCGATCCCCTGCCGAAGTTTTCGAATTATAAGCCTGCGAGTCCAGCGGCGTGGAGGCAGTTGATTGGTTTCCCCCCTAACAAGGTTAAGGGGTATGCTGCTGAGTTGACACCCCTCCGGCGTCAGATTGAGGACTACTCGGAGAAGCCAAATGTGAGTATTGATCGGTTGGTGAGGGGTGCCCTCTGGTATATCCTTTCTGAGACTATCTTTGCGAACCATTCTTCTACGGCGCGTCTTTCTTTGTTACGCTTGTTGGTTGATCTGGATGAAGTGAGCGGCTATGATTGGGGCTCAGCGGGGCTAGCCTACTGCTACCATGCCATGGATGAGGCATGTAGGAATACCAAGGACTCTCTGTCGGGGTATTCTTATGCCTGGGAGGTATGCTCTTTGATTCTGTTTCTGTTTTCTGTCTGTATGCTCTGTCTGTGTTTCATACTGAATTTGATCTGTTTTCTTTGTGCAGATATGGGGCTATGCTGTTCTTGGGCTGTACAAGTTTGAGTTGGAGAGCCGGGCCCCTTTGTTTCCAGATATCAGGAGGTGGAGCCACCCAAATCGGACTGTTGATGAGGAGGAGGACCAGGATTGGACCTTGACGGTGGTGGAGGCGCGGGCCATGTTGGATACCTTCGAGTATGAGAGGCTGGGCCTATATCCTTGGACCCTATTGGAGCTGGAGGTGCATCGAGCTTGGGATGCTACCGGGATGCAGAGGATGCTGGCGTCTTTGGAGGGGGACACCATGTACCTTGGTGAGCGGGTCTTCCCACAGCATGGCCGGGGTAGACTATCATACAGGGTGCCGGCGGATCCGCCGAGGTCGATGTATCCCACCCACTCTATTCCAGAGGATGATTATGCAGGTCTTTTGGTGGGTGATGCGGCGACGGCTTGCGTGATTCCCGGGGCTTCTTATGCGGAGTTTCTGCCTCGGTTGATGGGTCCCCTCCCGCGGGGGATAGGCGATCACATGCTCGTGGCTCCGCCTCTCGCTTCGCTTCAGTTCTTCAGCCCCTAGCACTTCCTCTCAGCTACCGGTTCTCTCGCCTTTTGCCCCGGACTACGGCCCTCTGAGCTACACGTATATGATGGGGAGCATGCCGATGATGGGGCACATCCCGTCTCCTGATCAGATTCCCGAGGGTTACCGCCTTCCGGCTGATGTCTCTTCGGTATGTTTCTGTTTGTACTGTTTCTCGTATTCGTCCATATAAGTGTATATGTCCGACTCCATCTGAGCATCTTCTTTTCTTTGATTTTTAGGTCACTATATCCGCGGCCGATTTCAACCGTGGGGCGACCAAGATGGCCGGGTTGATGGCTTTGGTGTCGGACTGTCCGAGAGGCCGTTCCTGCAAAGCTTCTTCGGCGGCCTCAACAGTGGCCTCGGCGATGACCCCTACTTGCGGAGCCAAGAGGTCAAGGAGGGATGGTAGCCCCCGTGGAGGTGATGGCGGAGGTGCCGGCGGCTCGAGCGACTTGATGGCGTGATCCCCTCCCTTTCTCTCTTTATTTGATGATTTGATGATCTGTACATATTGGCCGTGTGGGCCCAGACAATTTTTTTTTCTTTTCTGGTACCTGTTAGGAACAAGTAGGTAGCACAAACAATGGTTTTTTTTTCTTAGCCCCTAATCCTAGGTCTAATTAGTTTAATTAACTTTCTCGACTTTCCATGTTTTTTCGGAAATGGGAATGGCCGATAGGCCGCAATTTTGAGCCTGAATATGGTGTTTTATTGCATGTGATGAACTGTACACGCAGGTTTTTCGAGACTTGCTTTGTCAAGTCGGGGCTAGATTGCTGTTTGAGCAGAACTGTTGTTGCTTTGCCGTAGGGATATCTCGCGCGAGATAAGGTATCTCGCACGAGACACGCTACCCAGGCAGAAATCTCTTCCTTTTTCGAACAGGATTTTGACAGTTTTCCCTATAAAATCACCCTGTAGTCCGGCCAGATAACTCATTCTAGCTTTTTCAAACTCTAGAGATATCCTGTTAGGGTGAAACTCTTGTCTTCTTTTTCAACCTTGTGATCCATGGCTTCCAAGGAGATTGCCCCAACGTCCATGATTGTCGATGATTTTTCTTTGTCCTCTGAAGTGATTGCATCTTTCAAGCAAGCATCAAGGGATTTTGTAAGGTCGTTTCGCAACCGGTCTCGCAATAAGTTTATCGCAGAATTCGGATTTAGAATTCTTTTCACTTTGAAGAACCTCCAACCGGATCGGAAGTTATTGCGGGGGTCTTTGCTCGATTTTGGGATCCCTCTATTCATCTTTTCAATTTTTCTTTGAATGAGATGGTGCCTACCGTGGAGGAATTCGCCATTATCTTGGATATGCCTTTGATCGGCGAGATTGCTTTGTTCCTAAGTATCATAGGAATCATTCGGAGGCTTTGAACGAATTGTTAGGGATCCCCTTGATACTTGCTATGAGTTGGTTCACCGCAAGTGGGTTGATTGCTCTTCTTTTCCGGACGCTTCAGCGGTGATTCGATGATGATGCTTTTCATGTCCATAAGCGGAACTTTCTCGGCTCTTTCTCTTTTCGGAGATGTTTTGTTTACGTGCGGGGACGGCTTGGTCGATTCCCAACCGGTGGAAGTTGTTGCTCATGTGCTAGGAAACGTTCTAGGAACATTATTCCGCTAATCTTGGGTGAGACCCTTCATGGTCTTGATGAGCCGCATAGGATCGGCGCCATGACTCAAGGGAGTCCCCTCCCGTTGACTATTTGGCTTAGGGAGCATCTCAAGTTGATAGGTCCCCCGTTGGAATATTCTCCTTTTACATATCATACACGAAAGTTGTTAATCAAAGATCTTTCAGCGGCTGAATGGGCTGAGCTGATTGCGAAGACCGAAACTGCCGATATTCTCTGGTGTCCACCTTATTAGAGGTTGAACAAGTATGTTGCCAATACCAAGGGTTTTGACAGGGTTGTTCTTCCGGGTTTGCGAGATTCCTCCTTTTACTTTTCCAAGCGGGTGCTCCGTCAGTTTGGTCAGCAGCGGGACACTTATCTTTTCGAAGGAGCTTCTCGTGTAGTGTCTTATATTGGTGTAGAGTTTGCGCAGGTGCTAGCTCAAGCATGGGGTGTAGGAACTAATCGGGACCGTTGGTCGAACCTTTGGACTTTCAATGCAAGCATCTTCCTGTCTGGCAAATATTTGGATTGGTTACTCCATACCGGTCATCCTAGTGCAGAGAAGATTGATGACTTGCGGCTTTCACTGCTGAGAGATTCTTTTGTAGCCAGCGGTATCTTGCGAAGGAGCGAGGCTCGCCCGATCCACGCTAATGTGCGAACCGATCCTACTCGGGATTTTCTTGATGGGGATTGAGTACGAGAGGCGAGGCAAGGGAATGCACGGAAAGACGCAAGCTTTGGACAGGCCTCATGTCTTCAAGAGACTGTCGGAATCTGTCTTTGATCGTCTCGAGGGATGTTCTGCTTTGAGAGGCTCAAAGCGCAAGGAGGATCACGACGACGGTGGAGACCATGTCCGCCGGCCAACTAAGTTAATGAAAGGCTAGATCTTTAGGAGTACCAAGAGATTGCTTTGATAGATCAATTGTTTTTGCTTTATTAGTATTATTTTTTTTCAAGTTTGTTAGCTTAGCAAATTAGTCGTTGTGGTTAGGATTTCCCTATTATCATTAATGAAATGCATTGTTTAATTGCTGTAAAAGAGGAACGTAGGCAGCCTTCGGGTTCGGTCTAATCAAATAAATAAATCAAAGTTGTCCCTTTTATTACAGAGCCCCTCGGCGACAGGTCTTATGAAAGAAGAAGTGTCGTCGATAGAAAAGACATCATTCTGAACATCGGGATGGTCGGAACATACTTATACCACTCTAAGTCTCGCTTTGAGTCAAGAAGTAAAAATACACCATTTCGTCATGTTTCGTTAAGTTTTGACTAACTACCGTTAGTTTGGGACTAAACTGCATACGAGATAACGAGGAAAGGACAAAACTGTCCACAGGAGCAATATCTCGCCGCGAGATGGCGTGTCTCGCGTGAGATATCCCCCCTCTGCAGATTGCAGACGACAGTTCCCTCGTCGATTTCAACCTCTTTTCGAGATAAACTTTATCTCTCCGGCCAACCAATGGGAGAAGAGGTCTAGAACCATCTGATAGGGTTTTACCTCTCCACTTCTTCATACCCATTCCCTATAAATACTTGGTGACTTCCAAGGCTTCAAGGACCCCCGAATCGACCCCCGAATCGACCCCCCGAATCGACCCCGGAATCGATCCCCGAAAAGGTCGAAGAATTTTCACAACACACACATTTTGTTGGTTTCTCTCCTTGAAAGAATCCTACAAAATCACCCTAAAAACTCACCTCATAGTTTGTTTGTCAACCTTGTTGATAAACAAGCATCAATCTCCAAACCAAGGACCGAGACGAAGCTCTGTCCGTGTGAAGGGTCGACTCTAAACTTGAGTCGAAACTCTGCTCAAATCACCTCACGCAAGGTAATCCCTAAACTTCCTTCTAATTGATTGTTAGAGTGGTATAAGTCCATAGAATCTAGGATCGGCCTAGAGCCTCTCCAAATCATGGAGACGGTCCCGAAGCAATCGATTCTACATTCCGTTTGACCTCGTCAAATGGACCTTTATTTGTAGTATTTAGATTCGTTTTTTACTTCTTCTTTTAAAAACCTCTCTTTTCTTTAGCAAGACCGATCTCCGGATTGGGTGAAATGGATGCCTTCTAAACCTACCCATTTCATAACCTAAGCCCCGAACTCAAATCTCTTTCAAATGGTTTTTCTATGTTTCCAATCAAATAATATAGGTGGCGACTCATAAAAAATAAAAATAAAAGGAATAAGAATTTCTTTCTCACAACGCTACAGTTGGCGACTCTGCTGGGGAACGTAGAATCGATTTCTTTTGCCTAGGTCGTCCTTTCCGGGATTTTCAACCTAGCGAGCGATTTCTTTTAAGGAGGCCAAGTCACGCGAAGTATTTCTTGAGCTTGTCCATGTTGACCGGCTTCGGTAGTTGATCTCCATCTAAGTCTACCAGCTGAAGGGCTCCCCCAGAGAATATCTTCTTCACAATGTAGGGTCCTATCCACCTTGGTCCCCACTTGCGTAATGGGTTGAAAGGTTCGGGACGATGCTCACGGAGCACCAGGTCGCCTACTCTGATGTTCCTTGTCTTGGCCTTTTTGTTGAAAGCTCTTGCCATTCTTCTTTGGTAAGCTTGAGTGTGTTCGGCTGCTTTCAACCTTCTTTCATCCAACAGGGCTAGCTCTTCGTATCTGCTTTCTAGCCAGTCGACTTCATTCACTTGGTTTTCTAGGAGAACCCTTAGTGATGGTATTTCCAATTCTATCGGTAAGACAGCCTCCATCCCGAATGTGAGGGCGTAGGGAGTTTCTCCTGTAGCTGTTCGAACTGAAGTGCGGTACCCCCATAGTGCAAATGGTAGCTTGTCGGGCCAGTCTTTTTCAAAGGCTGTCATTTTTCTCGATGATAGTCTCGATTGTTTTGTTCGCGGCTTCAATCAGCTCCGTTTGTTTGAGGCCTATAAGGAGATGACTTGTGTCTCGTGATTTTGTACTCGGTCGCATGGCGATCGGTTTCCTTCTCGAAGTGTGACCCATTATCGGATATCATCTCTTGTGGAACCCCATATCGGCGAGATGATGTTGTGCTTGATGAATTTCGCAACCTTTCTCGGCATTCGTAACTTTGTAGGAGGCGGCCTCGACCCATTTAGTGAAATAGTCGATGGCTACTAGGACGAAACATGTCCGTTGGCTCCTGCAGTGTGATCTTTCCAATCACGTCTATCCCCCATGTAGAGAACGGCCAAGGTGAAGTCATTGGGTACAGCAAGGAAGGCGGTGCATGCCGAAGATTGGCGTGTATCGACACTTGTGGCACTTTTTGACCATTTTGGTACGGTCGGCTTCCATGGTCGCCCAAAAGTACCCTTGTCGATGATCTTTTTGGCGAGCATGTTTCCGCTCATGTGGGTTCCACATATGCCTTGATGAACATGGTCCATTATTTCTGGGCCTCTTCCTCGGTGGCGCAAAGGAGGTTTCCTTGGGGATGTTTCTTGAATAAACGGCCAGCCGTGATGACGTAAATGGCAGCCGAACCTCTTAAGGGCGATCTCGAGTCTTCGGGTGTCTCAGTGGGATGGTTCCATCTAGGATGAAATGCCGAGATGTCGTGGTACCATGGTTTCCTTCGGAGTTTTCAACGGCGGCACCTTTGGATAACCATTTGTCTTTGCGTCGTGAAGATCTATAACGGCGCAAGACGCGGGAGTTGCACTCCGTGTTATCTTGAAGGGTTTAACTGCTTTTCCTTTAGGGATTTCGACCAAAGAAGCAAGTGTGGCTAGTGCGTCCGCAAACCGATTTTTGTCTCTGGGGAGATAGTGGAATGAAACATCTTGAAATTGATGCGCCAATTCTTGGAGGTGGGCACTGTATCTTTGAAGGGTTGGATCTTGGACCCTCCACTTCTTTAACGTCTGATTGATGATCAATTGGGAATCCCCGAATACCTCGAGTTCAGTCACATTGCGTTCTAGGGCTGCCTCAAGCCCCGCTATGCAATCCTCGTATTCTGCGGTATTGTTGGTGGCGTCAAAGTCAAGACGTACTGCTAGTGGAGTGTAAATGTCGTTAGGGTCTACCAATAACATTCCGATGCCAAACCCTCTCTTGTTGGCTGCGCCATCGAAAAATAATTGCCACTTATTTTCTTCTATGCTTAGGATGTCCTCATCAGGGAATCGCGGGTCTTCCCCCTTCACTTCGTCGCAAGGAAATTCGGCCAACTGATCTGCGAATATACTCCCTCTGACGGATTTCTGAGTGACGTAAGTGATATCATACCCCGGGAGCATGAAGTACCATTTGGCTAGTCTCGAAGACAAATTTGATTTGTCTAGGATATATTTCAGTGGATCCATATTTGCGATGAGACGGACTGGGAAGGCTTCCATATAGTGCTTTAACCTTTGTGATACCCAGACGAGAGCAGCGCATGACTTGTCGAGTGGAGAGTAGTTGATTTCACTGCCTTGGAATCTGCGGCTGACAAAGTAGATGGCATTTTCTGTGTGCGAGGCTGGCTGTTCTTGAGCAAGCATAGCTCCTAATGCGTTGTCCGTGATTGTGAGGTACAACTTCAAGGGCTTCTCCTTGTGTGGTGGAACCAGGATAGGTGGGGAAGTCAAGTAGTGCTTAACTTCCTCGAATGCTTCTTGACATTCTTCGGTCCATTCTTGAGGTGCGTTTTTCTTAAGTAGCTTAAAGATGGGGTCGCACATTGTCAGCCGATTGATTAATGAATCGACTGATATATTTGAGTCTGCCCATGAATCCCTTTACTTCTTTCTGTGTTCGGGGTGGAGGCATGTCTGTGATGGCCTTTATCTTGGCGGGATCTGCTTCTATGCCGCGTTCTGTGACCATGTATCCCAAGACTTTCCCTTTGACTACTCCGAATGAGCATTTGGCGGGGTTGAGTCTCATTTTGTCTTTGTCTCAGTCGATTGAAGAATTTTCTGAGATCTCTGAAGTGTTGGCCATCTGTCCCTTTCGAGTGGATAATCATGTCGTCCACATACACCTCTATTTCTTTATGGATCATGTCGTGGAATAGTGTCGTGACTGCTCTCTGATAGGTTGCCCCAGCGTTCTTGAGACCAAACGGCATGACCGTGTAGCAGAACGTCCCCCAAGGTGTGGTGAATGCTGTCTTGTGCTGGTCCTCTTCTGCCATGAGGATTTGGTTATACCCTGCGAATCCGTCGACGAATGAGCGGACCTCGTATGCTGCTGTGGCATCGACCAACATGTCTATGTTTGGTAGCGGGAAGTCATCTTTAGGGGATGCCTTGTTCAAGTCTCTGAAATCAACACAGACTCGTATTTTCCCGTTCGACTTGGCTACTTGCACTGTGTTTGCTAACCATTCCGGATATTCAATCACTTTGATGAACCCTACATTCAAGAGTTTCATGATTTCTTCTTTTACTTGCATTGACCATTCCGGCTTGATTCTGCGTAGCTTCTGCTTGACTGGCTTGGCGTTGGGTAGCAGTGGTATCTTGTGTTCTACAACTGACTGATTCAACCCAGGCATATCTTTGTAGGACCAAGCGAATACGTCGACATATTCTCTGAGGAGCTGGGTCAAGGTTTCTCTGTCTTCCCCCTTGAAGAAGCTGCCGATCTTTGTTTCTCTGGGGTCTTCTGTTGTCCCAAGATTAACTGTTTGCATTTCTTCGTTGTCAACGGGGCCATTCTTTCCACAACGACCTACTTGCTTAGCTAATTCTTTTAAGATTTGTTCGTTATCTTGATCTATCTCATCGTATGATTCATTATTAACGTGTTCGTTATATTGATTATTATTAGTTAATTCATCATTTACGATGTTAGCAATCTCAGGGTACTCGGAAAGATCAAAGTTTTCATTAAGGAAGTAAGGGAATACATGTTCAGCCACCGCCTCGATTTCCTCTTGAGTGAGTTCATCGGAGGTGGAGCCTGCTTCTAATGTAAATATTGTAGGGCCTATCTTCCTGCGAGGGTGGGGAGTGCAACCAAGCTCTTTGATCATGAAGTCTTCATCAACAACTGGTCCTCCTACGTGCCGGTTAGAATTGGCTTATCACATTTCTGTATTAGTCTTGTGTAGTCGGTAGTTGGAGCGTCCCCCTTGGATATTGCATGAATCTGGCTGTCTTCTAACCGGCACAGGTCTTGGAACTGTCGTAGCATGTATTCTCCCAACACAAAGTCCCATTCCCGAAAAGGTCGATGCTTGTACGAGGTTCCTTCCCACTTGATTTGAGTGAAGCCCCATTCTTCTATGTCATCTTCATCGTGGATGGAGATGTCGTATCCTAGTCCATGCTTTGTGTGAGGCAGGGGGACCGGTGGTGGTTCCGTTATTCCTTGTAAGTGCTTTCCAAGCCCCAATCCAGGGAAGTACCCTTTTGCTAGCATCATTCTCCAGATAGGAAGGCTTCCGGAAAACCTAAGTGCCTTTGAGTAGTCGTTTTCGTTGCAAGTGTCTATGACGTTCATAGTGCTTACTTAAAGAATTAATCAGAATTGAAAAGGGAAATACTGACTAACTATTAATGAAAAGCGAACTTGATACTCTTGCCCACAAATGAGAGTTTTAGGCAAGTAGTATCTGACTAAACTAGACTAGACTAATAATTGTTTCTCTTGCAACTAAAAGTAAATAACTGAAAAGAAAAGAGACTCCTCATTTGTTTGAATTCATCCAAACTATTCCCCCACTTGGACAAACTCTGATGGCGTCGTTGTCAATCAAGTCTTGGACTGCATTCTTCAGGTTGAAACAATTATTGGTGTGATGACCATGGCATTGGTGATAGTAGCAGTAGAGGTGTGGGGATCGTCCTTCCCTCTTAGGTTGGTAACCTTCCATTGGGCTTAGCTTTCCTTCCTTGTGAAGACTTCTGAAGAGATGACCGAGAGTGATGTTTCCAATGTCGGAGAAGACTCTACCCTTCCTTCGCTTAGCCATTTGATTGTGGAGGTCTCGAATGTGGTTCTCATAGTGTTGCACGAAGACGTTGTGGCGAGCCTGATATTCTTCCTCCATTTGCTCTTTGAGGTCACGGTAGAGGGTATTGAGGAAAAACTTGACCCTTTCATCAATGTCATCTTCAACATGGGCTTCAAGGTTGATGCACTTTTGGGTCATATCTTTGAGTTCGCTTTTGACCTCTTCAAGTTCTTCAATCAGCATCTTTGTCTTGTCGGCTTGGATGGATTCTTCCAAGTTGTGCCATGCATCGTTATCCTCAATTTGTTGTAGGGCTTTGGCGAGTTGAGTTTTGATGTCACTTAGCTCCTCTTGCACGGATGACCGTCCACTGTCGGAATCACTTTCCATCTTCCGAAAATTCCTAGCAATGCGAGTGGCAGGCAAATCAAAAGCTTCTCTCCAACCTTCCACGTGTTCCATTTCAGCGACAAGAGACTTGGTCAAATCTTGGAGAGTGGGTTGTTCATCGCTTTCCTTGGTTATGACGTACTTTCCGGTAGACATTGTGTTGGGAGTCTTGGAGTTGAGTAGCTTCGAAAACCGACGGAAGAGATGCGGATATCGTGATCTAGCCCCAACGAGTCGGAAGCAGGCTTAAATGGCTCAGGCTCAAATTCAGCAGACAGAAGCATTATCTCGTGCGAGATTAGTAATCTCGCGCGAGATAATCACACGGAAAGTCGATTTTTATTTAGCCCTAATTTTTGGTCGGAACGGAAAGTCCGTTTTGAGGGGTTTCTAAGGCCTTTATCAGAACCTAACGACTAAGCAATCAATCCGATTTTTGTAAAGCAAAGCCATGTAAGATTGTTTTTTTTTTGAAGGATTATATGCACATTTTTTTTGAAGGGACATCCGAAAGGGTCATTCCGAAGAGACTTTTTCCGAAGGGACTTTTCCGAATCCTTCTTTATTGTCAATTTTGCATGGCTTTGTTTTGATCAAAAACAAGAAAAGATCACTGAGTCAAAACCGACCGGTCACGGAGTGATCCTAAAAAGTCAATCTACATGAGAATGTGGCGATGCAGGGCTGGAAGGCTAGGCTCCCCGCGATATGACAATCTAAGTGGATTGAATACGCGGAGTGGGATTGTCCAACTTCGGAGAGACCGGCGACTAGGTGGTTACCGTCATCCGTCCTTAGTGTGGGTCCCGGGTTTATAGAGGGTATGTAGTGCAATGACAGTTATAGTATGAGTGCGCGTGTGTGATAGTCAATCTATGTGATAGAGTAAAATAGGAAGTTTTTTGAAAGTTCAAAGAGAAAACAGATAGTGGCCGCACCAAGTGGTTGCCTACGTTTCTCCCAATTTAGGAAGACTCAGGCCGTCGTAGTTCCACATAAAGAGAGGTAAAGAGAGATAATTAATTTAATTTACAACTCCCGAATCCCCACTGGACCGGACTTTAATTAAATAAAAACCCAATAACATGCAGTTCATAAATAATAATCAATTATTTAAGGAAAATAAAGGTCCGAGTTCTACATCTTAAGGGAGGCCTTAAGATGCGAGAACTCTGCAGATAATGAATCCTGGGATCCCCCTTGCGTGTTCGACCCTCGTCTTGGACCACGGGATGAACAGGAGAAACCAGAAAACAACCAGATTGCCGAAGCCATATCTCGCGCGAGATATGATATCTCGCCGCGAGATAAGCTTCATCTGAGAGCAAAAAATTCGAATTTTACTATTTTTTTTTGAAAACCTCTCTTTTAATTTTGACGCAAGTTTAAGCCTCTTAATTTTCAGTCCCCAGCAGAGTCGCCAACTGTAGCGTTGTGAGAAAGAAATTCTTATTCCTTTTTTTTTTTTATGAGTCGCCACCTATATTATTTGATTGGAAACATAGAAAAACCATTTGAAAGAGATTTGAGTTCGGGGCTTAGGTTATGAAATTGGTAGGTTTAGAAGGCATCCATTTCACCCAATCCGGAGATCGGTCTTGCTAAAGAAAAGAGAGGTTTTTAAAAGAAGAAGTAAAAAACGAATCTAAATACTACAAATAAAGGTCCATTTGACGAGGTCAAACGGAATGTAGAATCGATTGCTTCGAGACCGTCTCCATGATTTGGAGAGGCTCTAGGCCGATCCTAGATTCTATGGACTTATACCACTCTAACAATCAATTAGAAGGAAGTTTAGGGATTACCTTGCGTGAGGTGATTTGAGCAGAGTTTCGACTCAAGTTTAGAGTCGACCCTTCACACGGACAGAGCTTCGTCTCGGTCCTTGGTTTGGAGATTGATGCTTGTTTATCAACAAGGTTGACAAACAAACTATGAGGTGAGTTTTTAGGGTGATTTTGTAGGATTCTTTCAAGGAGAGAAACCAACAAAATGTGTGTGTTGTGAAAATTCTTTGACCTTTTCGGGGATCGATTCGGGGGTCGATTCGGGGGTCGATTCGGGGTCGATTCGGGGGTCCTTGAAGCCTTGGAAGTCACCAAGTATTTATAGGGAATGGGTATGAAGAAGTGGAGAGGTAAAACCCTATCAGATGGTTCTAGACCTCTTCTCCCATTGGTTGGCCGGAGAGATAAAGTTTTATCTCGAAAAGAGGTTGAAATCGACGAGGAGCTGTCGTGCAATCTGCGAGAGGGGGATATCTCGCGCGAGACACGCCATCTCGCGGCGAGATATTGCTCTGTGGACAGTTTGTCCTTTCCTCGTTATCTCGTATGCAGTTTAGTCCCAAACTAACGGTAGTTAGTCAAAACTTAACGAAACATGACGAAATGGTGGATTTCTACTTCTTGACTCAAAGCGAGACTTAGAGTGGTATAAGTATGTTCCGATGTGTTCAGAATGGGGTGTCTACAGAGCCCCTCGGCGACAGGTCTTATGAAAGAAGAAGTGTCGTCGATAGAAAAGACATCATTCTGAACATCGGGATGGTCGTGCCGCACGGCTGCCTACGTATCTCTATCGGAGAATCAGACCAAAACGTAGTTCGACTCCAAAACACGAAAAGGCTGCTTTAGGTATTTTGAATTTTTTTTTGAAAATCGCGGAGATTTTATTTTTGAAGAGGTAAATTCATGCGAGGAATCAAATCAAGACCCAATTCGAATATACACACTGTCTCAAGATTCACCTGTCTGGGCTCCGAACCTGTGGGAATTATGTTAGAACACAAAGGCTTACCTGTCCGGCCCTCTGAGTCCTGTCGGTTTTGTGACAATTCGCCTTTCTGGCTCCGAATCGGGCTTTTTTGTTGTTGGGGATGACGATTCACCTGTTTGGGCGTTGAATCGGGCTTTTGGTTCGACGATCCACCTGTCTGGGCGTTGGACCGGGCTTTTTGGTTCGACGATCCACCTGTCTGGGCGTTGGACCGGGCTTTTCTGATGACGATCCACCTGTTTGGGCGTTGGACCGGGCTTTTGGTTTGACGATCCACCTGTCTGGGCGTTGGACCGGGCTTTTCCTGATGACGATCCACCTGTTTGGGCATTAGACCGAGCTTTTTTTGATGACGATCCACCTGTCTGGGCTCTGAATCATGTGGATTGAGTTGATCTGTGGACCACTCGGATCTCGGGCGACTGGTGCCGTACCGGGCGATTGTGCAGGCGTCACGTTTGGCTCGTTCCGTGACTTTCGGTGTCGGTTTTTCCACGTTTCCTTGCTAGTTTATCATTTCTAAGGGTAAATGTGTCAAAATTTTGAACTTTGACGTTGCGTAGACGCTTATTGTCGAGGACAATTTTGTCCTTTTCCAGAAGGTTTATCTCGCCGCGAGATATGATATACCGCGCGAGATATCTACTGTCGGGGCATATAAACAGCAACTCTTGTTTATTTTGAAAACATCTTTTCCAAAATTCCCTCCCTAGCTCGAGCCAAGGTCGCTTTCTTTGCAATTTTCTCGTGGATTTGCTTGGTGATTCTCCCCCTAATCCATTCTCAATCCCTCCTCCTTCCATAATCGATGGCTCAAGAACAATGAAATCCTATATTGGGGAGTTATTTACTAGGGAAGGATTATCCCCGCGATGATCTCACATTCGATAGGCACGCCCACATCTCTACCGCTGTCCGGGAGGGCTTGGTAAGAACTCTATCTTCACCTCTTGTTTCTTGTATTGCATTGAGTTTGAATTCCCTTTCCCTTGAATTCAAAAATCTCTCAATGGCCTTTTGTTCATGTTTGTGCTTAGAGCTAGGTTCCCCTTGCATGCTTTAATTTTGTGCATTCCTTCGGATGCTTGTTGTTGCATTGTGTGCGTATGAGCCTCCTACACATCATGGATTGTAGGAGAGGTTGATTCGGATCACGAATGGCATCCTTGGGCAAGCTTTTCTTGTACGCACGCTAAGTGTTCGATGAAATGTCTCAATGAAAAATTTCTTCTATTTCATTGATTTCTTGACATGGAATGATTTCTAATGTTGCTCTCTCTATTTTTCCTCTGTTTTGCAGTCGTACAAGCTAATTAAGAACTGTCGGGGGAGTTCGAAAATGGCTAAGGCGGTGTGGGACAAGATCAAGGATCTTGACGGCGTCCGAGCTAGGGTGGCCCAAACGGGTTTGTTGACTTTCATTGACAATCTCCAGGGAATAAGGCGGACTCCCCAAGTTCTCCAGGCTATTCGGGAGAGGTGGTGGGACACTACCCACACCGTTCACTTGCGCTTCGGGGAAGCGACTATGACTCCGACTGATTTTCTTGCTATCACGGGGTTAGAGTTCATTGGCGATCCCCTGCCAAAGTTTCTGAATTATAAGCCTGCGAGTCCGGCGGCGTGGAGCGGTTGATTGGTTTCCCCCTAACAAGGTTAAGGGGTATGTTCTTGAGTTGACACCCCTCCGTCGGATTGAGGACTACTCGGAGAAGCCGAATGTGAGTATTGATCGGTTGGTGAGGGTGCCCTCGGTATATCCTTTACGAGACTATTTTTGCGAACCATTCTTCTACGGCCCGTCTTTCTTTGTTACGCTTGTTGGTTGATCTGGATGAAGTGAGCGGCTATGATTGGGGCTCAGCGGGGCTAGCCTACTGCTACCATGCCATGGATGAGGCATGTAGGAATACCAAGGACTCTGTCGGGGTATTCTTATGCACAGGAGGTATGCTCTTTGATTACATTTACATTTTACGTACGTATGCTCTGCTGTGTTTCATGCTTGAATTTGATACATTTTCTTTGTGCGAGATATGGGGCTATCTTGTTCTTGGGGCTGTACAGGTTTGAGCTAGAGAGCCAGGCCCCTTTGTTTCCGGATATCAGGAGGTGGAGCCACCCGAATCGGAGCGTTGATGAGAAGGAGGACCAGGATTGGACCCTGACGGTGGTGGAGGCGCGGGCCATGTTGGATACCTTTGAGTATGAGAGGCTGGGCCTATATCCTTGGACCCTATTGGAGGCTGGAGGTGCATCGAGCTTGGGATGCTACCGGGATGCGAGAGGATCTTTGGCGTCTTTGGAGGGGACACCATGTACCTTGGTGAGCGGGTCTTCCCACGCATGGCGGGGTAGACTATCATACGGGGTGCCGGCGGATCCGCCGAGGTCGATGTATCCCACCCACTCTATTCCGAGAGGATGATTATGCAGGTCTTTTGGTGGGTGATGCGGCGACGGCTTGCGTGATTCCCGGGGCTTCTTATGCGGAGTTTCGCCTCGGTTGATGGGTCCCCTCTGGTGGGGATAGGCGATCACATGCTCGTGGCTCCGCCTCTGCCACGCTTCGGGTTCTTGACCCCTAGCACTTCCTCTCGAGGCTACCGGTTCTCTGCCTTTTGCCCCGGACTACGGCCCTTTGAGCTACACGTATATGATGGGGAGCATGCCGATGATGGGGCACATCCCGTCTCTGATCGGATTCCCGAGGGTTACCGCCTCCCGTGATGTCTCTTCGGTATGTTTCGTTTGTCTTGTTTCTCGTATTCGTCCATATAAGTGTATATGTCCGACTCCATCGAGCATCTTCTTTTCTTTGATTTTTAGGTCACCATATCCGCGGCCGATTACAACCGTGGGGCGACCAAGATGGCTGGGTTGATGGCTTTGGTGTCGGACTGTCCGAGAGGCATTCCGAAAGCTTCTTCGGCGGCCTCAACAGTGGCCTCGGCGATGACCCCTACTTGCGGAGCCAAGAGGTCAAGGAGGGATGGTAGCCCCCGTGGAGGTGATGGCGGAGGTGCCGGCGGCTCGAGCGACTTGATGGCGTGATCCCCTCCCTTTCTCTCTTTATTTGATGATTTGATGATCTGTACATATTGGCCGTGTGGGCCCAGCCAATTTTTTTCTTTTAAATTTTGTTAGGAACAAGTAGGTAGCACAAACAATGGTTTTTTTCTTAGCCCCTAATCCTAGGTCTAATTAGTTTAATTAACTTTCTCGACTTTCCATGTTTTTTTGGAAATGGGAATGGCCGATAGGCCGCAATTTTGAGCCTGAATATGGTGTTTTATTGCATGTGATGAATTGTACACGCAGGTTTTTCGAGACTTGCTTCGCCAAGTCGGGGCTAGATTGCTGTTTGAGTAGGACTGCTGTTGCTTTGCCGTAGGGATATCTCGCGCGAGATAAGGTGTCTCGCACGAGACACGCTACCCAGGCAGAAATCTCTTCCTTTTTTGAACAGGATTTTGACAGTTTTCCCTATAAAATCACCCTGTAGTCCGGCCAGATAACTCATTCTAGCTTTTTCAAACTCTAGAGATATCCTGTTAGGGTGAAACTCTTGTCTTCTTTTTCAACCCTGTGATCCATGGCTTCCAAGGAGATTGCCCCAACGTCCATGATTGTCGATGATTTTTCTTTGTCCTCTGAAGTGATTGCATCTTTCAAGCAAGCATCAAGGGATTTTGTAAGGTCGTTTCGCAACCGGTCTCGCAATAAGTTTATCGCAGAATTCGGATTTAGAATTCTTTTCACTTTGAAGAACCTCCAACCGGATTGGAAGTTATTGCGGGGTCTTTGCTCGATTTTGGGATCCCTCTATTCATCTTTTCAATTTTTCTTTGAATGAGATGGTGCCTACCGTGGAGGAATTTGCCATTATCTTGGATATGCCTTTGGTAGCGAGATTGTTGTTCCTAAGTATCATAGGAATCATTCGGAGGCTTTGAAAGAATTGTTAGGGATCCCCCTTGATACTTGCTATGAGTTGGTTCACCGCAAGTGGGTTGATTGCTCTTCTTTTCCGGGACGCTTCAGCGGTGATTCTGATGATGATGCTTTTCATGTCCATAAGCGGAACTTTCGGCTCTTTCTCTTTTCGGAGATGTTTTGTTTACGTGCGGGGACGGCTTGGTCGATTCCCAGTGGTGGAAGTTGTTACGCGAGCTAGGAAACGTTCTAGGAATATTATTCCGCTAATCTTGGGTGAGACCCTTCATGGTCTTGATGAGCCGCATAGGGTGGCGTCATGACTCAAGGGAGTCCCCTCCTGTTGACTATTTGGCTTAGGGAGCATCTCAAGTTGATAGGTCCCCGTTGGAATATTCTCCTTTTACATATCATACACGAAAGTTGTTAATCAAAGATCTTTCGGCGGATGAATGGGGCCGGATTGCGAAGACCGAAGCTACGATATTCTCTGGTGTCCACCTTATTGGAGGTTGAACAAGTATGTTGCCAATACCAAGGGTTTTGACGGGGTTGTTCTTAGGGTTTGCGAGATTCCTCCTTTTACTTTTCCAAGCGGGTGCTCCGTCGGTTTGGTCCGAGCGGGACACTTATCTTTTCGAAGGAGCTTCTCGTGTAGTGTCTTATATTGGTGTAGAGTTTGCGCAGTGCTAGCTCAAGCATGGGGTGTAGGAACTAATCGGGACCGTTGGTCGAACCTTCGGACTTTCAATGCAAGCATCTTCTGTCGACAAATATTTGGATTGGTTCCTCCATACCGGTCATCCTAGTGCGAGAGAAGATTGATGACTTGCGGCTTTCACCGCTAAGAGATTCTTTTGTATCCAGCGGTATCTTGCGAAGGAGCGAGGCTCGGTCGATCACTGCTAATGTGCAAACTGATCCTACTCGGGATTTTCTTGATGGGGATTGGTACGAGAGGCGAGGCAAGGGAATGCCTGGAAAGACGCAAGCTTTGGACAGGCCTCATGTCTTCAAGAGACTGTCGGAATCTGTCTTTGATCGTCTCGAGGATGTTACGCTTTGAGAGGCTCAAAGCGCAAGAAGGATCACGACGACGGTGGAGACCATGTCCGCCGGCCAACCAAGTTAATGAAAGGCTAGATCTTTAGGAGTACCAAGAGATTGCTTTGATAGATCAATTGTTTTTGCTTTATTAGTATTATTTTTTTCAAGTTTGTTAGCTTAGCAAATTAGTCGTTGTGGTTAGGATTTCCCTATTATCATTAATGAAATGCATTGATTAATAAAAGGGACAACTTTGATTTATTTATTTGATTAGACCGAACCCGAAGGCCGCCTACGTTCCTCTTTTACAAAGCAATTAAACAAGAGGCTCGGGTCCAACGTAGTTCATTTTTGAGAAAAGGACAAAATATGGCTCCAGCCGTAGAGTAATCTCGCGCGAGATAAGGCCCCTCTTTTTTTTTTTTTTTTTTTTTTTTTTTTTTTTTTATGCACACCCTTTCTTTTGCCTAGACCGCCCCTTCGGGTTTTCAATCTAGCGGGCTTCTTTTCTTGTGCTAGCTCTAATTTTTGCCTAGGTCGTCCTTTCCGGGATTTTCAACCTAGCGAGCGATTTCTTTTAAGGAGGCCAAGTCACGCGAAGTACTTCTTGAGCTTGTCCATGTTGACCGGCTTCGGTAGTTGATCTCCGTCTAAGTCTACCCAGTGAAGGGCTCCCCGGAGAATATCTTCTTCACAATGTAGGGTCCTATCCACCTTGGTCCCCACTTGCCTAATGGGTTGAAAGGTTCGGGACGATGCTCACGGAGCACCGGAGTCGCCTACTCGATGTTCCTTGTCTTGACCTTTTTGTTGAAAGCTCTTGCCATTCTTCTTTGGTAAGCTTGAGTGTGTTCTACTTTCAACCTTCTTTCATCCAACATGGCTAGCTCTTCGTATCTGCTTTCTAGCCAGTCGACTTCATTCACTTGGTTTTCTAGGAGAACCCTTAGTGATGGTATTTCCAATTCTATCGGTAAGACAGCCTCCATCCCGAATGTGAGGGCGTAGGGAGTTTCTCCTGTAGCTGTTCGAACTGAAGTGCGGTACCCCCATAGTGCAAATGGTAGCTTGTCGGGCCAGTCTTTTCCAGTGACTGTCATTTTTCTGATGATAGTCTCGATTGTTTTGTTCGCGGCTTCAACTGCTCCGTTTGTTTGAGGCCTATAAGGAGATGACTTGTGTCTCGTGATCTTGTACTCGGTCAGTAGGCGATCGGTTTCCTTCTCGAAGTGTGACCCATTATCGGATATCATCTCTTGTGGAACCCCATATCGGCAGATGATGTTGTGCTTGATGAATTCTGCAACCTTTCTGGCATTCAGAACTTTGTAGGAGGCGGCCTCGACCCATTTAGTGAAATAGTCGATGGCTACTAGGACGAAACAGTGTCCGTTGGCTCCTGCAGGTGTGATCTTTCCAATCACGTCTATCCCCCATGTAGAGAACGGCCAAGGTGAAGTCATTGGGTACAGCAAGGAAGGCGGTGCATGCTGAAGATTGGCGTGTATCTGACACTTGTGGCACTTTTTGACCATTTTGGTACAGTCGGCTTCCATGGTCGGCCAAAAGTACCCTTGTCGATGATCTTTTTGGCGAGCATGTTTCCGCTCATGTGGGTTCCACATATGCCTTGATGAACATGGTCCATTATTTCTGGGCCTCTTCCTCGGTGGCGCAAAGGAGGTTTCCTTGGGGAGGGTTCTTGAATATACGGCCGGCCGTGATGACGTAATTGGCGGCCAACCTCTCAAGGGCGATCTCGAGTCTTCGGTCTGTCTCAGGTGGGATGGTTCCATCTAGGATGAAATGCCAAATGTCGTGGTACCATGGTTTCCCTTCGGAGTTTTCAACTGCGGCACCTTTGGATAACCATTTGTCTTTGCGATCGTGAAGATCTATAACGGCGCGGTATGCGGGAGTTGCACGCCGTGTTATCTTGAAGGGTTTAAGCACTTTTCCTTTAGGGATTTCGACCAAAGAAGCAAGTGTGGCTAGTGCGTCCGCAAACCGATTTTTGTCTGCGGGAGATAGTGGAATGAAACACCTTGAAATTGATGCGCCAATTCTTGGAGGTGGGCACTGTATCTTTGAAGGGTTGGATCTTGGACCCTCCACTTCTTTAATGTCGATTGATGATCAATTGGGAATCCCCGAATACCTCGAGTTCGGTCACGTTGCGTTCTAGGGCTGCCTCAAGCCCCGCTATGCAAGCCTCGTATTCAACGGTATTGTTGGTGGCGTCAAAGTCAAGACGTGCTTGCTAGTGGAGTGTAAATGTCGTTAGGGTCTACCAATAACATTCCGATGCCAAACCCTCTCTTGTTGGCTGCGCCATCGAAAAATAATTGCCACTTATTTTCTTCTATGCTTAGGATGTCCTCATCGGGGAATCGCGGGTCTTCCCCTTCACTTCGTCGCAAGGAAATTCGGCCAAGCGATCTGCGAATACACTCCCTCGACGGATTTCGAGTGACGTAAGTGATATCATACCCGCGAGCATGAAGTACCATTTGGCTAGTCTCGAAGACAAATTTGATTTGTCTAGGATATATTTCGGTGGATCCATCTTTGCGATGAGACGGTTTGGAAAGGCTTCCATATAGTGCTTTAACCTTTGTGATACCCAGGACGAGAGCGGCGCATGACTTTTCGAGTGGAGAGTAATTGATTTCACCGCCTTGGAATCTGCGGTGACAAAGTAGATGACATTTTACGTGTGCGAGGCCGGTCGTTCTTGAGCAAGCATAGCCCCTAATGCGTTGTCTGTGATTGTGAGGTACAACTTCAAGGGCTTCTCCTTGTGTGGTGGAACCGGGATAGGTGGGGAAGTCAAGTAGTGCTTAACTTCCTCGAATGCTTCTTGACATTCTTCGGTCCATTCTTGAGGTGCGTTTTTCTTAAGTAGCTTAAAGATGGGGTCGCACATTGTAGTCAGTTGATTAATGAATCGGCGATATATTGGAAGTCTGCCCATGAATCCCTTTACTTCTTTACGTGTCGGGGTGGAGGCATGTACGTGATGGCCTTTATCTTGGCGGGATACGCTTCTATGCCGCGTTACGTGACCATGTATCCCAAGACTTTCCCTTTGACTACTCCGAATGAGCATTTGGCGGGGTTGAGTCTCATTTTGTCTTTGTCTCGGTCGATTGAAGAATTTTACGAGATCTACTGAAGTGTTGGCCATCTGTCCCTTTCGAGTGGATAATCATGTCGTCCACATACACCTCTATTTCTTTATGGATCATGTCGTGGAATAGTGTCGTGGCTTGCTCTCGATAGGTTGCCCCGGCGTTCTTGAGACCAAACGGCATGACCGTGTAGCGAACGTCCCCAAGGTGTGGTGAATCTTTGTCTTGTCTTGGTCCTCTTCGCCATGAGGATTTGATTATACCACTGCGAACCCGTCGACGAATGAGCGGACCTCGTATCTTCTTTGTGGCATCGACCAACATTTCTATGTTTGGTAGCGGGAAGTCATCTTTAGGGGATGCCTTGTTCAAGTCTCTGAAATCAACACGGACTCGTATTTTCCCGTTCGACTTGGCTACTTGCACTGTGTTTGCTAACCATTCTGGATATTCAATCACTTTGATGAACCCTACATTCAGGAGTTTCATGATTTCTTCTTTTACTTGCATTGACCATTCTGGCTTGATTCTCGCGTAGCTTACGCAGCGGCTTGGCGTTGGGTAGCGGTGGTATCTTGTGTTCTACAACGGCGATTCAACCCGGGCATATCTTTGTAGGACCAAGCGAATACGTCGACATATTCTACGAGGAGCTGGGTCAAGGTTTCTCTGTCTTCCCCCTTGAAGAAGCCGCCGATCTTTGTTTCTCCGGGGTCTTCGTTGTCCCAAGATTAGCTGTTTGCATTTCTTCGTTGTCAACGGGGCCATTCTTTCCACAACGACCTACTTGCTTAGCTAATTCTTTTAAGATTTGTTCGTTTTCTTGATCTATCTCATCGTATGATTCATTATTAACGTGTTCGTTATATTGATTATTATTAGTTAATTCATCATTTACGATGTTAGCAATCTCGGGGTACTCGGAAAGATCAAAGTTTTCATTAAGGAAGTAAGGGAATACATGTCCAGCCCACCGCCTCGATTTCCTCTTGAGTGAGTTCATCGGAGGTGGAGCACGCTTCTAATGTAAAAGTTGTAGGGCCTATCTTCCTGCGAGGGTGGGGAGTGCAACCAAGCTCTTTGATCATGAAGTCTTCATCAACAAGCTGGTCCTCCCGGTGACGTGCCGGTTTAGAATTGGCTTATCACATTTACGTATTAGTCTTGTGTAGTCGGTAGTTGGAGCGTCCCCCTTGGATATTGCATGAATCTGTTTGTCTTCTAACCAGGCACGGGTCTTGGAAGCTGTCGTAGCATGTATTCTCCCAACACAAAGTCCCATTCGCTTGTCATTTTACGCCTTCGTGCCCCACAAATCATTAGGGATCGGTGGGACGGATTACATTTCATACGGAAGCATCGCGATCACTGAAGATTTCAAAGCCCGGTTGGCGCTTTCCTTTATCATCGGTCCATGGTTACGAAAAAAGATAAAGTAGGGAATATTTTCCCCTTCTCGAACAAAGTAGCCATTGAGTGTCCTCCGATATGGTTTGAGGTTGCAATCCTTGAACTTTGGGTCGTTGCGGTCTTTGTACGAGGTTCCTTCCCACTTGATTTGAGTGAAGCCCCATTGTTCTATGTCATCTTCATCGTGGATGAAGATGTCGTATCCTAGTCCATGCTTTGTGTGAGGCGGGGGACCGGTGGTGGTTCCGTTATTCCTTGTAAGTGCTTTCCAAGCCCCAATCCGAGGAAGTACCCTTTTGCTAGCATCATTCTCCGAGATAGGAAGGCTTCCGGAAAACCTAAGTGCCTTTGAGTAGTCGTTTTCGTTGCAAGTGTCTATGACGTTCACGGTGCTTACTTAAAGAATTAATCGAATTGAAAAGGGAAATCTTGACTAACTATTAATGAAAAGCGAACTTGATACTCTTGCCCACAAATGAGAGTTTTAGGCAAGTAGTATCTGACTAAACTAGACTAGACTAATAATTGTTTCTCTTGCAACTAAAAGTAAATAACTGAAAAGAAAAGAGACTCCTCATTTGTTAGAATTCATCCAAATTATTCCACCACTTGGACAAACTCTGATGGCGTCGTTGTCAATCAAGTCTTGGTGCATTCTTCGAGTTGAAACAATTATTGGTGTGATGACCATGGCATTGGTGATAGTAGCGGTAGAGGTGTGGGGATCGTCCTTCGCTCTTAGGTTGGTAACCTTCCATTGGGCTTACCTTTCCTTCCTTGTGAAGACTTCTGAAGAGATGACCGAGGGTGATGTTTCCAATGTCGGAGAAGACTCTACCCTTCCTTCGCTTAGCCATTTGATTGTGGAGGTCTCGAATGTGGTTCTCATAGTGTTGCACGAAGACGTTGTGGCGAGCCTGATATTCTTCCTCCATTTGCTCTTTGAGGTCACGGTAGAGGGTATTG
This sequence comes from Adenophora triphylla var. japonica, assembly GCA_022495995.1. NCBI lineage: Eukaryota > Viridiplantae > Streptophyta > Magnoliopsida > Asterales > Campanulaceae > Adenophora > Adenophora triphylla. The sequence goes on from JAFEMH010001070.1 coordinate 201,882, forward strand.
AGGAAAAACTTGACCCTTTCATCAATGTCATCTTCAACGTGGGCTTCAAGGTTGATGCACTTTTGGGTCATATCTTCGAGTTCGCTTTTGACCTCTTCAAGTTCTTCAATCAGCATCTTTGTCTTGTCGGCTTGGATAGATTCTTCCAAGTTGTGCCATGCATCGTTGTCCTCAATTTGTTGTAGGGCTTTGGCGAGTTGAGTTTTGATGTCACTTAGCTCCTCTTGCACGGATGACCGTCCACTGTCGGAATCACTTTCCATCTTCCGAAAATCCCTAGCAATGCGAGTGGCGAGGCAAATCAAAAGCTTCTCTCCAACCTTCCACGTGTTCCATTTCAGCGACAAGAGACTTGGTCAAATCTTGGAGAGTGGGTTGTTCACTGCTTTCCTTGGTTATGACGTACTTTCCGGTAGACATTGTGTTGGGAGTCTTGGAGTTGAGTAGCTTCGGAAAAGCGACGAAGAGATGCGAGATATCGGGATCTAGCCCCAACGAGTCGGAAGCGAGGCTTAAATGGCTCGGGCTCAAATTCAGCAGAAGCATTATCTCGTGCGAGATTAGTAATCCCGCGCGAGATAATCACACGGAAAGTCGATTTTTATTTAGCCCTAATTTTTGGTCGGAACGGAAAATCCGTTTTGAGGGGTTTCTAAGGCCTTTATCAGAACCTAACGACTAAGCAATCAATCCGATTTTTGTAAAGCAAAGCCATGTAAGATTGTTTTTTTGAAGGATTATATGCACATTTTTTTTTGAAGGGACATCCGAAAGGGTCATTCCGAAGAGACTTTTTCCGAAGGGACTTTTTCCGAAGGGACTTTTCCGAATCCTTCTTTATTGTCAATTTTGCATGGCTTTGTTTTGATCAAAAACAAGAAAAGATCACTGAGTCAAAACCGACCGGTCACGGAGTGATCCTAAAAAGTCAATCTACATGAGAATGTGGCGATGCAGGGCTGGAAGGCTAGGCTCCCCGCGATATGACAATCTAAGTGGATTGAATACGCGGAGTGGGATTGTCCAACTTCGGAGAGACCGGCGACTAGGTGGTTACCGTCATCCGTCCTTAGTGTGGGTCCCGGGTTTATAGAGGGTATGTAGTGCAATGACAGTTATAGTATGAGTGCGCGTGTGTGATAGTCAATCTATGTAATAGAGTAAAATAGGAAGTTTTTTTTGAAAGTCAAAAGAGAAAACAGATAGTGGCCGCACCAAGTGGTTGCCTACGTTTCTCCCAATTTAGGAAGACTCAGGCCGTCGTAGTTCCACATAAAGAGAGGTAAAGAGAGATAAATAATTTAATTTACAACTCCCGAATCCCCACTGGACCGGACTTTAATTAAATAAAAACCCAATCACATGCAGTTCATAAATAATAATCAATTATTTAAGGAAAATAAAGGTCCGAGTTCTACATCTTAAGGGAGGCCTTAAGATGCGAGAACTCTGCAGATAATGAATCCTGGGATCCCCCTTGCGTGTTCGACCCTCGTCTTGGACCACGGGATGAACAGGAGAAACCAGAAAACAACCAGATTGCCGAAGCCATATCTCGCGCGAGATATGATATCTCGCCGCGAGATATGATATCTCGCCGCGAGATAAGCTTCATCTGAGAGCAAAAAATTCGAATTTTACTAATTTTTTGAAAACCTCTCTTTTAATTTTGACGCAAGTTTAAGCCTCTTAATTTTCAGTCCCCAGCGGAGTCGCCAACTGTAGCGTTGTGAGAAAGAAATTCTTATTCCTTTTATTTTTTATGAGTCGCCACCTATATTATTTGATTGGAAACATAGAAAAACCATTTGAAAGAGATTTGAGTTCGGGGCTTAGGTTATGAAATGGGTAGGTTTAGAAGGCATCCATTTCACCCAATCCGGAGATCGGTCTTGCTAAAGAAAAGAGAGGTTTTTAAAAGAAGAAGTAAAAAAAACGAATCTAAATACTACAAATAAAGGTCCATTTGACGAGGTCAAACGGAATGTAGAATCGATTGCTTCGAGACCGTCTCCATGATTTGGAGAGGCTCTAGGCCGATCCTAGATTCTATGGACTTATACCACTCTAACAATCAATTAGAAGGATGTTTAGGGATTACCTTGCGTGAGGTGATTTGAGCAGAGTTTCGACTCAAGTTTAGAGTCGACCCTTCACACGGACAGAGCTTCGCCTCGGTCCTTGGTTTGGAGATTGATGCTTGTTTATCAACAAGGTTGACAAACAAACTATGAGGTGAGTTTTAGGGTGATTTTGTAGGATTCTTTCAAGGAGAGAAACCAACAAAATGTGTGCGTTGTGAAAATTCTTCGACCTTTTCGGGATCGATTCGGGGTCGATTCGGGGTCGATTCGGGGGTCCTTGAAGCCTTGGAAGTCATCAAGTATTTATAGGGAATGGGTATGAAGAAGTGGAGAGGTAAAACCCTATCAGATGGTTCTAGACCTCTTCTCCCATTGGTTGGCCGGAGAGATAAAGTTTTATCTCGAAAAGAGGTTGAAATCGACGAGGGAACTGTCGTCTGCAATCTGCAGAGGGGGATATCTCGCGCGAGACACGCCATCTCGCGGCGAGATATTGCTCCTGTGGACAGTTTTGTCCTTTCCTCGTTATCTCGTATGCAGTTTAGTCCCAAACTAACGGTAGTTAGTCAAAACTTAACGAAACATGACGAAATGGTGGATTTCTACTTCTTGACTCAAAGCGAGACTTAGAGTGGTATAAGTATGTTCCGATGTGTTCAGAATGGGGTGTCTACAATGCCATGAGGCTGGTGAACGGGTGGTCCGCCTACGCCAGGAGGCTCGTGGAGTTCATGCGGTGCAGTTCCCGGAGGAGCGTGGACGTCCGTGATCGGGGGCCGTCTAGGCCGAGAGATTCGCCTGCTCCCACGGCGGTGGGGAGGACTTTATACGGGGTTTGGCCGGTTCGCGGGCGTAACGGCTGGATTTGGAGCTCCTTCTTCGCGCACTCGGGCGCGAGAGGGGGAGTCCTCGAGTTCGCGTACTCGAGGGAGGCCCTTTGCCTATTCCCGGAGGAGTTCGGCGAGTTCATGTTTGCGACGGATCCGGCGGCGGCGGAGCGGTACGTCGAGTGTACGGATGACGAGCGGGACTCGAGTAGTCCCCTTTTCTTTGCTTTCTTTCTTTCTTGCTTTGTTTAGAAAAAATGCATGTATTTGTCGAGAACAAATTTTGATTTGAACTGTATTTGCAAAAAGGCGCCCGTGGGGCGGAACCTGTACTTCGCATATTTATTCTGTGATCACCTTCTGTTATCTCCGGCAAATAAGCAAATAGGTTAATCAAAAATAAATAAAAACGAGAAATGCATTAAAATTGAATGGGTCAAAAATTAAGCATGCATGCAATGATTTTTAATTATTTGCACTGTTGCACGAGCCGGGGCGGAAGGGATATTGACATTGGTTGAATGAAATCGGGCGGGCATGCAGATTTCATAGGAGTGAAACAGGCATGGTTTGGAAATGTTTCCAATTTTAAGGGCAAATGGCTGCAGAGTTGACCAAGTCAGCTGCAGAGGGAGTCCGTGGGACTAGAACCGAATTTCCAGATTCTTTAAATTGCGGTTTCGGCTTTGCAATTGGTGAGAAAAGCTGCGCATTGCTTTGTTCATCCTGTTGAATTCCTCTCCCTTTCTTAAGGTTCCCTTCATTTTTCGACATGGCTCCCTTTCCCAAGTTATCGTCTCGGATGCAAGAGCGATATTTGGACAACTTTCGATCGTGGGTACGGAACCACATGAGGCGTAACAAAAGGTTTTTCGAAGGTCATTACGGGATTAAATCTGTTTGGGCTTTGAAGGAGCTCATGCCGGATTGGGATCTTTTGAGAGCCGCGTCTCGGTTACAGGACGTACGGAGGAATGTGTACAGCCTTTCGTACAACGAAATCACTCCTACGTTTGAAGATTTCCGGCCATTCGGGAGGACCTGAGACGGAACAGCTAGTTCTTCCGTATGCTTTGGTGGCATGGCCACTGTTGAGAAGCTAGTGTCTTTGTTGGGTATCTCTACCGGAGAAGCATACGGGATGCCGATACAGATACCGATTACGTTGACATTTCGGGATCGCCCGAAAGATTTGCCAGAGCCGAGGGGAGCGTCTTTTCGTGGGGCAGCGTTTGCTACGTGCGCTTGCTACTCTGTTCACATTCACGTCTGCAGGTGTGTGCCATCACAGATATCTTTTGGACACAGTGAGCGTGCCAGGAGTGAGGGAGACATCGTGCCATTGGTCTTGGGCGAGACGTTCTCGGGCATAGGCCGGATGGCGACCTGCAGCCGATACATGTGGGGAGGGAGTCCCGCTATGCCGACCATGTGGTTGAGGGAGAGGCCGCAGATGATGCCCGAGGTGCCAATGTCTTGTGACGCTTGGTCTTTCTCGCGACGTCCTCTCGGTGATAGGGGGCAATCAGCCGAGCCGGAGCTCTGATGGCCGACTTTGCACGCATCACTTGCGATGGTGGGTTCCCCATTGGAAGTTACAGACTTGTAGGACCGCTCGGGAGGTCCCGTTGATTGTCAGAGTGCCGGGCCGTCTCGCACGTCTTTCTATATTCCATCATTGGTTCTGCGCGGGCAAGACGGGCCGGAGCAGATGCCATTGACCGATCCGAGTTATGCCGCTACCTTTGAGGTGGGATCTTTGCGGATGGAAGATCCTTCGATGCTATTGCCGATCACCCGCGGTGGCAATACACGTCCTTTCCCGCCAGGGTTCTCTTTCACCGGAGAGAGGGCAATGTTCTGTCGACGCAAAGATTCGAACCGGTACGAAGAGTGTATGGGGAGACACAGATGGCTATCTTGTGGAGACGGAGTGAGCTTGGGTGCCGATCACCCGGACAGCCTCGACCTTGAGGAGGACAAGCGAGGGCTAACCCCGGGAATCGTGTCGGCGATGTCATGGCTGATTATGTGGCAAGTGCTGATCGGGAGGCCAATCAAAGCACTATGATGATGTCTCGAAGCGAGGCGGCTCGAGACAGAGCTAGAGAAAGGATCGCGCTGACAACCGCGGGCTTAACGGAGGCGTCGGGAAGAGTCCCTGAGCCAGGTAGAAGGCCTACCGGAATATTTCCTGCGAAGGTGAAGAACACTCGCCGAGGAAAAGGGAAGGGGAAGAAGGATGAAGGACCTAGTACGGGAAACTAGGTTGACCTTGCTATCCAGAGTATCCACCCATTGTCATTGCAGACACATTAATTGATTAATGTTTTATTGTAGTTTTGCTAGCGTGTAGCGAGTCAAGAGTTGACCGTGCTTGAACTCATCAAAGAATGTTTTAACCGTTATGAATTTGTAGGTTAAATGAAAAGAGTTTTTCGAAACACAAGCAATTGATGCTTATTGTATTTTTTTGTTTTTTAGACCGAACCAAAGATGGCTGCCTACGTTCCCCTTTTACAATTGGACTAAGGGGCTCAGGTCACCGTAGTTCGACACTTTAGGTGAATTTGAGAAAAACAAAGACAAAAGAAGTGCGACCCTGTTTTTTACCTGGATCATTAGCGGGAATGTATCCAGTTGGGTATTAATCTTTTAGCACTTTAATTTACTGAGGGGGACGATGTATGGGGAAGGAGAGTTGACTCGTGCTCTTCCTCAAACGAAGTATCTGCGAAGCTTGCTTCCGTTCACGGGGTTAACGAAAGGGTTTCCGTCCAAATCAGCTAGCTTCATGGCTCCTCCGGAGAAGATTCTTTGTACCACGAACGGTCCTATCCAGGTAGGCTCCCACTTTCCGAGGGGATTGGTCTGCGTAGGAGGCTTTTCCTTTAGCACCAAGTCGCCTTCTCTGATGTCTCGAATCTAGACTTTCTTGTCGAATGCTCGTGCCATTCTGCTCTGGTAGGCTCGAGTGTGTTCCATGGCTTTCAATCTGCGCTCGTCGAGTAGAGCAAGTTCATCGTGACGGCTCTATAGCCATTCGACTTCATTGATCCCGTTTTCCAAGAGGACTCGGAGGGATGGAATTTCCAATTCTACGGGTAACATCGCTTCCATTCCGTAGGTAAGTGCGAACAGAGTCTCCCCGTGGCGCTTCCGATCGATGTTCGGTATCCCCGTAGGGCTGGGCTAGATGTAGCTTTTCGGGCCGGTCCCGACCTCAGTGGTCATCTTTCCGATTATCATGGCGAGAGTCTTGTTGGCCGCCTCTACCGCACCATTGGTTTGTGGTCCGTAAGGAGAAGACTGTGACGTGTGACTCGAATTCGGCCGCAGTTGGTCACAATCTCCTTCAAAGTGAGTCCCATTGTCGGAGTTGATCTCGTTGGGCACTCCGTATCGGCACATGATGTTCTCTCTCGGATGAACTCGGCCACCTTCTTAGAATTCGCACCTTGTACGATCCGGCTTCTACCCATTTGGTGAATTAGTCGATCGCGACTAAAATGAACTCATGACCATTGCTCCCCGGGAGGAGTGATCTTGCCGATGATGTCGATTCCCCATGTGGCGAAAGGCCATGGCGTAGTCATGCAATAGAGTTCGTGAGGAGGGATGTGATTGAGGTTGGAGAATCGTTGACATTTGTCGCAGTTTCGGACGAACCGGATGCGCCTCGTTTCCATTGATATCCAATAGTATCCCATACGGAGAATGATCTCGTGTCAATGCTCGGGCGTTCGTATGCGGACCGCAGTTCCGTTGTGAACTTCGCTCATTAGCTCGCCGGCTTTTTCTTTGTTTACACACCGAAGGAGTGGCCCTTGGTGGCGCTTCTTGTACAACATACCCCTGCATGACGAAATGGGATGCCAGCGTTTTAATGCCATCATGTTTTTGGCTTTGATCCCTTCTTTGTATTTTCCATCTTCACTTGTGAAGGAAGCTTCTCCGCTTTGGAGGTACTCGGTAAATTTGATTGTACCAGGTTCGTCGATCGTTTCTTTTTCTTTTTCGATCTCACAAGAATAGGCGGGTGTTTCCGTCCGCCTATTCCGAGGGGTTTTACCGTTTCCCTTCGGGAATTTCGACAAGAGAGGCGAGGGTTGCTGTATGCTCGCGGCGGTTCCCGTCTCTTGGCAAATAGTGAAAAGAGATGTCCTTGAACCGAGCAATGAGTTCCTCCATGTACGCGTGGTACTTCGAAGGCGCGAATCTACCGTCTTCCATTTGTTGGATACTTGATTGATGATCACGTCGAGTCTCCATATACATCCAGCCTCTAAGATGTTGCGCTCGAGGGCGGCTTCCAAACTCCGCCGCACAAAGCTTCATATTCTCGCCGCATTGTTGGTTGCTTCAAATTCACCTTGATGGCTATGGGAGTATGCTCGCCCTTGGGATCGACAAGGAGCATTCCAATACCATTCCCCTTCTTGTTGGCTGCCCCATCGAAGAAGAGTTGCCGCCGGTTTGCGCCGTCAAGTGAAAAGATTCCGTCGTCCGGAAATTGTGGATCGTGACCCTTAGGTTCAAGCCGGGAAGTCGGCAAGCCGATCTCGCCATTACTCGCCCTTTGTTGATTTTCGACCATGTACTTGATGTCGAACTCACTCAGAAGAATGACCACTTGGCTAGCCGCATCGACGGATGGCTTGTCAAAGAGATATCGGACGGGGTCCACTTTGGAGACCAGAGCACCGAATGCGACCGCATGTAGTGTTTCGCTTTCCCGACTACCCATACCAAGGCGGTACAAGTTTTCTCGATGCCGAGTAGCCGAGTTCACTTCCTTGAAGCTTTCGGCTTACGAAGTAGATTGCATGCTCAACCTTGGAATCTTTCTCGTTTCTTGTGCCAGCATTGCTCCGATTGACGTGTCTATTACCTGTCGATGGCTGTGAGTAGTGGCTTGTCTTCATGTGGCGGGCACAAGACTGGGGGATTAACCAAGTAGGTCTTGATCTTCTCGAAAGCCGTTTGGCACTCTGAGTCCCATTTGATGTCGGCATTCTTTTTCATCACTTGAACATGGGCTCGCAGAGAGATGTCAACCGGTTGATGAAGCGACCGATGTATCAAGTCTTCCCATGAAGCTCTTTACTTCGTCGTGGTTTGAGGCGTCTTCATGTCGATGATGGCCTTGATTTTCCTGGGATCGGCTTCGATACCTCTTTCGTAACCATGTACCCCAAGCACCTTGCCGCGCTTGACGCCGAAGGTGCACTTTGCCGGGTTCAACCTCATGGAGTGTTTTCCGAGTCTCGTTGAAGAACTTCCTCGCATCTGTCATGTGCCGCATGTCTCGATCCCTTGAGTGGATGATCATGTCGTCGACATATACTTCGATTTCTTTGTGAATCATGTCATGGAAGAGGGTCTGCAGCCCGCCGGTAAGTAGCCCCGCCGTTCTTCGCACCGAACGGCATGACCGTGTAACGCATGTCCCCCATGGAGTGGTGAAGGCGCCTTGGCCCGATCCTCCTGACATCTTGATCTCTGTTGTATCCAGCGAACCCGTCCACGAAGGACTTTACTTCGAAATTTGCCGTGGTATCGACCAAAGATGTCGATGTTAGGCAAATGGGAAATCATCTTTAGGGTCGGCCTTGTTGAGATCCCGAAATCCACGCAAAGATCTCGACCTTTCCGTTGGCCTTCGTGACCGTCACGATGTTGGAGAGCCAAGTCGGGTACTCAATCACTCGATGAAACCAACTCGGAGCATTTTCTCAATTTCTTCTTTAACTTGCAAGGACCACTCGCTTGATCTTGCGCAGCCTTCGCTTTGATGTGCTTGGATTCGGGATCCAGGGAATTCGTGCTCCACGATTGAGGGATCGAGTCCCGGCATGTCCCGATATGACTGTGCGAACACGTCAACATACTCCCGAGGAGGCTTATCGTGGCTTCTTTTTCTCGCATCGGCGAAGAAACTCGCCCACTTGTGTCTCTCTTTAGGCTCTTGCACCGACCCCTGTGTTCACTTTGGTCATAACCTCTTCGGCAGCTTGGGCCCGGTTGTCCTCTTGGTCAACTACACGCTCGAGAACTTCTTTAATGTATTGTTCGTTTAATGTGTCTCGCTTCTTTATCAATTGAATTATTAACGTCTTTTAAGTTGTTTGTTAACTTATCGCTGTTAAAGTGGCAATGAGAGGATACTCCGAAAGGTCGACTTTTCATTAAACAAGAACGGGAATACATGATTGGCTACAACATTATAGTCCTCCGGCGTAAGGCCGTTGGATGACTCGCAGGACCGGACTCGACAAGGACCGACTCGCAGGGTTTGAGACCGGGTTTAGGGAGATGTGGGTGCGGGCCCGCCTTGTCTTCCAATTCTCGCCCGGCTTGCCCTTGGTCCGGTGAAAGTTACCCAATTCTTCAAAGGGCATTGCCTGATGCTTGATAAGGGTGCGGGATCGAGAGGCTTGGCTCCCGCCGTCCCTATCATGGCGATCATGCCGTTGTCTGAGCCCCGCCGATCAAGTTGGGCAACTCCATGACTTCTTCAAACAGACTCGTAGAGCCGGTCCACCGAGAGCGTCTTCTATGAATTCCCGGTTCCTTCGCTTTGGACTTACTGTCTCGAATGTGGCCTCGGCGGCCGATCCGAACAACTTGTTTCCCATGGAGAGTACCTTGAGTTGCTCCTCCAAGTCTGGGATTCCCTTGAATGTGTACTCATGCCGGACTCGTGGTGGCAGCTGGTCCAGTAGAGCCGTGATGTCGAGGAACGCTCCTTATCGGATTAGCTTTGAGTCCTCTCAAACGCTGAGGTCCCGTGCTAGCCGTTCCATTCTTCCCGTAGTCTTGGTGCCGACTATCCCCGCTTCTTTCTCATCTTCATCGGGCTTCCACCGCCGGTCCCCTCGCCCGCTGTCGGCTCGCCTCCCCGCTCGTCGCTTCCCCTTGGTCCCTCCCTCGCCGTCGGTTCCCTTTGTTGGTCCCTCGCCCGCCGTCGGTTCCTCTTGGTGAAGTAATGAGCGAGGTCAAAGCCGTAAGGTCGGAGATTGGGTGTGCCGTCTGAGGTTCCCCTTGCGGGCCGCCGCCTTGGTGCGGGCGAGCCTTTTGTCTTCCTTGATGTCACCCGGTGTTGGCACGTAGCCAAGCCCCCGGACCGTGGTGTGGTCCTCGACTTCAATAACTTGGTGTTGGCCTTGCAGCCTTTTGCCGAGCCCCGCCCCCGGGATGAAGTTCATGAGTTTCATCATCCTCATGGCGGGAGGAATCTCGATCGTGAGACAAAGTGGAAGGTCCACGTTGCATATTTGGATCTTGGAGGTCTCCAGAGTGAATCCAAGCATGGCATGTCGTCATTATGCTTGATTTCCAATACCGGAATGTCGTTGGTGCCGGTCCCCTCGGTGGTGACACCGTCGCCGTAGACCGTGGTTAGCTCGTTGCCTTGCATGAACTTGAGGCACCGGGGAAGGGTGGATGCCACGCCATTGATTTGATGCAGCCTGTGGACGCCCAGATGGCCGTGAAAGTGATTGGAATGTCCAACACTTGGAATTCAGGGGATCACCCGCTCACGAACCGCATGTCGAGAGTAGCAACCCCGAGAACCGTACGGAAGTAGAGTCATAGGCCTCGACAAAGGTGGATCGAAGGCTTAAGATCTCGTGGGCTTGATGTCAAGGTGTCCATCATCTTGGCGGGCAAGACATTCATTCCGGAACCTCCGTCTACCAACACGCGGAAGGCGACGCCGTCCACTGGACTGTGATGTAGAGCGGCTCATTGTGATCGCCCCAAATTTTGGAAGGTCCAAATCGTAAAGGTGATAATGTTGCCATAGTGGATGTTGCCGATCATTTGAATGACTTCATCTGGGGTTGCGTCCACGGGGACCATGGTACGGGCCAGGCTTTCCTCTAGCTTGAGCTTGTGAGGATAAGAGGAGGTGAGCAGAGACCAAAGGGAAATGTTCGCCTGAGTCTGCTTGAGCTGAGTGAGGATCGGGTCCTCTTTCAAGGAATTTGCGTCTTCGGGCCGGCCGGATTGCAATTCGGCCCGTCGGCTTTTGGTGGCCTTAGGTGGTAATGCATGGATTTGACCCGATCGGGTTAGAACGCCGACATCAGTTTGGTCCCTTCGAACAGCCGCTTCCGAGTTGAGCCATAGTTAGAGGAGGATTCCTCGTAGCATAGGGCCATATGTCTTCCTTGAACTCATTGATCGTGGATGAATTCCTGAGCTTCTGGCAAACTTTGACGGATTCTCGCCCCGTGATACCGGCTTAGATGCCTCTCGCGGAGGTAGCCTACGCTTGACGCAGCTTGTTCGAATGTCGCGGCACAAATGCTGGTTGCCCGAATCGAACTGCAGGCTGGCCGACCCTCCTGGGAGGTTGGAGAGTTCTCGGCTTAAGCGAACGGTCTCCTTGATCTCTTCACGGTATATCGCGTTCCTTTCCTTCTGCCGAGCATACTGTGGCATTCTGAGTTGGGTCCGCGATACTCGTGGTTTGCTAGTTTTCCTCCGCTCTGGGCCCAGATCAACCTTCTTGCAGCGGAGCCTCGCGTCGAGAGTTAGTGCCTCGCGTTTCTTCCCATGTGAGAATAGCCGTGCTTCTTGAACCGCGTGCGGCGCCTAGGTAAACCTCCATCGGGGAGAGTTTTCTCCTCTCGCTTTATCTCGAGTGGCGGGTATGCTCGGAAGGTGAGTACACGGCTTCCCGAACATCGGCCCATGTGACTCGGTTGCCGTCCCAGCTTGATCGTTTCGTAAACGAATGCCGTAGACCGTGGAATTTCCCCGAGTAGTTGCTCGAGACGAATCTCCATCCTCCTCTTGTTTTTAAATAGACCTTCCTCCCCGAGTTGGCCTTTCAATTTGAGTGCGGCATGATCCGTTCCCATCCTCCCAGACCCTCGGGAGTCCGGTTTTGTTGACTTCATGCCCGGCTTGGAAAAGAATGGTTTCATCGTCTTCATCGTCGCTTTCACAGAGAACTTGCTTTCCTCGGGAAGGTAAGCGCCGGGATTCGTTCGCCGTGTCGTTCCATCTCCTAGGTCATTGGGACCGTTGACCACCCTTGCCCGGCAGAGGGGGTTGGATGAGAACAGACGGTAGTCGTGAAGTTGCCATGAGCAAAACTCTTGAGGTCGAACCGGTCTAGAGTGGCCTCTAGCTTCGTCCGAAGCCGCCCGTGACACTTTAAGGGCTCGGTCCCCGTAGGTCTTTCGAGCTTGGTCTTCGTCCCAAAGACGACTTTCTTGAGCGGCTAGTTCCATGAGGGCTTTCCTTGCGAGACCTAGGCAGCCTCCGTAGGTGCGCATCGTCCGGCTAGTGTCCGTAACCGTGATTACATTCAAATCGCCGAATGGCGGGAACACTTGGATTACATTGACGAAGGAAGTCGGACTGGGACATTCCATGCGGCCTTCCTTGATCTCGATCACCAAGAAGTTTGCCCATATCTCGTTGATTGACCCCACTGGGTATTGAATTCTCGCAATGTTGACGGTCTCGTGATCTCGCTCGATCGCCAAGTCTATCAAAGCTAGCAATGACGGCGTGATGTCTCGAATCCGGCCGCGACTACTGGGAGTAGAATCGAACCGAAGCATGTTGATGCCGAGGTGGTCATTTCCTATGTCGGAAGCCGACTCGCCTTGCGGGGAAGACTTTCGCGTATGTTTTCGGGTGGCCGCCAGCGTTCCCGAGGTTGATCTCGACTTGTAGCAGGTGAGGAGCTTGGTCTCCTTTCGTCGTTGCCCCTGGCCTTGGCGGCGCTGAGGGTATAAGCTTGACCGACGGCACGGGCCGGTTGCCACCGGGCCGGTACTCTGGAAGTAAAGATGAGCTCGAGCTCGCTTGGCCAATGCCTCGTTTACCATGAGCAAGCAAATATCGAGGGTGACCTTGGTGTTGCAGTAATCCGATAACAAGGACGGATCCTTGGCTTCATCAGATATCTCGGAATAGATGATATTGACGAAGTCGTCGTCCTTCACTTGATCGTAGGGATTCCTCGTTGCGTGAATCACGTGCTTCCAATTATCGGATAGTCCGCCCGTACTCGAACATTGAGCTTGACAATTTCCATGGTATTGGAACCTTGGTCGTAGGTGACCCGATCGGAAGGAGTTCCGTCCTCAAACCGAGCATGTGAATGCAGAGGTCCGCTTGCGGGTCCGCGCGTCCTCGACTCCGGAGAGTCCAGATTCATCGTCATCCGATCGCTCAATCCAGTGTAGGGACGTATTGCGTCCGGTTGCGTTGTTGGAGCAAATAGGAAAATCTCGTGCTCTTCGCTTGAGAAGGAAAGGCTTGAGGGGAATCCTCGTAGAGGACCTTCCATACGACTTCCATACATTCATCATGAGTATGACGATACTTGTCGACCTTTATTACAAAGATCTCTTCACTGCGGGGCCAGAGAATGAGTTTGAAGAATGCCGATGAATCTCCGATTGAGACTCGGGGTTTATGTGCCCGCATCATGGCGATGTTCGCCGTTTCCTTCCACCCGCTCCAAATGTTGGAAACGGCGCCTGAACATGATGTATCGGATCGCTTCTGTGGTCCGCACCGCTCGAGTACGTTTACATAGTTAGCATCTCCGACTCGAGGGATTCTCGATGAGATTTGCCCCGTAGTCCCTTCGTTGATTCGAAGGAGGTAACCCCGTGCCCGAGTGCGGACACGCTTCACATCGTCTCGGCTTCGTTTCCTATGAGGAAACTATCCCCTGATGACTTCAAGATCTCCCCGCCGGTTAATGAACTTGACGCACCGATGGAGAGTGGAAGCTATGGCTTTCATGTGGTGTAGCCAAGGGCGTCCCAAAAGAGCCGTGAACTCGGATGGAATGTCCATCACGTGGAATTTTGCCGGCACCATTTGGGTTTCGAACCGTAGTTCCAGAGTCACCGTCCCCGTGATGGGACGAGACGAGTTGTCGTAGGCCTTGATAGTCCGAGTAGACGGTATCAAATGGCTTTCATGGATGCGGAGAGCTCGCATCATGCCGAGAGGGAGGACATTAACGGCTGACTCCGTTATCTACCAATACTCCGGGAGTGATATGGTGTTGAGTTTGAGAGTGATGTACATGCAGCTTCGTTGTGCCCCGAGGCGTCTCTCGGTAAGTCTTCGTCACGTAACGTGATCATGCCGCCATACAAACGGGAGTCGTAGATCTCGCCTCTATCCGTAGAAGGAGAGTCATCCACCCATCCGTTTCCCGTCTTCCTCTTGCGAGGTAAAGCCTTTGTGGAACCTCAGGAGTGTGTTGAGGCCGCCCGTGGCGGTTGCCGCCCTTGGTTAGCACATTGATCGAGTGCGATTGCCAAGCCGACCTTGATCTTCCTTTACCGGTCCGAGCTCTAAGCCGGACAAATTGAATCTTGGCCGATCCCGCTGAGGGTTAGGCTTCGACCGGCGCAAGATTACCAAGATCCGAGGTATTCCAGCAGTGTCCTGTGGCCTGAATTCCGGGTTTCAGCGGGACTTTTCGGCTTTCCCACCCCCGTCTCGCTTCTAAAGCCGCATGGCCTGGAGGCAAAGAGGACTCGGCCGGAGTACAAGACGTAGTAGTCGAACCTCCCTGAGGGTTCTCCAAGTGTACCTACACCGGTATCTCCAAACTTCGTATCTTTCTCTCGCCTGCCGTTGAGAGGATTTCTTCTTTTGTTTTCTGAGGATTGCTCCTGACAGCCGAGACTCGTACTCCGTGCAAAGTGAGTGCCGCAAACATCGTAGCCGATGTGGACATTAGAGGAGGATCCAAATTTAAAGAGGCGGAGAAACCGGTTCTCGTGGCACTCTTCTTGGGCACCCACTCAATGGAATTCACGCTGTTATTGTTCGGAAAGGGATTCCCGATCGTATTGGGCCCACGGGGGCGCTCTAACTTGCCTTCTTCTATCAAGTTCGGGATTTCGTATCGTAACCCCAAACAATTGTCGTGGTATGGCCGTGATACCGATGGAAGGCGCAGATTTGCTCTTGTCCGCATTGGCTACGGGAACTTTGGGTTTGTAATTGGCAACGGGCTTAAGGAGACCCTCCTTGATTAACCCTTCCAAAGATCTTGCTCGCTGGCATGTCCAACTTGTCGAAGTGTACGACAGCCGCTTCGAGTAGAACTGTTGCTTTGTGGGACCGGGTTTCGTTACCCGACCGTTGTCCCCGATGGACGTAGTTGACAGACGTATCTTTCCTTTGCCGGGGCCTGCGGGATTGAATGCAACCGTTGAGCGGTATTCGTATGGCCGTGCAAGAGCCAACTTTTCCTTGAGATCCTTCTCGAACCGTGAGCCGGCATTGACCATGGCCCGAGATCCGGGAAGAAATTGTGACTGATGAGAGTTCGATGGACGGTCTTAAGCGTGACTTGAAGATCCGCATCTGCTCGTCTTTGGAGAGTGGCTCCATGATCTCGAGAGTTTCCACCCATCTCTTGTAGAATTCCCCAACACTTTCATCCGCTTTCGCTCAAAGGTGATTAAGTCCTCGCGACTTGTTTCCCACTCTAAGTTGGATCTGTACCGCTCCAGAAGATGTTACCGATCCGTTCCTGTGTGTGGCGATCCGCAGCTTGACCCTCGAAACCATCGTAACGCCGAACTTTTGAGCGTATGCCGGAAGTGGTCGGCCATTTGCCGGAGGGTTGCTCCTTTGCTCTCATGCCGAGAACGTAGGTGTCGACGTGCGTTTGAGGACATTCGGTTCCATCGAATCGGTCCATCTCCGGCATTCTCGAACTTGGCAGGGAGAGGCGTGACCATTCCCTGATCTCGTGGATTTGAGCGTTTCCCGCTTTGAGCCGCTCATGGTGGCTTTCGTGTCTTTCATCCGCTCGACCATCCAGTGCTAAGGTTGGGTCCAGTGGTGGACCGTGAGGCTCGGCTACGGTGCTACCACGTGAGCGGTAGTGATTGGAGGTGGAAGGCTTGGTATATGAGAATATACGGAGCCTTTTCGAATCAGATCGGGGTTTGTCCCGGTGTTTAGTGGATTCGTGTATAGGCAACGGGACGAACCCGGAGGGTATTGAGGGATATTGGCATCCTGAGATGGTCCAAATGGTGCGCCGGTGATATTGAGTGATGGGCGTAGCACCGGGCCGACCAAAATTGACAGGTTGCCCCGAGAGGTGGCAACATGGAGCCTAGGTCGGCCGTTTCCTTGGTTGGAAGGCATCCCGTAAGTTGGCGGGGAGGAACCCGATTGAAGGTTTGGTGAACTGGTTTCGGGAATCGTCATCCTCGACTGTGACAAAAGTACCGTCTGACCGGGGGATAGCCGCTATACCACGCTCATTCGTAAGCCGTACCACGAAATTCTCGCCGATCTTCTTTCGCCTCTTGTGAACCTCACAAGCCCGGATGGCTTCTTCCAATGTCATATCTCGTTACCGGTGGCGGGGTCCTTCCCCGTCACGATTTCTCGTGAGCTAGACATGTCGGAAATTCTCGGGCCGAGGGAACCGAGGGAACCGAAGAACCGTCTCGACGCCGCCGTTACCGTGATCCCGGCAAGGCGCCGACCCGGAAATCAACCACTTTCTCGCTCGCCGCAGGGAACGAAAGGAAGGGTTTAGGCTTCGGAAAAGGGTATTTGGCTCAAGGTTTTCGGGCTTGTGCAATGTGCAGCTACCGATTAATGTTTACTTAAAGCGCGTTTTCTCGTAGTCCTAATTGGTTGGAAAAGAGCGTGTCTTCTTTTTCGCAACTAATCCTAGAGCTCTAATCGGTGGATCTCGTCACTACGCTTATAAGCCCCTCGTTTCCATTGTAGATCATCTTTCTCAGACGGACTATCCCGAGCGAGGTCCGATAAGGCAAGCGAGTTCCACCGACAAAGGAAAAAGTGAACTTAAGGCTAGCCGATCACGCAAACTTTCAACGTGTGTGACGTACGGGCCACGGCCGAAGTCAACGTCCTTAAGTTAAGGCGGATCGTGCCAAAATTTGGGCATGACCTCTCCCGACTCGCTTGTGCGAGAGACCTTAGCTTTTTAGCGTTGGCCAAGTTGTGGCCGGCACGATACATACGACGAGGTTTGGTGACACGGCGTCACATTGAACCTTCTGGGTATATTTTTCGCAGAGCTCCGCGTCAAAGTCAAGGCCGAAAAGCTCAAGACTTCGGGTCGGGAACGACCTTTGGTCTCAAACTCTCGAGCTTGACTCGGAGCGGGCCCGGCGTGAAAAACATACACTTAGGCTTTATGACACGAGCTAAGCCAAAACCAACCGGGTCTTGGACAAAGTGTGACACAAAGAGTGCATGGCTTACACGGGCTAGGATGGGATGTTTGGGACGACCCCGTGCGCCCGAAAGGCATCTCGCAGCCAATCGGAGTGCAACTGATAAGGCCATCCCGGGTTAGGGTTGTAGTGTGCAAGTGTACCGAGGCAAGTGCACGTGAAGTGCGGTGTTCCGAGGCAAAGAAGTGCGCGTAGTGTGCGGTCACTAAAATTCTTTTTCTCGAGTAAAACAGAGATTTTTCGTAATGTGTCTTAAAGAATTTATGATGCACAGCTCAAAAGACAAAGCATGAAAATCAAACATGAATGGGGATGCACAAACATGGTAAGATTTTGAAAAGTTGACAATGTAATGCCTTTGAAACAAAAACCGTTCGAGGTTTAAAGGAACTCACACACACGAAAACGAGGAAGGGTAAACGAAAGTTTGACCCACGGAAGGCTTTTTAGAAAACATCGGCAGTTTTGAAAAAAGTATCATGTCCCCAGCGGAGTCGCCAACTGAAATTACCCGATCTTTTTCGCGCGCGGGCGGGGGGCGCGGAAAAGGCGGTTGTCTTTCGCGGAGGGGTTGGTGTCTGAGACCTCGCTTCATGGGAAGGAACAAAATGAGGAGTCGCCACGCGGTTTTTGTATTTTGAGCCCAAACGTTGAGAAACGGCTATTGTGAAAAGGTGTCGTTTTTATTGGTAGCAAAAACTTAGGAAAAGGCTTTGAAAAAAGGGATCATTTTTATTGGCAGCAAAAACGAGTAAAAAGCTTTTTGTACCGTAGATTGTTAGGTTCGGAGGTCGTTACGTTTCGGGTAGAGTATTACGAGATCGCCCGAAACGCCTCGCATGACTAGTCTTTCTACCTTTCTCGAAATCGTGTGTGTGTGTGTGTGTGTGTCTTTGAAATGGGGGCTTGGATGACAAGCTTAATCTTGGTTTGAATGACAAACGTTGATTAGGTGACTTTTGAAAAGACGAGCGTTTGAATGACAAACGTCGGTTTGAGTTTGAAATGAGCGTTTGCGTGGCAAACGTCGATTTTGAGTTTGAAATGAGCGTTTGCGTGGCAAACGTCGATTTTGAACCGTGCGAGTCATTGTTAACGATTTTTACGGGAAAAATGCGTATTAAATGATTTTAAGTGTCAAATGGCGGCTTTGAGTTTGAAGATGAGCGTTCGGAGGCCGAACGTCATTTCGCGCATTTTGAAAGAGAGTTCGACGGACGAACTCCGGTTTTGAACCGGCATTACATTGTTAACGATTTTTACAGAAAATGCGTATTAAATGACATGCGATCAACGAATCGGGTTGCGACTGACTTTGAAAAGTAAATACTATCACAATCCAAACGGATCGGACTTGTAAATGACAGTATTTAAAGCGGTGTCAACGGAATCAAACGATCCGGATTCGTAAATGACGATCAACGAGGCCAAACGGCTCGGAATTGTAAATGACGATCAACGAGGCCAAACGGCTCGGAATTGTAAATGACGATCAACGAGGCCAAACGGCTCGGAATTGTAAATGACGATCAACGGATCGATCGATCCGGAATGGTAAATGACATAAAAGTAAACGGAACGGGTCGGAACGCCGTTTTAACTCGTGATTACTTCTCTTACGGAAAGAGAAGAGGATCGAGGGCTAAAACGTATCGGACCCCGTTAGACGGAGGCGTCTACATTTTGATAACGACGTTCGAAACGGTTATAGCGACTGGCGCGTAAACCGAGACGGAACGGGAGATTTAGAGAGAGGGAGTTATACCTATGGCTAGGGTCGACTCCTTTGGCTCGGGAGGTGTGTACGGGACACGGAAAGTGATTCGAAAGGTTGTTTCGAAGTTGTAGGGTGCGTATTTGATCGAAATACGAAGGTTTCACGCGAATCGAGACGTAACGGGAGCTCGGGAGGGGCGAAACCAGCTTGGACCGTGGGGGTGGTGAAATTTTGGTGTAAAATTCCTCTCTTTTCGCTTTGACAGCCATTTCTATTTATAGGTGAAATTTGCAGAGGAGTCCCACGGACTTGGCCTCGAATCCGTGGGGTTTTGTGGTATTTTGGGAATTTGAAGGACATTTATTGCAATTTCGTAAAATGTGCACAAATGAGTCCCACGGACTTGGCTTGCAAACCAGGGGCATTTTGGTCTTTTCACTTTGAAATTGATTGAAGGGTGACTAGAGGGAGGTGGCATGGCTGCCACGTGCCCTCTGAGTCACCAGCTGAGGTGGAAGATTGTTCCCCGATCCCGGTTTTGTCCGTTTTTTAAAATAACAGTCCGGGAAATGTCCGAAACGCCCCCGGAAAGTGCCGAAAAATGTGTTTTTCAGGGAAAGCCATACTTTTACGTGAGATGTCACGTGCTAAGTACGGTTCGACGTCGGGATGCACGGGGCAGTCCCGGGACGTCTCGTTGGCACGGCAACGGGGAGTTTAACGAGTTCCGGTTAACCTGGAGCGGGCCAGTTAACGGATTTCGGTTAACTTTCTGACGGATTTGGACGATCCGGATTTGGGTACTTACACATAGTCATCACGTATGTGCCCACATGAGTTTTTGGGCATGCCGAGCCATCAAATTGTATTTTGGGCATCTTGAACTTATAAGGGAGAGGCTCTACTTGCCTTGGATCAACAACCTTGAGTCCACTGGATCCTGCCGTTAGCTTATCAATTTGCTGCTGCATCTGTTTTAATAATGCAATCACTTCTGGGGTCATCCCCGGGGGCTGAGGAATAGAGGGAGCGGCAGTTGGATGAGGCTCAAAGCTGGCTGATGGGAAGAGAGGTGGCTGAACTGACCCAGATGCTGGAGCTGGTAAATGATTAAACTGACCGGTTGGGGAACTCTGATTCTGCGGAAAAGCACCAGTAGGCATGTAAGGAGTTGGCCCCGGATGTAGCATGGATGATGAACCAAACCCATAAGTCGAACCATTAAAGGCTGAGACATATATCCTTGAGACTGAGGCTGTCTAGCAGGAAGCTGCAGAAATCCATCTTGGCTGAACTGATTCCCGGAGTAAGGGTGCTGATTCTGATACTGGGCGTTACCCTGGAAATGAGGACCATGAAACTGACCTTGCTGATACTGAGAACCTGGAAACAACCCGCTCTGACTGTTCGGAAATTGGGACCCAAATTGGCTTAGGGGCATGGAAGCATTGGGAAAGGGTGAGGAAGTCAAATCATGGAAGATCGGTGGTGGTCCTCCTACTGAACCGAAACTTGTCTGAGGGATTGATTGCACACCATGGATCGTAACTTGAATTGGATGAGATGTTGGAGCGAAGGAAGGAAGGAGACATTCCTGGTCTCGACATCAAACTCATCGGTAATCTCCTCATAAGTCCCATCAGCACGTCGGATCACAGCAATACCACGGCTTCTCATTACTTCTACGAACTTAGAATGTATTGCCTCTTCTCTGGCTTGAGCGAGTAATCAAGCCTCACGCTCTCTAACTAGAGCGGCTTCCAAATTAGCCCTCATCTCTTCCATGGACAAATCATGCATGCCTTGCTGACCTAGGGCAGATGAATCCCCAGATCGAGTGGTCATATCCTTCTCTGCACTAGACATTTCTGAAACTGAATCGGATGCAAGCTCTGCTGACACTGCGACTGCCTCAAGACACGAACTAAACGAACACTGGGAGCCAGAGCGCACACCCAACTTGCCGTAACTGAAGAGGAGAGAGTGAGTATAAGGCGGAGGATAGAGAACTTTGAGATGGTATTGGAGAGGGAGGAGTACGGAAGGAGACGGACTCATGCAACATTTTATTAGTGTTCAAGTAAAAATCGGTGTCTTTTAAATCCTATGAACGGTTGGGAAAGGCTAATCCTTTATTTCACGCAATCTAGACCTCGGGGGAACCCTAGGGACACATCATCCAAAAATACACCAAATGCGTTGAGTCAAAATTAATAATAGGCAATGATACCTAAATAAAATCGAAGCATTTATGGGACGGACGAGCAGCCCCAATTTCTGGAGAAGTTTGGGCAGCATAACAGGTATTCCTGAAGAAATTCAAGGAAAAATCCGGCATGACCTCTCGTCGGTGCACGTTGACAAAGTGACATGATCTCTCGTTAGAACATGTCGTGGGGACGACATGTCATTTCGTGAAACCATGTTGCAATGGCAACATGCCCACACGTGCTAGGTTTTGGGGTAAGTACGAAGAGTCTATTAGAAATTTTGAAAAAAATCATTTTAGTGTATTTGAAAAATGGCGTGTCAAAACCAACCGTTGGGTGAGGTTTATAAGTTTGGCGCCACCTATAACGCGCTAGGAGGATGGATTTGACATTAGGCGCTCAAGCGTAGGTGAATATTATCATCGTCCGCGATGCCGTCAATCGCACCCAAGGGTTCTAAATCTATGTAAAGTAGTGTGCGGATGACTATGTTCCTTTATTTTGCGAAAAAAAAAAAGATTTTTTTTTTAATTTTTTTATTTGAAAAGGGGTGATAAAGGAAAAAACAACACACACACGCCCCAACGAGAACAATAATCAAGGATCAATAATTTGATCATGGGGGACTGCCCCACAATCACAACCTGTATCAAGGAAATCAAATCTTGCAGAGTGACCACTTTCTGTCGCGTGACACATGATAACCAAGGCACTCTCTTTCGCGTGACAGAAGAGTCACATTTCCAGACTCTGAACAAGAGGAACAGAAAAAACCCCAGCCTCCAAGCACAATGCAGTAGTTCAATCTCAGGCAACAACACAACACAGATGGGACACAAGGAGGGAAGGGAATAAAACAAAGCACTTAATGCATTTACACACATATAATGTCACAAACAAAGCACATACAAGTGAATGAAATGGACGTTGAACAAGACCGAAAGTTTGACCCACTTTTTGAAAACCAAGTTTCAAATCCCCAGCGGAGTCGCCACTGAATGTGCGCTCGCCCAAAAAAATAAAAATAGGAATCGCCACGCCGTTTTAAAGGAAACATTGAAAACCTTTTTGAAAGAGAAAATGGGTTCGGGGTCAGGTTACGTGTTAGGAAGAACCGAGAGTTCACCCAACACGCCTCGTCCGTAGACGAGTTTCCTATGTTCAACATTCAAAACATCCAAATGTGTGTGCGAAATGTGTGTGACAAGATATGTATAAAATGCATATTAATGCTTCATTTTATTGCTCAAGAAGGGGGATTACAACTTGTAAGTCATTGACTCTGGGAGGCTAAATCCCACTTTACAACGAGGAAGAACAAGACTTACAACTGAAATTGAACCTGCTGCAGAGGACTCATTGTGTCGCGTGACTTAGGATCTGATGGATCAATTGTGTCACGTGACACAACAAAGCACTCTGCAGAGATTTTACAGAACTCATACTGCAGCAACACCAAATGAACAGAAACACAGAGATCAACACAGTCACCACAAATGAGTGTGAACATTGAGGATTCATACCCTACTCTGAGTGACAAGTGGACTGAATAAGCAACTTACAACTGAAGGATGATCTCTGCAAATGGGCACGACGTGTCGCGTGACACAGGACTCCAATTGCCCAATTGTGTCGCGTGACACAGGTTTACCATCTGCAGGAATCTTACAATCGAGAAACAGATTCAACAGAAGATGATTCAGATCCAAATACCATATCAATTCAACTCAGAAATAAAGCATTAACCACGAATCGACCAAAGGAATGTGGATATGGGAGATCCACACTCCCTTGACAACCAAATTGCAATAATTCCAATAGATCACATCATGAATAAGCAATTGAACCAAGCAAATCGAATTTAAACAGAGAGATGGCAGTTGCCACTTGATAATCAGAGGTGAATGGAGCCTGATTATCAAGTGGAGGGAGGGGAATTGCGATGAAGCAAGCGGATAAGAGAGAGAGAGGTGAAGGGAATCGTTACCCTTGTAGATCCACCACCAATACACCAAGTTAGGTGTATTAGCCTTTAATTCAGCTTCTGGGCGTGGATTGGTGCATTGGTGAGGTGCTGATCTTCAGATCTTCAGTTGGTATGGAGCTTGTATGAAGGTAGGTGGGTGGTTTGTATATGAGGGATGAAGGAATTGGAAGGGAATTGGTGTGTGTTGGTATGGGAGGAAGAGAGAGATTGGGTTCTGGTGGAATTTCTGCAGAGTGACGTTAAGGAGTGAAATTGGGGATCCTGAAATGAGAGGCAGAGGGCTCTATTTATAGCTGCTGCTGATGGGCATGAAGTGTCGCACGACTTCATGCATCCACTTCCCATGCTTCGATTTGTCGCACGACTTAAGCAAGCTATAACTGTTTTTGGCGCCAAATGCTGCTTCTGGAACATTCTGAATTAATTCCTTAAAAGCCCAAAGCAGTTAATTCCCTGTAGGTCCTTTTGTCCGGGAAAAATACTAAAAAAATACTTCCTTCGCGAGAAACTTATGAAATGTTTCCGGAAGCTTCGGAACGGACCGAGAATTTACCAAAACGCCCCTTAGTGCAATTTTATCACATTAAAATGCACCTAAAAAGGGTCGCGAATTGGATTGGCATACTCACAGTCCCATAAATGCTTCGGTTTTATTTAGGTATTATTGCCTATTATTAATTTTTAATCAATACATTTGGTATAATTTGAATGATGCGTCTCTAGGTTCCCCCGAGGTTTTAGAATGCGAAAATAAAGGCTTTTCCTTTTCCAACCTTGCTTAGGACTTAAAAGACACTGCTTTCTACTTGAACATTAATAAGATATTGCATGAGTCCATCTCCTTTCCCTTCCTTCCCTCTCCCATATCATCTCAAGATCCTTTCCTCTACCACCTTATCGACTCCTATCCACCTCTGCAGTTATGGCAAGTTGGGTGCGTGCTCCGATTCCCGGCGCTCATTTGGTTCGCGTTTCTAAGGCAGTTGCAGTTTCAGCATAGCTTGCATCCGATTCAGTTTCAGAGATGTCTAGTGCAGAGAATGGTATGACTACTCAATTTGGGGGTCCATCTGCCATGGGTCAACAAGGCATGTATGACTTGTCCATGGAAGAGATGAGGGCTAATATGGAAGTTGCTCTAGTTAGAGAGCATGAGGCCCAGTTACTCGCTCAAACCGCTAAAGCTAGAGAAGATGCAGCACACTCTAAGTTTGTAGAAGCAATGAGAAGCCGTGGTATTGCTGTGATCCGATGTGCTGATGGGACTTATGAGGAGATTACTGATGCCAACGAGTTTGATGTTGAGGCCAGAAATGTCTCCCTTCCTCCCCTTGCTCCAACATCTCATCCAATTCAAGTTCCGAGTCATGGTGTGCAGTCAAGCCCTCAAACAAGTTTTGGTTTAGTCGGAGGACCATAGCCGATCTGCTATGATTCGACCTCCTCACCAATTCCCAATGATTCCGTGCCTCTAAGCCAATTTGGGTCCCAGCTTTCGAACAGTCAAGGCTTGTTGTTTCCGGGTTCTCAGTATCAGCAAGGTCAGTTTTATGGTCCTCACTCCTGTGGTAACTCCCGTCATCGAGCCGCACTTGCTCCGGGAATCAGTTCAGCCATGATGGATTTCTGCAGTTTCCTGCTAACCAGCCTCAACCTCCGGGGTGTCGGTCTCAGCCTTTAAGGGGTTCAGCTTTTGGGTTTGGCTCATCACCTATGCAACATCCGGGGCCAGCTCCTTACTTGTCTACTAGTGCTTCTCTGCAGAATCAAAATTCTCTAACTAGTTGGGTTAATTATTTGTCAGCTCCACTCCAGCATCTGAGTCAGCTCAGCCATCTTTCTTCCAATCAGCCAGTGCCAAGCCTCCTTCAACTATTGCTCCCGCTCTTCCTCAGCTTCCTGGGATGACTCCAAAAGTGGTTGCGCTATTGAAACAAATGCAGCAGCAAATCGACAAGTTGACTATAGGGTCAAGTGGACTTAAAGTTGTTGATCCAGGGCAAGTAGAGCCTCTTCCTTATAAGTTCAAGATGCCCAAAATGCAATTTGATGGCTCAGCATGTCCGAAAACTCATGTGGACACATATGTGATGACTATGGGAGCAATGGGTTGTACTCTCGGGTTTATGGCTCATCACTTTCATCTCACACTCAAGGGACCTACCTTGACATGGTTTCTAACTCTTAAGCCAGAAGCTCGATCTACTTGGGGTCAGACCACTGAGGCTTTTCTTGAAAAGTATCGCGGAAACCTCGAGTGGCGTACAACTAGAGACGACTTGTTTGGCACAATCGAAAAGAATGATGAGTCTATTACCGATTTCTACAAGCGCTGGAATGCCAAATTGAATGAGTTGTCTGAGCCAATCCCGCTGCAAGATCAAAAAGACATTTTTCTATCATGTGTGAAACCAACTCTTCGTGAAGCCATAGGTACTGGATGGTACCCCGATTTAAGGGAAATTGTGGGCATGGGAGCTCATAGCGAGAATTGACTCTTCAATCTTACCCCAGATGTCAAAGCCGGTAATGTTAGTGGTTATAATTACAAGATGGTTAATCCAGTTTCCCTGGTCCCAAAAGACAATAGTATCAATAACCTTCAGAGAGGAAGCACTGGTCCGAGCAGTGGGAAATTTCAACCTTGCCAGCCACGGAAGTTTGACGAACTTGGCATGACTACTGAGGAGGCATTTAATGGTTTGGTTAAGGCGGGGATGGTCAAGCCCCTTGATAATTACAGCCCTGTTCATCACAACCCAAAGCTGGACACAAGTAAGTACTGCTGCTACCATCAGTTTCCTGGCCATGTCACCAACGACTGCATCCCCCTGAAGATGCTCATTCAAGAGCTTGTTGATGAGGGTAAGATTGAGAAAGCTCGCCCCAATGTTGTCACGAATCTTCTTCCATGATTCAAAGGGGCTCTCCCATTCGAAGCCAAAGAAGTCAGTCAGTCAGTACTGTAGGTTCTAGAGTGTCCTTTATGTTGTTACGAGTCTGTGAGTCCATGTTATGAGTCTTTCAATAATAAAAGTCTTTATTTCTTTTCTTGCTAGACTCGAGACATCACTTGCACACCCACATCACATTTAATTGAAATGGTTTTATTCTAAATGATCACTTGTGCTGCTCAATCAATAATTCTTTGAAATGATTAATATTTAAATTGATCGGAATGAGAAAATCAACTGATGTCCTTCTCAAATTGGGGCTCATCAATTCCCCATCTCGCATCTCATATGCTCACATCTCCTTCATCATATTCAGCGTTCCGTTGCTCAGTGAATTTGCATGAATCTTTCTCAATTAAGCGTAAGCAAGCAATGAAGACTTAATCTCGTTTAGGTCATCCGGTAAGGATTGTTGTTGAAGCCTTTCACCCTAGGGAAGCCATTACCTCACCCTCACTAAACAATATATTTTCATTTCAAGATCGGCATGTTTTGAAACCCTGTTTAGCCATCATCTTTGCTCCTTGATGAGAGAAGTCCAAGCAATGCCAAGAAGTTAGCTTCGAGAATCGGCGATGCACAAAATACTCAAGTCATGAAGGAAGGGCATATATAATCCTCAACTCCTCAAGAGGCCTTCCAAATTTTCAAAAGAAGGATTTTAAATCCTCACAATTTTAGCGAAAAGTCCTCAAATGCTTAAGAGGCCTTCCAAGTTATCAAAAGAAGGATTTTAAATCCTCATAATTCAGCAAGGTCCTCGACTTCTCAAGAAGCTCTCCAATGTTCAAAAGAAGCCCGAATTCTCGCAAGTTCACAAAAGCTCTCGATAGCATGGACTTCCTCTCACCAGCATCCATAAAACCAATCCCAAGCCATCCTCTCACTTTTAGAGGATATTCCCATTACCATTATCCTTGCCTTTGGCCAAAGTCAAAATTTGACCTCTCATTTTTAGAGGCATTGAAGATGAAATCACAATTTCCCCGCCTTAGAAATCCCAAACACATCCCCGAAAGCCAACCCCTCATCTTTAGAGGTTCAGACAGTAAAAGGCCCGACCGACCTCTCATCTTAAGAGGTCATGATGTTCCAAATCACCCGGTGGCCGATCGAAGCCCTGAAACCCAGCTACAGTTCCTACCGGATAACAATTTCATTCTAATATCTTCAAAACATAAATCAGATTAATGCTTCATTGCTTGCTTATGTCGGAATCTAATCCATCTCGGTTCAAGATCATCAATCAAATATTGTGCAAATTCAAGCCATTCACTTGGCACTTCATGTGAGCATATTTCATTTCTTCTCCGCAAACACTTGCTGTGGATGCCTCACTGGGGCTTCGCATCCGTGTCTTTCATTGGCACTCCAGGGAGACATGTTCTTCAATTCTTCAATTCTCAGAAAAAATCCTCAAAGATCCTCAAAATCCTCAAAGGTTCTCAAACTCTCGAATCTCCGCATTCCTTCTCTTTCAATCGGGATAAGCTCGAACTACGGCGACCTGAGCTCCTTCTAAAGAGGGGAACGTAGGTAACCAGAAATGGTCCGGTCATAAACATATTCAAATCTCAGAAAATCCGGTATCATCAAGGGCTGTCCCTATACACAAATCCTCTCTCCATCTTTCCAAATTTGATCCTTGACATCAGTTGGTTTTCTCCTTGTGATTAATCAAAATATTTGTTCATATCAAGCTTAGTGGTTGAATAACCTGAACATCAATAAAGGGTTTTAAGCAGCCTTGTGATCATCATGAATAAGACAAGCTTTCAAGTGTCTCAACAAGTCTTCTTTTTCTACATCATAGGGAAATAGAGCCAAACACTGTCTTTCTGTCAGCAGGGGCTTCCATACACTTTTCCACACCTTGTGACACTTATACTCTCTTAAAAGAGTCAAACCCAAAGAGAGTGTGTTACACAAAATCAGGACTCATTCCCACTTTTCAAAAGATGTGCCCCTGCACGTATACATTTCTGAGTCTTGTCCAATGACTGATTGACTAAGGTCTTAAATAATGGGTTGCCTCCCTGGCCACAAGATGACTCTGTCTGCAATAGGGTTGCATTGAATCTCTTCAAGATGGGGCTTTGCTATACTGTTCTCTCAAGCTCTCCCGTATCAGCTCTTCAAGCTGGGGCTTTGTTAAGCTGTTCTCTCAGGCTCTCCTTATCAGATTCCCTCCGGGTTTGCTTTGCATTATCAACTGGGGCTTCGCCTAGTCATCTCTTTAAAGCCAGGGCATTCTCTGCACTTCCTCTGCTGCTTGCCATCTCGGGCGCGCGATACACTTTGTTCTTATCAGCAACAATCAACCTGCTGCAATCTGTACTCTCGGGAGCATCCCCGACTTGCCTAGGCTGTGCCATATCATCTATCACTCATACATGTCCCTACCTCATGGGAGAGGGCTCACTTCACCACATACATCCCTATATACAATAAACCCATTCATCATCATACATATCCATTCATCCCAATGTATGCAATCATCCAAATCAATTCGTCAAATCAAAATCATCGCCTCTTTCAAATGAGATGGACTCGTGTGATTAAGCTAAAATTCAAATAAAGTTCAAATCATATAATGCATGCATAATAGAGTGTGTGTTTCTCTTTCCTCTCCTCACAGGGTACCAATAATCAAGTGATCATGATCTGACCATGGGAATTGCTCCTCAAAATCACAATCTAGACAAAGATTTCAAATCCTGCAGGTGGCATGTTCTGCCTTTATCATCTTCATCAGTCTCATCTTCTTCAGACTTATCAGCATCATCTCCCGTATCAGCTCTTCAAGCTGGGGCTTTGTTAAGCTGTTCTCTCAGGCTCTCCTTATCAGATTCCCTCCGGGTTTGCTTTGCATTATCAACTGGGGCTTCGCCTAGTCATCTCTTTAAAGCCAGGGCATTCTCTGCACTTCCTCTGCTGCTTTCCATCTCGGGTGCGCGATACACTTTGTTCTTATCAGCAACAATCAACCTGCTGCAATCTGTACTCCCGGGAGCATCCCCGACTTGCCTAGGCTGTGCCATATCATCTATCACTCATACATGTCCCTACCTCATGGGAGAGGGCTCACTTCACCACATACATCTCTATATACAATAAACCCATTCATCATCATACATATCCATTCATCCCAATGTATGCAATCATCCAAATCAATTTGTCAAATCAAAATCATCGCCTCTTTCAAATGAGATGGACTCGTGTGATTAAGCTAAAATTCAAATAAAGTTCAAATCATATAATGCATGCATAATAGATTGTGTGTTTCTCTTTCCTCTCCTCACAGGGTACCAATAATCAAGTGATCATGATCTGACCATGGGAATTGCTCCTCAAAATCACAATCTAGACAAAGATTTCAAATCCTGCAGGTGGCATGTTCTGCCTTTATCATCTTCATCAGTCTCATCTTCTTCAGACTTATCAGCATCATCTGAAAGAGCCTTGGCTGCCTCAGTCTCTAAGCAATGTTCGTCAAAAAGAGCTTCAGCTGCCTCAAATCTCCAAGAAATAATGCTCATCAGTATCAGCGACATCAAAGCCTGTTCCGCATGACGAGTCATCATCAAAGATCGTTCCGCCTGGCGAATCATCAAAGCCCTTTCTGCATGACAAATCATCAACAAAGACCGTCCCTCACACGGCAAACCAACAACTCTTCATCATCATCAGCCGTAGCCTCAGTCCTTCCGGCAGCTACAGGTATGCACAACACATGTATGAAAGCATATCTCAGTCAATTACTTTTCTAAAAGCATCAATACTCTCTCTCAGGTTTAGATACCTTCAAATGATCTCTCTCTCAGGTTTAGATACCTTCAAATAATCTCTCTTTTCAGGTTTAGATACCTTCAAATGATCTCTCTATCAGGTTTAGATACCTTCAAATGATCTCTCTATCAGGTTTAGATACCTTCAAATGATCTCTCTTTCAGGTTTAGATACCTTCAAATAATCTCTCTTTCAGGTTTAGATACCTTCAAATGATCTCTCTCTATCAGGTTTAGATACCTTCAAATAATCTCTCTTTCAGGTTTAGATACCTTCAAATAATCTCTCTTTCAGGTTTAGATACCTTCAAATGATCTTTCTATCAGGTTTAGATACCTTCAAATGATCTCTCTCTCAGGTTTAGATACCTTCAAATAATCTCTCTTCTCAGGTTTAGATACCTTCAAATGATCTCTCTATCAGGTTTAGATACCTTCAAATAATCTCTCTTTCAGGTTTAGATACCTTCAAATGATCTCTCTATCAGGTTTAAATACCTTCAAATGATCTCTCTGCTCAGGTTTAGATACCTTCAAATGATCTCTCTTTCAGTTTGAGATACCTTCAAATAATCTCTCTTTTAGTTTTTGATGCCTTCAAATGATCTTTCCCCCAGGAATAGACATGAGGTTATGGTATCAATCAAATCTAAGCTAAAGCTAGGAGGGTTAAATTATGCATACCCAACAATCTCTCCCTATTTGATTGATGCCATTACCTACTATAACAGAAGCAAACATTGTACTTGGTAAAAACATGTCCATAAGAATTAATCATGGTAAGTCATGTCCCATGTCAATGCACACAATAGCTTAAGTTATAGATTTCTATACTATTGAAAGATTAAAAAACTTACAATTTGAAAGTATAGAAATGCATTCAGTGCACTTGAAAAATATGAGTTTAAGTTTAAAGTGCGGTTTAAACTGAATGTTTAAACTTCATTTCAACAATATGATTTTAAGTTAGAAAATATTTGAATGAGGTTTTAAACCATTGCGGTGTCATTTTTTCTACAACACAAGTAGTTTGATATGAACAAGGTTTTGGAACCATGATGCAATTTTCATTAATACCTTAAGTGTTTTGAGTTACAG
The DNA here is from genome assembly GCA_022495995.1 of Adenophora triphylla var. japonica. NCBI lineage: Eukaryota > Viridiplantae > Streptophyta > Magnoliopsida > Asterales > Campanulaceae > Adenophora > Adenophora triphylla. The sequence continues at coordinate 232,781 of JAFEMH010001070.1, forward strand.
GTACAAGGTATGAAAGGAAATTACATGGTTTCAAAAACAAAAAGGGTTATACCAAAGAAATACAAAGAGGATGCAATCTAAAGATCAAAACAGTTCAGCAAAAAGAAAATTACAAAAGGTGGTTCAATGCTGACGCGGTTGATTCACTTCATGCGGTCCTTGAAACACGAAATGCTCTGCTTGGAGGGTCTTCCTGAGCCTTCTAACTTATTCCGCGGTCCTGGCAAGGGTGGTCTAAACAGTCTTCAAGGCATTCACAGAATGGGCAGAGGTAGAATTTGTTGCACCAACCACTCTAGTATTAGCAACTAGATTTTCCTTAAGCTCATCGATCTTCAGATGGAAGGAGGAGTTGAAAATAGTATGGATCTCCCCCTGAATCCCAGCAGTTTGAGTGGAGATGGCTTCTTGGACAGGATCAAGGTCTACTGTCACCTTCAAGGAGGTTTTCAGCTCTTGGATTTTTGGAACTGAGTTTGAAGTTGAAACCTTCCTTGAGGTTTTCCAAGCGGTCATTGATCTCATCTTTTAAGGCATTTATCTTTGCAGACATGCTGTCTCCCACTATATTCATTTTGATGCACATCTCCCCCTTAAGCATATCCATTTCCTCTAGGAGACATGTTTGCATAGAATCCAAGACTGATCTAAGTTCTGGATCTGATTGCGGTTTTAATGATTTGAGAAACTCAGTCTTCAGCAGTCCTAGATCTTGCTCTAAAGCTTTGCAGATATTTTCTCCCAGCTCAGTGAGAATCTTGTTCAGCTCAGCAATAGATGTTTTATCTCCCAAGGCTTTTAGCATGCCATCCTCAAGGGATTTTTGAAAATCATTGAAGCAATTCTCAACAGCGATTGTAATGATGGCTACGGTTTGGTCACTAGAGGTAGATGCAGAAGTAGGTGATCTCTCCCCCTTAATGGCATCAAGCAAATGGGTTATAAGAGTTGCCAATTCTAGGGATTGAGAATCAACCTTGGCCAGAAGGATAGAGTTGGATTCGGTTAGGGAGGTGTTTGAGGCTTCAAGGGAGGCAATGGAAGAGGTTAGCTTGATTATATGGCCTTGGTTTATTAGAAGTTGGCCTTGGATGAGGTTTAGGGTGGAAAGGATTTGGGAGTAATCTGTTGGACACTACAAGAAAAATAGGTTTTAGCGACGGAAAAATCCGTCGCTAAAAGCCAAAAATCTGTCGCTAAAGGCATTTAGCGACGGAAAAAAACTGTCGCTAAAACCCTTGTCGCTAAATATTAACGACAGATTTTTGGGCTGTCGTCAAAGTAACGACGGATAATTCCGTCGCTAAAACTCAAAAATCAGTCGCTAAATGTTGAAGAGGAACGACAAAATTAATGTATTGGCGACATTAATAACGACGGATTTAACGACGGAAATTTCCGTCGCTAAAATTTATTACATATTTTCCCAATTTTATTAATTTTTTAATTTTTTTTGATATATCAAATTACCGACGGATATTTCCGTCGCTAATTTGATATATCAAATTACCGACGTATATTTTTTTTGATATATCAAATTACCGACGTATATATATATATATATACTCCCTCCGTCCCACGTGAATAGACACCAAAAATCTTGGCACAATAACTAAGGAAAATGAATATAATAATGAAAATGTGTGGTAGGAAATGAAGAGAGAGAATGAGTGGAGTTGGTTGAATAAATTGTGTGGTAGGAAATGAAGAGAGAGAATGAGTGGGTGGGGTAGGATGAATATAAAATAATAAATTCCTTTCCATTTTTGGGCGTGCCTATTCACGTGGGACGTCCAAAAGGAAATAAGTGTCTATTCACGTGGGACGGAGGGAGTATATATATATATATATATATATATATATAGAGGTAGCTATTCAAATGAGAACCAAATTTATATGAGAACCATGAGAACTAAACTCAACCATTGGATTAAAAACACATCAATGCTTCAGATTAAAAAAAAAGATAGAGGGGGTGGCATTTTCGTAATTATTGTGAACTAAATCCCCCTCAAATTTCAAAATAAAATATCTCAATATCTATAAGTTGAAAAAAAAAATCGAAAACACTGATTTTTTTGTCTTGACGAGACGATTCAAACTAGATCCCTGAAGATAGGATTTTGAAAAAATAATATTGAACGTCTAATTTTTAAAACACTAGCTAATTAACTAGTGTACACTAGCTAGTTAAGTAACGTACAATAGTAATGTATATAGTGTACACTAGCTAGGCAGCTCGTGCACACTAGCCATATGGCTTATACTGGATAATACCTTGACTTGATCTTGGCCAAGTCCTTGTGTACACTAGCTAATTAACTAGTGTACACTAGCTAGTTAAGTAATGTGCACTAACTAATTAACTAGTGTACACAAGGACTTGTGTACACTAGCTAGTGTACACTAGTTTACTAGCTATCTACTTTCTAAATATTTGGTGAATAGAACCCCTAACCACCCCGTTAGAAGAGAACATAAGCTTTATAGAACCTAAGCTGGAGCCTGACTTGGTGCGTGCAATTGCTTTTTCTAGCGTAACATTCTAGAGGCTTTTGCGGTTGATGAGAAGACCAAGGAACAATTTTTTGAGAGGCTTAATTTGCTTGGGATTATGGTGGAGACTATTGACCTCCATATGTCGGTTATTTGTTTAGTGAAGTCTTATTATAGAAAATTAATTAGATTAAAAAGTTGTGGATCTATTTTATTGTTTTTTCTTTAATACGTTTAATCATCTATAGCATTGTAATTTCAACTTTTGCTGGATTTGGTAGTGGTGTTCATCGATCTGATCTTATTTCATTAATAAATCAATCACTATATCATGCTCACAATTGATCTTGTTCGCAAGTTTCTGATTATTTTATGCAATTGAGATGAAAAGTATGAAATTGAATGGTGCCTTAGAAGATAACATATTTTCTTGTTATGCACATGCAACTGTATTTTATGTAGGTTGTTAAGTAATGTATATAGTGTACACTAGCTAATTAACTAGTGTACACTAGCTAGTGTACACAAGTCCTTGTGTACACTAGTTAATTAGCTAGTACATTACTTAACTAGCTAGTGTACACTAGTTAATTAGCTAGTGTACACAAGGACTTGGCCAAGATCAAGTCAAGGTATTGTCCAGTATAAGTCATATGGCTAATGTGCACGAGTTAACTAGCTAGTGTACACTATATACATTACTATTGTACTTAGCCATGGCTAATGCACGAGTTAAGCGTATTTTAAAAATTAGACGTTTATTATTAATTTTTCAAAATCTGAACCTCAATCAACCAGGCGGCCATTTCATCTGTCTCCCACCAAGTACATGCAAGTGGAGATGATAAACTGATTGACCTGAGACGCACAAACCAGAAAATCATACCAATTAATGCCAATCATCCATACAACTAAGCTCCAACAATAACGACTCTGAGATAACTTGGCCCTTTTTAGGAACCTTGAATATTGCTGAATTTGTTTGAGAATTTTATTTTCATTTCATTTCAACACAGCATTTACGTAAAATTCATATTGAAAGTTGTATTTGTGGTCTCAGCTTCTCTCTCGGTAGAGTATTATGAGTATACATAGTAATGTTACATGCACATGTGTAAAAAAAAGCATTAGGTTGAGTGTACACGAGTTAACTAACTAGTGTACACTATATACTTAGCCATGGCTGATGAACATTGAAATTAAACTTGGGTATACTAGCTAAGTTGCTAGTGTACATTACTTAACTAGCTAGTGTACACTAGTTAATTAGCTAGTGTTTTAAAAATTAGACGTTGTTCAATATTATTTTTTCAAAATCCTATCTTCAGGGATCTAGTTTGAATCGTCTCGTCAAGACAAAAAAATCAGTGTTTTCGAATTTTTTTTCGACTTATAGATATTGAGATATTTTATTTTGAAATTTTAGGGGGATTTTAAATGATGACGTTAATCTGGAGCATTGATGTGTTTTTTAATCCAACGGCTGTTAGTGGTTCTTATGGTTCTCATAAAAATTTGATTCTCATTATAATAGGACCATATATATATATATATATATATATATATATATATATATATATATATATATATATATATATATATATGTATATATATATATATATATATATATATATATATAATATTATACATAGTGGGTGATTGATTATATATGACCAGAAATGAAGAGTTACATGCGGTGAATTTGCTGAAGCTTCAGGCGAAAGGTTTTGTTTACAAGTATAGTACCATTATGATCTTAGATGATTGTGTCAATGTTGCTAGGAATATGGGTGGCTTGTAACTGCAGTAGTTTCCAGGTAGGAGTATTTACTCTCATGTCACCATTTTTGTTTTTGAATTTACAGGAGCTTAAACTCCTCGTGTAAGTTTGATTGTTTTCCTTATATTGAACAAAAAAATGTAAGGTTCGGTTTATTTGTGGCTTACTGCCATTTTTGCTGATGTTTTAAAAAACTTAATTAAGGTCTTGATTTCTGCTATGTTCAATTCTGAAGCATGTGGTTGTCACTTTGAATTTTTGCTGGGCTTAGACCATGGTAGACTTTAAGGGAATGGCTATTTCTCATGTTCAAAGAAAAGGAATTGAAGCACTTCAATGAAGACTATTAAGATGTGGATCTCTCTCTTGTCTCAATCATGTACTTATTGGGTGATTCTCAAACTGGCTTACTGTCATTTTGTATTAAATAGTCAAAAGTGAAAAAAATCATAGTATTGGTTTGGTCCTGATTCTGATACGTCTTCTATTGGTTCTGGACCAGACCAATGTATTGGTTCTCACGTCTATTGGGTTGGTTCCGATTCTAATTTTTTTGAAAATCGAACTATTGGTCAGGTTCCGATTTTCTCTTTTTTTCCAAAAAAATGGACCAATTCGGACCAAGCTCACCCCTACTTAACACATCCCACCTACGTGATGTAGCCATTTATTTCTCAAAATACACCACCTTTTTTTTTCACCACTCTCAACCCTCCCCCTTTTACTCCCTCCTCTTTCCTTTTTTTTTCACCTTATCCTATATTTAGGGTCTGCTTGATAACTCAATTAAATTTTTAATTTAAAATATTTTAAAAAATTAAAAAGTTAAGCTTATTAGTGAAATCACTATAGTGAACCGCACTAGCAAACCGCAGTGCAGTTCAAATCCTAAGACCGTACTGATAAACCTCACTAGTGAAACCTCACTTTCCAAACCGCATTCTCACCTGACCGCATCCAATGATTGAAGACTTAAAGATGGACCACTTATGATCGTTAGAATCCACGTCAGCAATATCAAAAGTCAACCATCAAATTTTGTCACGTAACTAAGTGTCAGACAGGATCTGCAAGGATCTTGAAAAGGTGACAGATGTCCTTCATACCTTATTTGCAGCTGAGGTCTGATCAGCTTTATCTGCAACTGCTGTACCAAAAAACAAAAGTGGATTTGTGGACCAATCAGATTGCACCAAAGATAAAGATTTCAACAAACAGATTCATAACGGCTACTTTCTTGGTGCTTGGGTATAAATACCCCTAATCTTCAACACTTGAAGATTGCTTGAGAAATTGAAATTGCTGTGAGTCATAAGAAGATTGAAGCTCTGCCCAGAAAATATTCAGCCCTTTGAATCTTCATCTTCTTCCTTCAAGAGATATTTTCCAGCCCAAAAATCAAGCCTTTAACACCTCAAGAATCATTGTGCTCTACATCATATAGATTCAAAGAGCCTTGATTTTGTTAAACACACACACACACACCTGACTTGTTTAATCACATAGATTATTCACTTGAGATACACTGGTTATAGTCTAGGATTTGATCTTCATAGAATAGATTTTAGATCTGAGTATTGATATTTGTACTTTGTAATCTCTCTCATACTCTAATATAAAATCTAACTCTTAGAAAATTCAAGACTAACCATCTTATTAGTGGATGTAGATCATTTACGATTGAACCACTCTAAATATTGTGTTCTTCATTTCTGCACTTTTACTTTCTATTCATTGCTAATTATTTTGTCTTTATCTGTTTGATCTTATTTTCAGTTATCCAAATTGTGAATTGTGTTTGCAGTTAATCTTGTCAAAACCTCACTTTTCAGTTTTGAAAACCGCACTGAAAATCGCACCTCAAATCCGCATTATAAACTCTAATATTCCGCTGTGCATTTTGCAACTCTACTTACAGTTTCTAATACACTGCAAGCGGATTTGTAAGCAAGAGGTTAGTTTTCAAAAGAGGGCGAAAAATTTGTAACAGTTATTCACCCCCCTCTAGCTGTTTCTCACCCTTGTTGCCACCTTTGGAACCAAAACCAACCTAACAACAAAAATCTCGACAAATCAATTTCACCGAACATAATAATATTCGTATACAACAAAAAGAACTAAGAAACCAGAAAATAAAGCTATTTGCAGGGAGTCAAGCCTTCAACAACAACATAATTTAAAACAAGAAAAGCAATCAACAGTATAAGTAAGAACCCTATATTGTCAGTTGAGTACAACCAAGGATGGTTCCCCGACACCTAGTCATTGGAGCCACCTGCCGCCAAATCGGCCGCTCACTTCCCAGTGTCAAAACATCCACACTCGACATCTTCTTGATATCCCAATTCCAACTCTCTGGTCCAATCACCCCTCCGATTACATATATATCGTCCCCAAGCCCAGTCATCGAAAACCCTATTCTTCTTCGAAACTCTGACGTCAAAACCACCACTTTTCGCTAATCTTTTTCCTGCTTATATATCAGATCGTGACTCAGCACATAGAGAGACCCACGAACCACTGCCATCGGACCATGTAGTCACGAATAGTCGTGAATGATCCAACCCATGAAAATTGAAAACTATACTTGCAAATACCTAAAAAAGTGAAGAAACCCATGAAAATTAAGCTTCATATATGACACAATTCAGATCCAATTTCATACCTTTACAATTGAAATAGACCGATAAACCAAACCTTAATCAACAAAATTGGAAATTTGGTGCTAAAGTGTGAGGTTGAGGGAAGTCAAGGCGTTAAGGTTAGTGACAATGGCGTTGACCATGGCTGCCTTCAATTTGCAGGTGGCGGCGGAGGCGGCTGACTGGGTGAGGTTTGGAGGAAGAAGATGAGTGGGTTTTTAGTTTTAGGTTTTTCTAACAATCTTAAGACAATTTATCTCTTTGGAAGGGAAACAGATTTCGAAGGAAAAAAAAACAGTAACTAATTACTTGTGTTTCGTTTCAGAAATGGCTATTGAATCGAACAATGTTAACGTAAATGGAAATGGTTCCGAGAACAATACTACCGAGGAAGCGCTTCGTGGGGAAATCAATCCTCCAAGGGTGGTTGTCCAAACTGTTCCGACTCACCATGGTGAGAAACCAGAAAAATTTGTTGGCCAAGACTTTAAACGGTGGCAACAAAAGATGCTCTTTTACTTGACCACCTTGAACTTGGCGAGGTTTCTTAAGGAAGACCCGCCACAGTTGGGTGAGAATGAGACGGACGTGCAGGCCGTGAATGCTCTTGATGCTTGAAAGCATTCAGAGTTCCTTTGCCGAAATTATGTACTAAATGGGTTATCGGATACACTATATAATGTTTATAGTGTTAAGAAAATCACAAAGGAACTATGGGAGTCCTTGGAATATAAGTACAAAATCGATGACGCGGGCACAAAGAAATTTATTGTTTTCCGTTTTCTCGATTACAAAATGATGGATTCTAAAACAGTTAAAAGTCAAGTGGAAGAATTGTAAATAATAATCCATGAAATTCATACTAGGGAATGGTAATTAGTGAAAGCTTTCAAGTGGCGACTATAATTGAAAAATTGCCTCCCACTTGGAAAGATTTCAAGAATTACCTTAAACATAAACGAAAGGAAATGAATGTTGAAGCGCTTGCTATTCATCTTCGAATTGAGGAAGAGAATAGAATTGCGGAAAAGAAGTTGAATAATCATCTTGTGGCGAAAGCCAATGTGGTGGAGCATGTTGATAGCTCCAAGGCCAATGGCAAGGCAAATGGCAAGGCCAAAGGCAAGTTTGTGCCCGGAAAAGGTTCTAGTTTGAAGCCAAAGGGAGGAATCTCCAAGAAGAAGTTCGGTGGAACTTGCTACAATTGTGGTATTGTGGGCCACAAGTCTTCCGAGTGTAGAAAGCCAAAGAAGCAAGCAAACATGGTTGATGTCATGACAAATGAAGTTTCTGATATGCATTTGGCGGCGGTAATTTCTGAAGTGAATTTGGTGGCTTCAAAACCAAATCAGTGGTGGATTGACACCGGTGCTACTAGGCATGTTTGTTCCAATAAGGAAATGTTTAGTAGTTTTGAAGCCCTTGAAAATGGTGAGAGATTGTTCATGGGAAATTCGGCCACTTCAGATGTGAAAGGTCAAGGAAAGGTGGTGCTCAAGATGACTTCCGTAAAAGAGTTGACTCTCAATAATGTGCTTTATGTGTCCGAAATCCGGAAAAATTTGGTGTCCGAATCGCTTTTGATTAAGCATGGTTTTCATGTTGTGTTTGAATCCGATATGGTTACGTTGTCTAAGAGTGGAATGTTTGTAGGAAAGGGATATGTGAGTGATGGTATGTTCAAGCTTAGTGTTATGGTTGTGAAACCAAATGTAATGGCTATTAAGCCTAAAAGCAATGAAATGAAGAACTCTTCCGTTTACTTGCTTGAGTCTTCCAATTTGTGGCATGGTAGACTAGGACATGTTAATTATGATACTATACGTAGATTAATTAATATGAATTGCATACCAAAAAGTAAAATAGACTACAAACATAAATGTGAAATTTGTGTATAGGCAAAGTTTACAAAACCTCCGTTTCACTCTATTGTAAGAAATAATGAACCACTTGATTTGGTTCACACGGATTTATGTGACTTCAAGTCAACACAATCACGAGGGGGCAATAAGTACTTTATGACTTTTGTTGATGATAGCACAAAATATTGTTATGTGTATCTTCATAAAAGTAAAGATGAGGCTATAGAGAAGTTTGTTCTCTATAAAAATGAAGTTGAAAATCAACTCAATCGGAAAATAAAAGTCATAAGAAGTGATCGTGGTGGTGAGTATGAATTCCCTTTTGAAGGTATTTGTGTTCAACATGGAATAAAACATGTAACAACACCACCATACACACCACAATCCAATGGAGTTGCCGAGCGAAAAAATCGGACTTTAAAGGACATGATGAATGCCATGTTAATAAGTTTGGGGTTACTGGATAATATGTGGGGAGAGGCTGTCTTGTCGGCAAACTATGTGTTAAATAAAATGCCCCGAAAGAAAATAAATAAGAGCCCCTATGAATTGTGGCATGGAAGAGTGCCTTCATACCAATACATGCGAGTGTGGGGGTGTCTTGCAAATGTTTCAATACCACCTCCTAAAAAGGTGAAAATTGGACCAAAAACTATTGATTGCATATTTATTGGGTATGCTCACAATAGTAGTGCTTATAGGTTTCTTGTGCATGAATCGAAGATTCAAGATATACACAAGAATACTATAATGGAGTCAAGAAATGCTTATTTCTTTGAGAATATATTTTCGTGCAAAAGAGATGAGGCAAGTTCATCTAAAAGGAGACATGATTCAATAGAAGAAGAAGAAATAGAAGGAATAAATCATCATGATAATAATGATGAAGCGGAGGTAGAACCTCGACGGAGCAAACGAGGTAGGGTAGAAAAATCTTTTGGCTCAGATTTTCTAACCTATATGCTTGAAAGTGAACCACAACGTTATAAAGAGACCGTGAGCTCTTCCGAAGGACCTTTATGGAAAGAGGCCATTAAAAATGAGATTGATTCCATTTTACAAAATCACACTTGAGAATTAGTGGATCTTCCTCCGGGTAGCAAACCACTAGGATATAGGTGGATTTTTAAAAGGAAAATGAAGACGGATGGAACGATTGACAAGTATAAGGCAAGACTAGTAATTAAAGGTTACAAGCAAAAGGAAGGCCTTGATTACTTTGACACATATTCTCCGGTTACGAGAATAACATCGATAAGGATTGTACTTGCAATAGCCGCTTTGCGAAATCTTGAAGTACATCAAATGGATGTTAAAACCGCCTTTCTAAATGGGGATTTAGAAGAGGAAATTTACATGGAACAACCCGAGGGGTTTTCAGCGCCGGTAGGGCAAGAAAAGAAAGTGTGCAAGTTAGTAAAGTCTTTGTATGACTTGAAACAAGCACCAAAATAATGGCATCAAAAATTTGATCAAGCCGTGTTGGAAAGTGGGTTTAAAATAAATGAGTGTTAATGTTGCAGGAATTGTGCTTATTAGTAATCCTCCACGTGGAAGGACCAATCACCTGGCTTCTTGACCTAAAATCAGAACCCACGACTAGCCGGATGTGTCTCCGGCGAAGACGCTCGGGCGTGAGAGTAAGATAACGGTGTATATAGCTCAAAATGTATTGAATAATGAATTCAGATAACAAAATGGCAGTTACCTTTGCACCGTTGGTGGTGGCCAAGCATTTATAGTTGATGTAGGTAGTTTAATGACATGGCTACATGAGCTTCGAGATTATAGGGACAGTTACAAGTAATGTGAATGTGTCCTGTAATGGCTCCTGATTTGTAGGAATATGGTTATGGAAAGATTTGACCATGTATGTCTATCTTAGCTAGCTCGACGCTTGAGTGATTAGGTCGAGGTCGCCACTTGAAGAAGGGTCGACCTAACTGACGGGTAGAGCATGGATCGTACCCGTATTAGAGTCTGGATTGTAAGGTCGGACTAAGTCAAGTCGGGACCTAATAGGTCGGACGTTGGGATTAGTCGACTGATATTTGATATGGGCTTTGGACCTTGCATTGATTGGACCTGGCCCCCTTGATACGTTGGGGCAATAGTTACTTTGAGGATTGGGCTTTGCTTGCTTAGCCCAACTCGACACTTTTGGTATGTTCAGTGGCCCCCAACTTTCGAGTTGACTTTGTCGACTAGGAAGTTAAAAGTAAATCTTTGATGAGAATCACTTTACTCGCAGGTCGTTACTAGTCTTTGAAGTAGGTCGACCATAATGACGTGGCACAATCCTGAACGTTGGCGATGAACGGTTAGATTGGAACGAGCGCCGTTTTTGCCATAATGATTATAATTTTGACGTTTGAGAGTCCGCCTAGGAAACTGTTTCCGCCATTAATTAGGAAAATTAATTTTGAATTTCCCCTTGCCCTTTCCAATTCAGTAAGCTATAAATTCAAGAATCCTTCCCCATTTACAACTTTTGCTGTCTCTGAACTCTGTGCGTGATTTCGGTGATGACAAAGGAAAGTTGATCCTTGCTATAAATTGGTGCTTTCGTCTTCCATTGTTCCGTTTTTCTCTCCACTGCTAAAGGTATTCCCATTATCCTTTAGAATTAGGGCTTTAATTTTTGCAATTTCTTTGATTTCGCCATGGCTAGGACCTTTAGTTGCGAAGCCGGGGCTGGGTATGGTTACTGTAGTGTCAACCATAGAGTCTACAAACATTTGAATGGAGAGTGGAGAGAGATAACTGTTGATGAGTGTTCTTTAATTTTGACTCGTTGGGGCTTGCGTTTCGCTGAGCTATCTTTGCCTGTGGGAGATGACCTAGATGTCTTAGGAACGGATGATCCTAGAATTGTGTCTTTTCACCTCTTCCATGAGCTTCTCGATCATATAGCTGTGTTCTATGTCAAGGATGCCAACAAACCCTCCTTTATTAGAAATTGGATTGGTTTTCCGGGGGAATCTAGGTCGCCCCTTAGTGCGTCTACTAGGACTCCTGAGACTTCATGTAGAACTGATTCCCCTGTTTTCCCCTCTTCTTATACAGATATGGCAACTCAAGGAGAAGCTGATGTCTCCACTTCCTCAAGCCCGCGTATTGTGGACGCTTTTGAGACTACTGTGGTACCAGGCAGGAATGAGAGAGGGTATGTGCCACAAGGGCCCCTTAGAGGAAAGCAGAATTTTCCCTCTAGACTGTCTACCATCCACGACTTCTGCGAGGTGGACAGGAATGAGTTTGAGGTTACCCTTTACAGCAAGGCCGATTTCTTCAAACAGTTTGGGAAGTCCTACAAGACTGATGCCACCAGAGTAGCTTTTTATTATGGCCAGTTTATTGCCGGCCTTAGACTGCCCTTGGACCCCTTCATTAATGAGTTCTTAGAGTGTGCCAATGCTTTACCTCTCCAACTGGGTGCCAATACATGCAGAGTCTTGGTTTGTTTTGCCATGGTGTGTCGTTTCTTAGGGTATGAGCCCTGTATGAGAGTGTTTAGGGAGTTCTTTGCTGTGAAATTTGATAAGAATGGTGGTATAAGCACTCCTTCCAAGGCAAATTCCCCCAAATTATTTATTAACTTGCCTAGCAAAGCCAGTGGCTGGAATTCTCATGTAGCAGTAGTGGAGAGTAGGTTAGGATGGGAGTTTCCTCTACCAAGTGAGGAGACCAAGGTGGTGAGAGATGAAGATCAATGGGAACCCCAGTGGCATGGAGACCTGCGTAGAAAGTTGGCAGAGCTAGTTGCTGAGAGGCCCATCAGTTGGGAGGTTCTAGGGACTACAAAAAATAATTTCATCCAAGCTGGCATGATGCTAGGGGATGATGATGTAGTGCCACTAGTTCCCATAGTGAGGTGCTCGAGGTATCCAGATTGGGTGACCCACGCTCATGCAAGATTTGAGAAAATGTGCTCCCTCTGTCAGAAGACTGAGAATTATTGCAAGGACAATGGGGAGCATTTTGGTGGTAAGGATTTACTCGCCTCCTTCTCCTCCACATATGAAAACTTCTATGAGCGGGCTCCATCTTACTTAGCATCTGCATTTGATCATTTAGTTGTCATTTCCTGGTCCCAGTGTAGCACTCGTGCCCTGTATATGTGCAGCTTATAGGATTTTTTAGCTCGCAATTAATCTTGCTCGTATGTAGAACTCGCAGCTCGTACATAGAACTTATATTTTTGATGTCGAGCTAACACTCTTCCTTTTTTGTCTTGTGCAGTTTTAACCCCTGCTCAGGAAGCTAATATGGGGAGAGCCATTGACATCAGGAAGGCCAAGAAGAGCTATGGAAAAGCTAACGCCAAGGAGAACCGCGAGGTAGAGGGTGCCAAGAGAAATGATTTGCTGAAGCTTGTTGATCAGGATACCACGAAGTTCATTCCTGCTGAGGAGAACTTGGAAGAGATGGATGATGTTCCAGATGGGTGAGAATGTTGAGGGTGGTGAGGGCCAAGGTTCTGGAGAGGTCAACATTGCTGGTGAGGAGGAGGCCGAGCTGAATGTGGAGCCAGAGAGGGAGGTCGTTCGTACCAGAACTCGAGCTCAGGCTAGGACCAAGACCAAAACCAAGACCCAAGCTGTCTCCAAGAAAAAATCCCACGTTATTGCTTTGGATGATGAAGAGGATGAAGATGATGATGCTGCTCCTATAAGTAAGAAGATTAAGATTGGTCCCCCAATGGTGAGCTCGACATCCAATCAAGTCGATGCTAGTGAGCCTGTGGAGACTGAGACTTTAGGCCCCCACTCTTCTCCTGTCCAATTTTCATATACTGAGTTGATTCAAGCAAGAGTTGACGAGCTGAGTAATGTTACTCCATTGACAAGGATCAATTGTCTAGCTAGGGAGTACCCCGAGCTGGAATATGGACAAGTTGTAGTCAGGAGGGGAGCTGATCAGGACTTGATCATGGAGTTTTCTAACAAGCCTTTAACTCCAGAAGCTTGCCGGGCTAGGGTTGGTCTATCTTCTTCTGAGGTAATTCTTGTGTTTTTAATGTACTTCCTCCTCTTATCTTTTCCTCCTCTGTCTCTTTCTTAAGCTCGATCTAACCTCTTTCTTTTACTCGACATTGCAGTCTCTTGCCATGATTGACTTGGCTACCACCTATTGGAAAGCTGTGGAGGAGCAGGAGAAGCTAGCTAAGACTATGCTAGCTCGCAAAAATGAAGAGTTGTTGAAGCTTGAGGAGGAGGTCAGCAAGGTGGTGGAGTTGAAGGAGGATAAGAAGAGACTGCAGGCTGAGCTTGATAAGGTGAAGGAGGAGCACTCCAACTTGGACAATTCTTATGAAGCCTTGAAATTGGTGAAGGATAACGAGATTAAGCTGAAGGAGGATGCCTTGAAGAGTTTAAGGGAAGTTAACAGTGAACTCGCCAGTCTTAAGGAAGAGAAAAAGAAGATGGCGGCTGATTTTGAGTTGGCAAGGCAACAGTTGGAGGAGGTCCCGGTTACCTTAGCGAAGAAACAAGAGGAGCTGAGTGCTACTCGACAACAATGGGAGCTGGATCTAGCTGCTGCGGTAAAGACTGCAACAGAGGATGCTATCAAGGCTTATAAAGATAGTGATGAGCTGCACGACCATATTACCAAAGAAGCTAGGGGGTTCTTCCATGTAGGTCGGGCTCATATGGCTCGACGTATAATTGTAGATCCCTCTGTCAATATATCGCTTGAATGCCTAGCTCAATGGGCTTCTGAGGAGCCGTACAACACAGCAGCTAGGCAAGGTCATCACTTGGTGCCTTTTAATGCAAATGACTTGGAGCTTATTGCCAAGGATGATCAGGAAGCGGATGCCGCGCCTTGGGAACCTCCTACTGTTGAGTCTGTCAACTTTGACTCAATCCTTGCAGAACTTGAAGATTACGAGGATTCAGCCTTTGATGAGGAGACTCCAAAGTATACCATCAGCGACTCAAGGAAGGTCGTCTATCACCAAGAGCAAGTTCTGGGGGAGCCATCTGCTATAGGTGAGGAAAATGCTGGTGATCCCACGCCCACTGATACTCAAGTCGTCAATGAGTCCATGGAATGAAGTCTAATGTTGTTGGTTGTGTATTGAACAAGTCCCAAACATTTTTTGCTTTTTTGTTCTGAATACTTGGATGCCTTGGCCCTATTTTTTGGGAGGCAAAATATTTTTGTAACTTTATTTGTCTAAGTCTTGGCCCACTTTGGGAGACTTCCTTGTGTTTAATCTTAGCTGACTTCTCTGTATTGCATGTTGTATGCTTTTGATGCAAGTGTCGAGCTAGGTATAGTAGGACAAATGAGTCATCTTAAGTTTAAGGTCGACCCGGACTTATGATGCCCTAGTCGACCTCAGACTTGCAAGGATTTTTGCAAACGAGATTGACTCAGAGTCACAACTATTTTTAAGAGTTCAAGGCTGACCCTGAGTCGAGCTTGTAAGTGAAGTCGACCTAAGATCGGACTTGATAAAGGAACTAAACTGATTAAGAATCGAGTTTATTTAATCTAAGCCGACCAGGAGTCGGGCTTGTTAAAGCAAAGTTGACTAAGAGTCGATCCCACTTAGAGGATACAAAGCTGATTGAGAATCGAGCTTTTTTAGAGCGAAGCTGACTGAGAGTCGAGCTTGTTGAAGTGAAGTTGACTAAGAGTCGAACTCACTTAGAGGTACAAAGCTGATTGAGAATCGAGCTTTTTTAGAGCGAAGCTGACTGAGAGTCGAGCTTGTTGAAGTGAAGTTGACTAAGAGTCGAACTCACTTAGAGGTACAAAGCTGATTAAGAATCGAGCTTATTGCATAGAGTGTAGTACAATGTTTGGTCGAGTAGAACTTGTAATTTCATTGAAGTAAAACATGCTTACATCGAAATAGAAAACTAGAACTAGGACAAACTTTGAGCTTGAAAGTTGGAAACTAGAAGTAATATCTGATGAGGTGAGTGGCGTGCCAAGGATGCTTCAACTCTTCTCCCCCAGGATGAGCTATCATGTAAGTTCCTTCCTTGACGACTCGAGTAACCACATAGGGACCTTCCCAGTTAGGAGATAGCTTATTCTGTTGGGTTCTCCTTCCTGTTGCCTCGATCTTCCTTAGTACGTAGTCACCCACTTGGAACGACCTTGCTTTCACTTTCTTGTCATGGTAACTCTTGGTTCTTTGCTTGTAGTTGGCCATTCGCAGGTAAGCAGTATCTCGCTTCTCGTCGACTAAATCAAGGTCGATCAATCTATTGATGTTGTTCTGCTCCTGGTCGAAGAATGTTACTCTAGCAGTAGGAAATCTGAGCTCAGCAGGTGCCATGGCCTCTGATCCATATGTGAGAGCGAATGGGGTTTCCCCCGTAGGCCCCCGAGTGGTTGTGCGAACTGCCCAAAGAGCAAGGGGGAGTTCGTCCAACCAGTTATTGCGTCGACCTACGAGCCCTGTCTTGAGCGAAGATAGTACAAGTTTATTCGCTGCCTCAGCTTGCCCGTTGCCTTGGGGATAGGCGACAGAAGATTTCCAATGTTTGATTCCTACTCGATTCATCTCTGCTTCGAAGGTTTGGGAGAACTGTAAACCATTGTCGGACACTATAGCTCGAGGAAAACCAAACCGACACCAAATGAAGTCATGAATGAAGTTGATGGCATTCTCCTCTGTGATACGAGCTAATGGCTTGGCTTCAACCCACTTGGTGAAATAATCGATAGCGACGATCACATACTTGCAATTTCCCCGGGCGGGAGGGAAGGGTCCAATCAAGTCGACACCCCACATATCGAATGGCCAAGTAGCGATCACAGGAGTCTGCTCAGTTGTAGGCATATGAGGAAGGTTGGCAAACCTTTGGCATTGATCACATTGCTGAACAAAGTTGTGAGTGTCAGCTCTCATGTGTGGCCAGTAATACCCCAAAGTGATTAACTTGTCGGATAGAGTCCTGGACCCCGAGTGTCCACCACAAATCCCACTGTGTACCTCATGTATCAATAGGGCGACCTCTTGAGGGTGGATGCACTTTAGCAATGGTCGGGTGTAAGATCTTCTGAATAGGTCGCCTCCTTGAATGACGTATCTTGGAGCTTTCTTTTTGATAGCTCGAGCCTTATTCTCGTCATCAGGCAGCTCGCCACTTTCTAGGTACGCCTTCATTTCTTCGATCCAACACTTCTCATAAATCCAATTTCTCGAGGGATCATCTACACATTGAATTTTTACCCTCTCATAAGCTGGATTTTTGAGGAAGGAGATGGGCTCACCATGTGGTTCATCTGAAGTGGCTAATTTCGAGAGGAGGTCGGCTAGCTCGTTGTCTTCCCTTCCAATCCGCTAAATCTCCCAAAATTCCAAATCTTTTATTAGCTCCTTCACCAGGTCGCAGTATTTAATCAGCGTGGAACTAAGCACCTCGTACTCGCCTCTGACCTGGTTGACTATTAGTTGGGAATCACAATAAGCCATGATTTTAGTTGCTCCAAAACACTTGGCGTATTCTATAGCTGCTATCAAGGCTTCATATTCGGACTCGGTTGTTGGAAGCATCAAACTTGAACCTTAGTGATTCCTCGTACACGGTTCCGCACTGCTCGATCAAGACAATCCCAGCTCCACTAACACTTTTGGTTGCTGATCCATCCGAGTAAACCTTCCAGCAATCGTCGGGTAGAGTAATGGCGGGCTGGAACTCGTGTTCTTTTCCTTTAGTCTTCTCCTTTGGGACTCGCTGCTCATCGTCTTCCTTGGTGAACGTAAGCTCGACCAAGAAGTCTGCTAGAGCTTGAGCCTTCAGTGCCTTTCTAGGTCGATATTCAATGTCAAATTCAGTAAGGGCAATTGACCAACTGAGCAATCGACCTGAACTCTCCGGCTTGTGCAATATCTTTCTCAAGGGCGCATTGGTCAGTACCACAATAGGGTGAGCCAAGAAATAAGCTCGTAGCTTCCTTGAAGTTACGACTAGAGCATAGGCGACCTTTTCTGCATTGTAGTATCTGCTCTCCACATCTGATAAGGCTTTACTGATGTAGTATACTGGCTTTTGAAGCCCTTCCTCTTCTCTGATCAAGACTGCTGCAACCGACTTGTCTCCTACAGACAGATACACAAATAAGGTTTCACCAGTGGTCGGGCTACTCAGGAGAGGTGGAGTAGCGAGGTAATCCTTCAGCTGTTGGAACGACGAATGACATTCGGTCGTCCATTCGAAATTTTTCGTCCCCCTCAACGCCTTGAAGAAGGGAAGAGACCTCTCTGCTGACTTAGATATGAAGCGACCAAGAGCTGCTACTCTCCCGTTAAGTCGTTGCATTTCTTTGATACTGGTGGGAGCCTTCATGTCGACTAAGGCCTTTATCTTCTCCGGATTAGCCTCTATGCCTCGTTGAGATACCATAAATCCCAGGAACTTGCCAGCTGCAACTCCAAAGACACACTTGCTGGGATTGAGCTTCATGTCGTTTGCTCGCAAATTGGCGAATGTTTCTTTTAGGTCGACTACGTGACGTCCGGCCTTAGTTTTGATGACCATATCGTCGACGTAAGCCTCCATATTTCGGCCAATTTGAGAAGCAAAGACTTTGTTCACCATTCTCTGATAGGTTGCACCCGCATTCTTCAAACCAAATGGCATCATGTTGTAGCAAGAGATGCCTCCACTCGCTGAAATGCCGTCTTGACTATGTCGTCCTCATGCATCTTAATCTGTGGTACCCCGAGTAAGCGTCGAGGAAGCCGAGGGTTGAGTGACTGAAGAATGGAATCGACTAGCTTGTCGATTCTAGGAAGAGGATAGCTGTCCTTAGGGCAAGCAAGGTTGAGAGTGGTGAAGTCGACACACATCCGCCATTTGCCATTTGATTTCTTCACCATGACCACGTTGGCCAACCACGTTGTATGAGTGGCCTCCTTGATTATCCCTGCACTCAAAAGTTTTTGTACCTCAGTTTTTATAGCCTCTTCCTTATCACGAGCAAAACTTCTCAATTTTTGGGGTCTAGGCTTTATGGTCGGGTTGACTTCAAGTCGGTGAACGGCGACCTCTTCCTTGATTCCCCTCATGTCTTCTACTCTCCATGCGAAGACGTCATTACTCTCCTTGAGTAGCTCAATGATTTCTGCTCGCTCCTCAACAGATAGCTGCTTTCCAATTTGAATTTTTTGGTCGGGGTAGGAAGGGTTAGTGATTACTGACTCTAGCTCATCCACAGCTTCTAACTCTGGACCATCTCTGAACTGCAGGGTTTCAATGATGATTTCTCTGACCCTTTGTCTCTCCTCGGCCCCCAGGTGTGGAGCTTCTTCTGCTATCATATCATCCAGCTTATTTGCAACCTCGCTGGTGGTGGTGGCCCCCGAGTTATTGTCGATCTGGAGGCATAGGTTGCCTATGAGGACTTGGTCGACCATAACTACATCTGGATCGACCTCTGTGGTTTCAGAGTGACGTGTCGACTCAATCATGACCTCGTCATTTGAGCGATAGGTCGACTCCTCCACATTGGTGATTGTTGACAATCGAGTAGTTTTGGTGACCGACTGGGACAGTTTCAAGTAACCATCTGCAGTCTCAATCTCTAACTCCCTCTTCTTTCTTTCCCGAAGAACATGGTCCAGGTAGGCTCGAGCTGTGCCTTGTACGCAGCCTACTCCAGCAGGTGTGGGGAACTTGACTCGCTGATGAGGGATCGATGCCACCATTCCAAGAGCGACCTGTCCAGGAATACCAAGTATGGCGGCATAGTCACTGTTTACATCAATCACAATAAATTGTACCTTCGACACGATCCTTTGGGGGTGTTGGCCTAGGTCGACGTCGAGCTCTATCTGGCCCTTAGCATCAACTCGATGGTTGGTGAAGCCCTCCAACCTGCCATCATATCTTTCCAACTGCCCGTCATTAAGACCCATCTCTTTGAAAGTCTTATAGAACAAAATGTCCTTGCAGGCCCCCGTGTCGACTAAGAGTCTGCTCGTCGTACATCCGTCTATGAGACCTGGGATGACGAGAACTTGCTCCCTAGCCGCCATATTAGTTGCCAATTCATGGGGGTAGAAGCTGATCGCTTCATCTCTGACATCTCTCCTTGGAGGCACATGTGGGGCTTTGTTGAGCTGAAAGATCTTGTGTTTGATGGCTGTGTTGCTTGCTTGCTCAGAATGACCCCCGCATTCAATCTAGGTTGCCTCGGTCCCCGTTGTCCACCTCGCAGCCGCTCGCCTCCACCAGTTTGAGGCCTCTTCACATATGCGTCGAGTCTTCCCTGCTCGACCATTCTTTGGATAATACGCTTCAAGCCTAAACAATCCTCCGTGAGATGACCCGTGTCCTTGTGGTAATCACAGTATTTGCTGTTGTCCCTTCTGAACTTGTTGCCCGGGTTCATTGGGGCAAAGTGGAGCCAACTCGACCGCATTCGTGATTTCGCCCGACTCACCGTTGTGGAGTGAAAGTCTCGGCACCTTCTCTCGTCGCCCTTGTCCCGTTTCTTGCCATTTTTATTGTTTCCTCCATTCTTGTTGGAGTCCTTCTTGTCATCGCGACCTCAGTCTTGGAGCCGTTACCATTCTTCTTTTCTTTTCTCTCCTCGGCTAGCGCGACATTGTATACCTTTTCGAACAACTCCTGTCGAGTTGTGACTGTACGAACTGTGAGTTCATAATCCATGTCTCCCGAGGAAATACCATTCCCGGCAGCTTGATAACTTCCCCGTCGGTGAGATCTTCCTCGATCTTATCCACCATCTCCTTGAACTTGGTGAAGTAGCTCATCGAGCTTTCATTTTTAGCTTGCACCAAGTTGCTTAGATCAAGAACCGTCACTTTTCGAGCTCCAACAATGAGAAGCGATCTAGGAATTTTGTTCTTAAACACGTCCAGTGGTGATGCTACCAAACCGCCAAACCATTGAACCATGTCAAGGCCGCCCGCGAGTGTGCTTATGAGGGCTTTGCACATATTGTCGTCCTCATTCGCGACAAAACACATCGTGGCTTCCAGGTGTGCTATGTGATTCTTGGCATTGGTTGCCCCCGAGTACTTTTCCAATAGGGGCAATCGAAACTAGGAGGAGGTCGACCGTCTCTCATCTCCTTCGATAGAGGTCGAAGAGCAAAGTCAACTCGTTCAACCTTTCCAAGATCCTTTTTCTTCTCTTCCTCCCATTGTTCAAACTTTCTCCTTCCACCGGAGCCACTCCCTAGCATCGTCTGTCCTCTCCAACAGGGGAACAAAGCATTCGACCTTTCGCCCTCGCTTCGCGGAGTCATTTGTCCGCTTCTCCCGTCTCTCGCGGGAAGGAGCTCTTTCCGATCGAACCGGGAGATCTTTGCTCGTCATTCCTTTGTGGCGACTCGCGCCTATCATCTCTCGGTAGGCGACTCCGCGCCTATTACCCCCGAGCGGCGACTCCGCGCCTCTCGTCTCTTATAGGCGACCTGCGCCCATTCCCGTCCCTACATGGGATCCCGATCTTTGTGTCCGGGCAGGGAACCACGTCGACTTCTATTGGCCTCTAAATGCGTCCTCAAATCTGATTGAGCCTCCCGCTTCTATTTCGGTGAGGCTAGCCCTTAAGTCATTACTCGGAACATGGACAGCGACGGGGTCGGACCACCATCCTTTGATCGCATTTTGACCCACACCCTCATTGGGCCTAACACTCCCGCCCGTCGCCCTGTTTGAGGCTCGAGAGGGAGCCACCCTCTCTGATCTTATATCCGCCTTCTCAGCCTCCTCTATTGCCAATAGCTCGGCCAAAATCTGGGCTCGCTACAATAACATTTCCTTCCCCGCTAATGGGTCGGGATGAGGGACTCCGCCCTATTTCCAACATTCACCTCGAGCAATTGGACGCTTAGGAGGTGGAGCTCCTCGTCTCCTCCACGTGTCTTTTCCCCTTCTCGTATCCGGCAATCCTCGCCATCAACAACACTGGTAGAGCGTGTTGCTCTACCATGAGGACGATTTGGGGGGAGGAGGCAAATTGCGTTCAAGATTGGCGTTGAGATCTGCGTTGGTGTTGGCATTCACCTCATTGATTTCATCAGAAGCTTCTGTCACATGCCCGTCTGGGGTCACCATTGTTGTAGGTTGATGAGATCTTCGAGGTCAAGCTAAAGCACGCCTCCCGCAATGGAACCAAACCGATGCCGCAGAATTGTGCTTATCAAGCAATCCTCCACGTGGCAGTACCAATCACCTGGCTTCTTGACCTGAAATCAGAACGCACGACGAGCCGGATGGGTCTCCGGCGAAGACGCCTGCGTGAGAGTAAGATAACGGTGTATATAGCTCAAAATGTATTGAATAATGAATTCAGATAACAAAATGGCAGTTACCTTTGCACCGTTGGTGGTGGCCAAGTATTTATAGTTGATGTAGGTAGTTTAATGACATGGCTACATGAGCTCCGAGATTATAGGGACAGTTACAAGTAATGTGAACGTGTCCTGTAATGGCTCCTGATTTGTAGGAATATGGTTATGGAAAGATTTGACCATGTATGTCTATCTTAGCTAGCTCGACGCTTGAGTGATTAGGTCGAGGTCGCCACTTGAAGAAGGGTCGACCTGACTGACGGGTAGAGCATGGATCGTACCCGTATTAGAGTCTGGATTGTAAGGTCGGACTAAGTCAAGTCGGGACCTAATAGGTCGGACGTTGGGATTAGTCGACTGATATTTGATATGGGCTTTGGACCTTGCATTGATTGGACCTGGCCCCCTTGATACGTTGGGGCAATGGTTGCTTTGAGGATTGGGCTTTGCTTGCTTAGCCCAACTCGACACTTTTGGTATGTTCAAGTGTGATAAATGTGTCTATGTTAAAAACACGGAAAATGGCTACGTCATTTTGTGTCTTTATGTAGACGACATGCTTATCATAGGAAGCTGTGACAAAATGATTAAATCCACAAAAGATATGTTAAACTCAAAGTTTGACATGAAAGATATGGGTTTAGCAGATGTAATCCTTGGCGTGAAAATTTCTAGAATTTCAAATGGACTTGTCTTAAGCCAGTCTCATTATGTGGATAAAATTCTTGAGAAATTTAGCAAGGATGATTTGGCTATAGCTAGAACCCCAATCGACATGAGTCAACATCTATCAAAGAATAGAGGTGATGCAGTTTCTCAAGTTGAATACTCGAGAATCATAGGAAGTCTAATGTACTTGATAAGTTGTACAAGGCCAGATATTGCTTACACAGTTAGCAAACTGAGTCGGTATACTAGTAATCCTGGAACGAAACATTGGAAAGGTATAGTGAGAGTACTAAGGTATTTGAGATATACACGAGATTATGGATTACATTATACGAGACATTCAGCGGTAATTGAAGGATATAGTGATGCTAATTGGATATCCGAAATCAAAGACTCAAGGTCTACAAGCGGATATGTGTTTACATTAGCAGGAGCAGCTATATCATGGAAATCTTCTAAACAAACGGTTATAGCTAGATCCACAATGAAATCTGAGTTTATAGCGTTAGATAAATGTGGTGAAGAAGCCGAGTGGCTACGCCAATTTATAGAAGATACTCCAAGATGGACAAAGCCAGTGCCACCAATATGTATTCATTGCGATAGTCAATCAGCAATTGGAAGGGCACAAAGTCATATGTATAATGGTAAGTCTAGACATATATGTCGAAGACATAATGCCATTAGACAACTACTCTCAACTGGTACAATTTCCATTGACTATGTTAAGTCAAAGGAAAATTTAGCGGATCCGTTAACCAAAGGGTTAAATAGAGAGTTAGTTGAAAGCTCGACGAGGGGAATGGGACTTAAGCCTCTTAAAAGTCAAACACAGCGAAAAAACCAATCTAGATGACTGGAGATCTCAAAAACTAGATTCAATGGGACAACCTAACTGTTAAAAGACTTGCGTGTCACTGTGGGGGAACCAACCCCAAGTCCATTCCTGTTAGTGACATCCCGAAAGGACAAGGATAAGCATTTGGCTTTTAATGATTCTTACGCGTCGAAAATTTCGAGCGGGGTAATACGGGTTACCTTTAAGAAATCACCTATGTGAGAGAGAAGTGGGGCCGCTTCGAGGAGAATTGTGTGAGGCTCAATTCTTAGACCCTCTCACTGAACCAGGCGTATGTTCAGGGCCATGAATGAACATAGCTATGAGAATTGAAAATAAGTTAGGACGATACTTGTGTCAAGCATATGATCGACTACACAAATAGCATAACTGTGGGCTCCCTAACCCGGAGAGTCCAAAAGAATTAAAAACCACCTGTAAATTTTTGAAAATAATTGTACTTGACTTGAAAATAACTAACTTCAACTTAACCATCTCAAAAGTTAACTTGGGGCATCTCCACTTGGAGGAAAAGGGAGTTAAACTTTTAGCAAACTTCCAAAAACTTATTTACAAACTTTCATCAAAGTTCCATCAACCTCTACTTTAAACAACTACAAACTTGATTACCATATTTACAAAAGTTTAAGTTATAATTACAAACTTACATAACATGTTTTATGAACAACTCCAACATAGGAGTAGTAACCAAAAGACAACCATCTAACCACATACATACCCGACAACCCAAAATACTAGCACAAACTCCGTACCGCCCTTACTGTCCTGGTCCGCCTGTCTCAGCCCGATCTAAAACATTAAAGGGAGAAGGGTGAGAATAAATCTCAATAAGTTATTATGCATGCATCAATATGCCAAGTAAATGCAACACATATAAGGTGCATATTATCACATTGGAAAAGCCATAAACACCTTTCGTTACCTTTGTTTACCTTTTCCCGTCTGACCAATAAGTCGTATCACATTGGAGGATAACTTTACATCACAACCAATAACATATAACAGAGAGAGCTATTATAATAACTCCTCTCTTGTGAACTGCTTAGGCATATTCACATCTTATAAGACCCGTTTTCAGGGAACCATATAAGATAGTAGCAACTCTGTAAGGCTTTTGGCTCAATACAGATGCTATAACCCCAATCTGTGGCCACAGACGGGGACAGTCACAGGTATAACGTAATCCGATCACATTAGGTCACACTTTCCATAATTGACCGTATTCCGTTATACCCCTAAACATCAGCTGATTAACCACAATTCAAGCACATATAAGTTACTTGAAATGAAATCCACAAAAAGGGATGAAAGTATATCAACATGGTACAACATTACTCATGTTCAATCCATATTAGAGTGCAACATTTATTTCATGCACGAAGTACAATAATGCCAATGCATATAAACTCAAATGAAGTAGGAAAGCATCACAAACTATTCCTACATAGACCATATAGGATAATATATAGCTTCTGTAAAGGTCCACTTACTATTTACCAAGTTGAAGTTACTTTGGCTAAGTATAAATCAATGTTACGCAACAAGTTCGCGACAGTATTACAAGTACTTCTACTATTCCATTTTGATCAACTAAAGTATCATTGTGTAGCTAAAAGATTCTACTTTAATCTAGTTTAAAGAGTGTTCAAGTTGGTTCTCGTTTGATTAGGTTTCCATGCCTTGGAAATGCCTTCGCCTCTGCAGGGAGGGCATGACTCGTGCCCCAGGGCACGACTCGTGCCTTTTTGACCCCCACCAGATTCTGGCGTCCCCAATGGTCACGACTTAGTTCAATGTTCAGGGGACGACTCGTGCCCCAGTCGTGCTCAGGGGCACGACTCGTGCCCTCTGTCTAGAAATCAGCACAGTTTTGATACAACACCAGAATTCATACCAAATTGACCCAAACCCAATTTACTCTGTTTCCAAGTAATCAAAAGCAGTACCAAAGTTATCAATACCAACTCAAATCCATTCCATACTCCTTCTACACTAATTCAACACCAATAACATCATTTTCACATCATACTTGATACCAATTTACCATGCAATGACCTATGTCAAAAGCATTAACACTATACATGAGTATCAACCCATTTACTTGCTATTCTAAAACCCATTTCATGGAATTCAACTTCCCAAATTCAAAACCCATTCTTTCCACTTCAAAAGTGTTTTCCTTTTTATAAAACATGTTTACCAACATCTATAACAACCATATCAATGATTTAACAAGGTTTTGAAGAGAATCCATAATAACTTACTTGAATGAAGAAAATTAAAATAATTCTTTGAGTAGCTCTAAATGATCTCCTTGCCACCACGATCAAGAATCCGCCCTTGATTTTGAAAACGGAGAAGAAATGGAGTTGCTAGGATTTTCTAATGGAGAGCTAGGGCTTGATGGTTTCTTTCCATGGATGGACTTAGTGAGGAAGAAGCTACTGAGGAAAACTATTTAGTGAGTTTTGCTCTTTCCTTATTCCATGGATAAGGACACTTAATTACAAGAAGCCCCTCACCCAATAATAACCCAACTAACAATAATCTTTAATTATTAAACTTGGTAATTAGGCACATTACTACAATTAACATTTTGTTAAAATTCTAATTATTATAAAATCACTATCCACTTTAAAGTTTATCCCCTTTAGACCCTAAAACATTATTTTTAATTCATTTTCATCCCAATTTCACATAAGTTAGTTAATGCCAATTCTAACTTACTAAATTCAAGCAAACATATAAATAATCACATGAAGTCAAATAAAATCATAAAATGCACAAACTAAAATACTTCCACCCGAATCCCACGTGCTTAACAAATAATTAATTAGTGCCTATTATCGGGATCGTCACAATAACGATTCAAGGACATCGCGTCTATCGACTTGCGAGTAGAGTAAATATGCTTGTACGAGCGAAGATTCAATGGGCATTCCCACATCTATCGTATGCAAGTTTTTGTCTGCCAGACTTTATCACCATTTCCGCATTATTCCTTCATGTGGGGGATTGTTGGAAAAAAGTGTGTTTTGAAGGAAATAATGATTTATTTTCTTAATGAGTTATTTGTTAAAATGACAAATTGATTGTGAGTTTGTGTTCTACTCCATGAGGAGATAGAGATTGAATATTCATTTGTCCAAAATGATTAAGGGATGAATGAGATATGAAAGCTCAAAGTGAGTGGGTTGAAAATGGTAAAATGAGGTTATCGCACATTGAAAAAAGATGAAAAAATGGGCTAGTTTATATACTCTTACACTTTAGTAGGGAGTAAGATTAAGAAGCATAGAGGCTCTCTCTCGCGCACAGGTGCGCAGGGGGGTGCAAATCACGGTCTGGATTTGCCTTAGGGCTACCGAACTCATGTGCGAGCGCGTCCTGCGGACACAAATGGAGCTCCGAAATTGCTTTTCCGCGCAAGCCCACCTTTTGCCATTTTTTTATTTGAACTGGACTAGAGCAGACAGAATTCGAACAGCCCAGTCCATTCATTTCAATTGGCAGTTTCATGGAAGTTGAAACACTTTGGCAATTGGAAGATGAAACACTTGGGCTTCTCAATTTAATTGAGTCTCTTCGATTCTAAGAATTTGAGCGGTATAAAAAGGGAGGCACAAACCAGTTTGCAACACACGAAAAATCCATCAGTTCCTCACAATCTCCTGTTCGTTACATATTGATAAATCCGTTCCCTTGGCCTCTTGCATCTGCATCCGTGGTGATACTGTCTAGGCTTATTCTCAATTCGCCGGAAGTACTATTGTGCAGTAACTGTTCCGGTCCGCTCCGTTTTATCCTGGGAGACAACCGTCCGATCAATCTCAAGCACAACTCGGTGAGCGGGCGTAAATTGTCTTAAGGAGAGTGTGATCTCACACGACTCGAACAATTTTGAAATTTGATTTATTTAATATTTGTTTCTATTTGTAATCTGTTTTCTTTATATTTACTAATTTTGTAAGTATTTTCCTAACAAATAGAACAATGATTTTTTTTTGGGTTCGATGGGCAAAAACTACTCCTTCCTACTAAATGAATGATTAAATTCGTATAAATTTTGTCACAAAATTAACATTTTAAAGAAAGCTTTATGCCTAAACGCTTTTTTATCATTTTGTTTTTATTGTTCATTTTATAATTGTAAAATTAAATATTTAAAAAATAAATAACAAAAAAATTAATGTATTTTTGTAATAAAAATAGGATAAATTACAAAATAAGACCTAACGTCCACGGGGTGGTATCAATTTGGCGCCTGACGTCCAAAATTTAGCGAAATACGGCATGACTTGTCACTTTGTTTGCAAAATAGCGATTTTTGACGAATTTTGTTAGAAAATCAGTTAATACACATGTGACTTGCACATAATTAACGAAATGGATCAATTTGAAATTGGTAATATTTCTTAAGAGGTTAAATGCAAATAAATTATTTCCTTTAAACAAATAAAAATAAATAAATGCTTTATTATAATTTTTAAAATTAAATGACAAATAATTACATTAAAATAAGATTACAACAAACTTAAAAAAAAAGTAAATAATAAAAATACTTTAATCAATCCCTCGATTCCTGCAAATATCGTATGCTCAACCCCTACGACAATAAGCCGACGGTCTCCTTCAATCCCTCGCAACAACACTACACTGCCTTTCGCATTCACCAGCCACCTTCACCCTCATCTCCAAGCAGTAAGAAAGAGACCACCGAAGGAACTCTGGTTAAGTTTCTCCAATTTCGGTCAGATTTGTTTCAAATCCGGCGATCTACACTAATTTCGGCCGTCAACTCCATAATCCCGACAGATTGAGTTCAGATTTCGGCCACACCAGTATTCAATGGAGGTCTTCAAGTACAAAATACTCTTTAAAAAACTGATAAATAAATTTATCAGTTATAAACAATTGATAAATGCATTTATCAGTTGTTTTAACCAAAGAATCAAACACAAAATACTCTTTTAAAAGACTGATAAATGAATTTATCAGTTATAAACAACTGAAAAATATATTTATCGGTTGTTTTAACTGAAAATGAAAATAAAAATAAAAAAAGAAAAGAAAAGAAAAATTGGTTTTGATAATCACATCTTACAATTTTTTATTTTTTTTTTGCAGATAACAATCTTTTTAAGTTAGTTTTTAATAAAAACTCCTTAAAAATACAGATTTTCAAATTGTATCTTGAAATTTGGGTATTCATTGATTATGGGAGGGAGCAAAATTGCGGGAATGTGGTCACGTCAACAAAAACAGAACTCACCGACCACCTCGTCTCGCTCATCCGTTCCAAAATCGAACTCATTTTGGCCGTGGTTGCAGCCTCATCGTCGCCGCCGTTCATTCTAAACCCTAGCTGCGTATCAACCCCAGAATTGGAGTTAAACCCCCGGTATTCTACTATCTGCTCTCGAGTATCACCTGGAGTTCCAAAAACTCCATTTTCTCTTTCAAAATTACAATCTATTGTTCCATTGCGCTCTGTGTATACTTAATTACTGGATTCATCGCTCCTTTTGATTTGATTGTTCTGTTTTCATTTTTTAATTGTTTCTTCATCTCCTTTTACACTGATAAAAACCCTAGCTTAAACCCCTATGTTTAGCCTCTATTTCATCAGTCTCAATGCAATTCAGTAGACCCTGTGTAATACTGTTGTATTTGCTGCTGGTTTATATTTTCTCAGGCAGGCGTAGCTGAATATGCCAGAAATCTCGATTTCTTATAGTGCATGGATGTGTCTTGTTGATGATGATGAAAATATGTACTAATGAATGTTGTTAGCTTGGCACCTACCAATTTAGGTTTGGTATAGGAAATAGGATGAAGTTGATATGTGATCAAGGTTAGTCACGTGTGATTTGTTTAGCTCTTGGAAGTTCTCCATCCTAATAATACTTCCGCCCCACGTTAAGAGTCCACTTTTCCCTTTTGGGACGTTTCACTTAAAGAGTCCTCTATTTTCATAATTAAGCTATAAATATTTGGTCCCCCCCCCCCCCCAATTTTTCCCTTCATGTTCAAAATATGAGATTTTTTTCTTGCATATCATAGAGTTTTTCTTGTAACTTAGTATCAATCATAAAAAAATAAATACAAAGGCGCAAAAGTGCATAATTAAAAAGTTTGAGCTTCAAATGTGGACTATTACGTGGAATGGAGGAAGTAGCATATTCTCCACATTTTTTTCCTGTTTTTGCTTCTATATGATTGTTACTCAAGTATCGCTCCTGCATTTGCTTCTTATCCGGTGTGGCATATGTTGCAAGTATTTCGGAAATGAAGCTGTAAATATGCTGTGAAACATTCGTTCAAGTGAGGCTTGATGTTGTTGGCATTATAATTCCCCTTTCAGAAATAAGCTATAAATTTATGTACATTGTGTATATGATTCCTAGCTGTTTCCTTATCTAAGTAAACATTTAGGTCCATAGACTTGTTTTCAACATTTATGAGAGAGAGAGAGAGAGAGAGAGAGCCATAATGCTCTTAGAACCAAAAGTGACCTCAAATACAATCACAAGAAAATAGAATTGGCGTCGAATCAATAACGGTTATTGTACTAACATATGGGTGAGAATTCATTTGTACTTTATAACTTTGGGAATAATTCGGAGTTACTAGCGACTAGATGTACTATATCCGGCCCTGAATATTTGTTTCATAGTTACCAGGGACGTGGGACGTTTCGGGACGCGGGACGGGTACGAGAACGAGGAACGTGACTTGGTAAATTTTGGGTACGCCGGGGTGGGATCAGTTGGAAACGCGGTATGCTTTTATTGGAAACACATCACTACTATATATATGTGTGTGTTAGACTCTCATCCACGTAATTCCCAGCCACACTTTTTTTTTCTTTTTTGATAAAAAAACAAACAGATAACCCTAGAAGACTGTAAAGACAAATAACAATTTATATGTCTAGTGACAACTAAAATTTCTCGATCTCATCCCAGTGACAACTCGAAGTCTCTGTCGCGTAGTCATCTCTCTCTCCATTGTGAAAATTGTGAAAAGCAAGACATAGTCAGTTTTTACGATGTCAGCCTTTTATTTTTTGGTACGACGATTTGAGCGATTTGGGTTGAGTTCCCGTGTGAACTGGGACGTAAGTGACCCACGATTCAGGATGCACGTTCTGGGACGTGGGACGAGGGGGGATTGGAGTTCCCGGTAACTATGGTTTGTCTTACTATTTCTTTTCCCAATCTTTTTTAACAAATTAAGGAAGTTGACTTTTAAGTATTTTTACTAACACTCATACATATCCTTATTGATTATATTACTCCCTCCGTTCCAGAAAATTTGTCCCACTTTGACTCAGTCAGTTTAATCAGTTTAATGAAACTTTGACCATAATCTATACTATATTAAAAGGAAGCAAGTGGTAAATTTTTCAACAAAAAAGGGCAAATCTGACATTTCTCATCCTTTGAATAAAACAAACACTTCACAATTTTCATGGCTTTTCCATTTATTTTTTAAAGTTGCTTTCCCCCTCAAAAGTGTCAACATCAAATGGCAAAATAGTCCACACATTGTTTCATTAAGGGCAACCAAGTCTTCCAACTTTAGGATATAGTTGTAATATTTATAAAATCTTAAGACTTTTACAAAAAAAAACGTTTTTTAGGTCTTTTAACAAATGTTTTATTTCAAGACTTAAAAAAAAGATTTATTTTATAAATATATTTCAAAATTGACCTATAATTATTAAAAATTCATAAATTATTACTTTATTTATTTTATCCAAAAAAGTAATTCAAATTGATGTTGTATTACTATTCCTATATTCAAGTTAAAAAAAATTATAAGTTAATAATTTATTTATTTTAAGTTTATTTTAAAAAATATTTTGTTTTAAGTTGTTTAATTAAACCTTTTTTTACAATTTTGTATACAACCCATCTAAATAATAAATTATTTTTTATTTTTTTGAAATAATAATTTTTAGTCAAATCTAAAAATTATTATTACCAAAAAAATTCAATTTAGTGTTTTTTTAATAATTATTAAGTGTAAATTATACAATATATATATATATATATATATATTAATTATATATATATATTGAGATGAGTATATGTTTCTTTTAAAAAAAAACAAGATGAGTATACCGCATTATTTTTTTTACTTTATCCTATATCAGGAGGCGAGGAGATGAGTATTAATTGTGTACGAATTTTATTTTAAAAATACGTCAAAAAATACGGCATGAAAAAAGTGGAATATAAATATTGTGTATTTTTTATATAACGTGTATTATATGTATCATAGTCAAAATTACATACGTAAAAGTAAAGGAAAAATATAATAAATATATATAGGTAAATTATAAATATTAATTATACATTTACCTAATGTTTTAGAAGTATAATATATTTATAAAAATATGCCTTAACTCTCACGTGAAAAGAAAGAAAGAAAAAAATCAAACGTGGATGTAAAAAAATAACAATCTTTATTGTTTTTCTAAATAATGTAAAATTAATTATACATTTTGGGACGGAGGAAATAGTACTACTATATTAATCTATATACATAAATCTTAAAATATTATATAACAATAACATTAATGAAATATGTAAAAATCAAACGTGGATGTAGAAGTTGAATACGGCTCAAGAACAAAATAACTTATCAAAAATCGAAATTGATGATACTTGAAAGTTTCATGTAATTTTTTTGTTTGGAGAATTACTAGAGTCCAGAGTTCCGAATTGCAGTTGAAGAGAAAGATTGGGAGACTTAGAACTAGGATAGATTACGCTTTTCCAATCGTTGGCGAAAACTAAGTGACACTGTGGGCAAATTACTTTCCTTAATCACCTGTTTCTTAACTAAAATTACGCACATATCACGTTCAATACACAATAACTATGTTTTACATCAAAAATATGCGTTTAATTCCATAGCAATGAAAAACGGACGCCAAACGTGAGTATTATTGAATAGAACGGAAATTTACGTATAAAACGCGTTTTGTACAAATTAACTATGCTTTAAATATAGATTTATTTTAGTGATCTTCAATCTGATATTTGTACTGATAATATAGTTTTCAAATAAGTGTTTTACAATGTATACAAACATCTCTATTTTCTGTTGTATTTGTATGAATTTTCGTCTTTTTTATGTTAGTAGATGTCCGTGCATCGCACGGGAGTAACACTAGTTTTATGTAAATCTTGCTATTCCCGTGCAATTTTAAAAATTGTTATTGATTCACCGTTAGGAAAACTATCAATAACAAATTTTCAAAATTGTAGGGATAATTAGGTTTTAATAAAAATTATGGTCAAAAGTTTGATTGAGTTAGACCATAAAAGTCAAAGTGGGACAAACTTTCCGGAATAGAGGGAGTATATGATTTCAACTACTGAGTGGAACATTTTAGTTGACAAAGATGGATTTGGTAACTTCACTAGAAATGGCACACTCATTTAAGATTTATTATTTTTCCCGAAACAGCCATTTTGGGATGAAGGGAATATTTCGAAACACATTCAAGAGATAATTAAACTGTATTTCTTTATAATAAGAGGAAAAAGAGGATGGATGCCATTTATCTCTGCATTAAAATTGAAATTCTGCTCATCACAAGTCACAACCACAATTTGATTCAACTTTACCAAGTACACTCTTGGAGGAAGGCTAGAATTCACTGGATTGGCAATATCACTAATTGCAACCATGAATGGATTTTTCAACCATGCCAACTAAACTTCTCTTGCATGAGCTAGAATTCACTGGATTGGCAATATCTTTCGCGCCAAACAAACTGTTCTACTAGCACTATTGGTAATATAACCTAGGTCAGCATGACAATATCTCTGTTATCAATGAGAAGACTCTATGCTGGTAGTCACCATGAACTCATTTATAAGTCTTTCCTTGCTGTAGCAGCTAGCGCTGCAATGATGCATCATGTCTAATTCACATTTCTGTTACCGCCTTTGTTATATTAATTGATTAGTTCTTATTCCTTGCACCAAATATATTACAAACTGCAGGTACTATTTGATGAACAAATTGAGATGGAGTTGCAAGGGTAAATGAAAAGCGTTTCAGACAATAGAAACTCTCAGGTAATAATGAGAGGCTAGACTTAGTTTATTTCTTATCAACCTTATGAAAAGTCAAAAAAGTGAGTAATAGCTTCTCAAGATGAAGTCTGTTTCACTTTCTCTTCATACACCTACTCTTAAAGGTCGAAATATCAATTATCAAATCATGCTATTTGTGGCACCAAGTTTCACCTTTTACGAGAGCTCTCGGCAGCGTAATGAGCTAATATGTGATACTACCATGTTATATTCCAACACAGACACACGCAAAACCACAGACATGAACACAAACTCATTTATGTTTATGTTTTCTTAATTTCGAATTGTAAATGTATTTTGATCCTTTCAATCAAGAGCTATGTTATCATTTCATGTAATTTGTTCCTTTTAGAATTTGTGGAACTGGTAGATGATTATACCCTTTACTGGCAGACAAAGTTGTTAGAATATGAACCGGAATCTGATCTATTCACGAATTCCTCTACTCCTGGCTGCTTTAATTTTGCTTGCATTTGACACTTCAAGTGCAGTGAGTTTGTATTCATCCCAATCATTTATATATTTCAATTATTTTGAGTGAATAACTGATGATATTTGTTTTTTTTTTCTTGTCAAATTACAACATTTCAAATACAATGTATGGGAGGGGGTTTGAAGGCAAGGGCCTATGCCATTGAGCCATAGGTGCATCGGTAAACTGATGTTATTTGTCCTATACTTATTTTAGGTCTCCATTGATTCCCTTTTGGTTGCATCTTCCCACAATAAACACTACAGTGAGGGTGTGCCTATTTTGGGTTTTCTTTGTCTTCTTATCAAGTTTGTACAAATGACTGTTTCTCACTTGTTTACTCTGTTTTAGAGATTGTATTAAATATTTTGACACCTCCACTTTTCCTTTGTTGAAAGCAGCATGTCCTTCTGATTTGGTTATGGTCACAATGAAGACAAAATGCTTTGGATATAAGGAAGCTCTCAGTCATGGAATGGATCAGAGACCACCAGTAGGGGATATAATGGTCACCTGACAGTATTGACATCTTCTCAAGAACTAAGCACTATTCAACAGCTGTGTAATGAAAGAAATGCTAGTGATGGATGTTGGGTTGGAGGTAGAAGCATGAACTCCGGAATCGGTCTGGGTTGGAAATGGTCTGACAATGCATTATTCAACAGTGTAGTGAAGGGAATACTAGTGAAGCCCTAAGTCGTGTATCTGGATATTCTAGATGAGGATTTTAGGTCCCACCTAATGGGCGCCGGTCTCTCAAAGTTTGTACCTTCGGAAGTAATGTATGGGAGGACAGTGATGGTTGGTGGGACCCACGGGTACCTTGCCCCAGAATTCGTATACAGAAACGAGCTAACTACAAAGAGCGATGTATACAGCTTCGGAGTGCTTCTGCTAGAAAAATTTAGTGGACATAGACCAGCTGTACAAGCTGTTGATTCAGTGAATTGGCAAGGTATATTTGAGTGGACAACCCCACTTGTACAGGCTAACCGTTACCTAGAGCTTTTGGATCCTCTCATATCTTCGTCTTCTTTTCTTCCACTTTGTCTTCTCACATTCCTGAAACTGGAGTCTTTCAAAAAGTCGTAGATCCTGTGTATTAGGAGCACACAACATGTCCCATCTATGCGTCCAAGAATGTCACATGTTGTCCATCAGTTGCAGCAGTTGGCAGCATATCCTCTCGGATGCCTCAATGTAAGTTGTAGAAATTGCTTTGTTTCTCTTCCACAATAATTTCTATCTGAAATATGTTTAGGGTCTGATTTTTAAGTAAACTTGTAAGTTGAACTCATTTTGCATCTCCAAAAAAAAAAAAACCGCTATTTCTCAATGTGTCATTTTCATCTATACTGTGCCTAAGTCATCATCATTGATGATGTCATTGATGGGGGGTGAGCCGTTGGGCCACTAGTGGTATACAAGTGTCATCGATGATGGTGAGCTGTTGGGCCACTAGTGGTATACAAGTGTCGCATAAAAAGTGTGAATTAAGATTTTGACTTGATTTAAATATGTCCTCTTTTGGGAGAAAAAAACATGTTTCTGAATTTGTGGGTCTTAATTAATAAAGTTGGTGATGCAAACCTCATTGCATAGATAAGCAGATTAGGATTTTCTTAGCAAACAGTATAATAATTGCTAAAGTTTCACTAATACTAATAATTGTGATTAAAATTGGTCCAAGTGCTTTGAATTCAAACTAAATGATCTGATACTTCTCAAATATTTTTTGTTTTTAAAGATGTTTTTAGAGTGGTTGTGGGCCCTAACAAGATCTCAATCTTCAAAAGAGGGTGGCAAAGAGTTCATTGCAAACACAAGGGGTGAGTTTTAATATCTTACAAAAATACAGGGGTGTGAGTGTGTCAATACTAGGAGGCCATGGCATTATAAAAGGACATTGACTTGACACAAATAAGGAACAAGTTATAAGTGACACCATTAGCAGCAAGAGAAAAAGGTCTTAAGAAATGGCAGCAGCAAACACACCCAACCCTATTCCTCTCCTCACTCCTTACAGAATGGGGAAAATCAACCTTTCTCACAGGTTTGTATTTTAATTAAACCCCAATCTTTCATTTTTACTTAAAAAATATTCATTATAATATACTTCGAAATGCAGGATTGTTCTGGCACCGTTAACAAGAGACAGATCTTATGGCAACCTACCGCAACCACACGCTGGTTTGTATTACTCTCAACGAGCCACCCCCGGTGGCCTCCTTATTACTGAAGCCACTGGTGTATCCGACACGGCCCAAGGGTAACAACCATCTTTCCCCTTTTCTTTTCCTGTGTACTTCCTCTTTCTAAAGAAAGATTGATCATTTGACAAGTCAAACTTTTTAGTATTGTGAATTTTTACTATTTCTACCTCATCTGCCTCAAAATGAGTATGCACTTTTAGTTTTGGAGTCAGACAATGATTATCTTAAGTTAAATGCTTAATTAAGATCAGTTCATTAACATTATTGGTATTATAAACATTTGAGAATATTAGGTATCCCGATACCCCAGGGATTTGGACAAAGGAGCAAGTGGAAGCATGGAAGCCAATTGTGGATGGTGTTCATAAGAAGGGAGGTGTCTTCTTTTGTCAAATCTGGCACGTTGGTCGTGCCTCCAATACTGGTACCTTCCTAGTTGACTTTCAATTGGCTAATTATTATAGAGTAGTTTCTAATTAATTTAATAATACGTGTCTCCAATACTAGTACCTTCCTGAGAGAGAGTAGTTTCTAATTAATTTAATAATAATTGTCACACTTTTTTTCTTACCCGTCTCAAGTGGCATCCAGAATTGTCCTCGCTAGATGCCAAATAATTTAGCATAGAGACATTAATATAATTACGGGAGTTATAAATAATATTCAACGTCCAGAGGAACTTACCCTTTTCCTTTTCCCTCTTTAAAAAATATGGATAATTTATATTCTTGAAATAACACATCTTGTTTTATTAATAAATAATCTCTTTTTTCCTCAATTAATGTAAACTATTGCAAAACCCAAAGAAAAAGTAGTTTGAAACTACTGTAACCGTCCACCCCCTCCCGAGTTGTTGGCCAGATCCCCTCCGAAAAAGTAGTTTGAAACTACTGCAACCGTCCACCCCCTCCTGAGTTG
Source organism: Adenophora triphylla var. japonica (assembly GCA_022495995.1). NCBI lineage: Eukaryota > Viridiplantae > Streptophyta > Magnoliopsida > Asterales > Campanulaceae > Adenophora > Adenophora triphylla. The sequence continues at coordinate 270,106 of JAFEMH010001070.1, forward strand.
TTGGCCAGATCCCCTCTGCTAGTAGTATGGTCAAGATTATTTGGATATTTAGTGGGACTTATATATTGTTCCGTGTTGTCCAGATCCCCTTCCCGAATAGTATGATCAAGATTATCCGGATAATTAGTGGGACTTACGTATTTTCTGGCGGGGTACAATAAATATTAAATCTTGCTAGTTAATTCCATGTTAATAATGCAGGTTATCAACCTAATGGTGAAGCACCCATCTCAAGTACTAGCAAAGGAATAACACCCAACCTTGATGGTGGAAACTATTCTCCTCCAAGACCTCTAACCACAACCGAAATCCCCGCCATCATCAACGACTTCAGGCTAGCAGCACGTAATGCCATTGAAGCAGGATTCGACGGAGTTGAGATTCACGGCGCAAACGGTTACCTAATCGACCAGTTCATGAAAGATAAAGTAAACGACAGAACAGACGAATACGGTGGAACCCTAGAAAACCGGTGCAGATTCGCTCTAGAACTAGTAGAAGCCGTAACAGACGAGATCGGACCGGACAGAGTCGGAATGCGATTATCCCCGTTCGCCGATTACTTAGAATCCGGCGACTCGGACCCGGAAGCTCTAGGGGTTTACATGGCTAGTTCACTAAACAAGTACAAAATTGTTTATCTCCATGTGATTGAACCAAGGATGGTTAAAGTTGGGGAAATATTTCAAACACCTTATACTAGTCTTCCAATGAGGAAAGCTTTTAGCGGCACTTTTATTAGTGCCGGAGGTTATAAGAGAGATGACGGTAATAAGGTTATTGGTGACGATCATGCGGATTTGGTTGCGTATGGACGGTTGTTCTTGGCTAACCCGGATTTGCCTAAGCGGTTTGAGCTTGATGCGACTCTTAACAAGTATAATCGGAACACTTTCTATATTTCGGATCCGGTTGTTGGATACACCGATTATCCATTTCTTGAAAATTCTTCTTGATTGTAAGATTTTAATTCTTGTTTTCGGTTCTAAATAAAGAAGCCACTTGAGAGAAGTAGTGAATGTTATGATTTTAATATGAGGCTGTAAGATGATTTCTATGCACTTGTGTAAGGATTAAGTGGTTCTTGAGCTATTGACAGACATAACAAATTAAGCTTCAAATTCAAATATATGTGTTACTTCCATTACGAAATGAATTTTTAAAAAGTTTTTAAATTTGCTCTTCATATGGAAAAATAAATTTAATTTTTTTAGACATTTTTTTGGAAACATTTTGGAAGAGGGCTATATGTTTTTATATTACTGTTTTGTTTACTGTTTGAGCATTCTACAGTTAATTAAAGTAAACATCCCAAATCAAGTCGTTTTAAGTCAATATATTAATTATACAATGAGAGTCCAAAATATTTTAATATTACTAGTATTTTTAATTATATTCAGTTTTACTCATTTATTTCAAAATGAATGATATTTTTTCATTTAAAGATCTTTTTTGAAAGGTTATTTTTTAATGAGTTGGTCTTATAAAAAACTAGTTTTTTCTTAAGATAAGGAAAAACGTGTTTTCAAAACAAACGGTGGCATTTTTGTAATTACCGGCAACCATGATAAATGTCAGTGTTAATATTACAAATTCGTGCCATCCCAAGCTCCAATCATCTTCTCTGGCCATCCCAAGCTCCGATCGTTCTCCGACGTTCACTCAGTTTGAGTATTTTGTAACCTACAATCCGTGCCCTAGTTCCGCCATTAATGTCCATTGTCAACTATGCTTCGTTACATAATTGATTGGTACTTTATTGATTGGTACATAATTAATTGGAGATAATCATGATTTGATTCCATAGCTCTTCGTTTTTCGTTGGATAAACAGAATATCCTTCAATGGTGTGGATAAAGGGTTTAATTTCAAGTTTGGGTCAATTCAATTGGAAATTATGTGAATTTGTTCTAAATAATTGCCATAGTTGTATAAATAATTGCCGGGGTTATGGTAAAAATGTACCGGTGCACGTCTAAAAAGTGTCGGTTAAAAGCTCTCTTTGTCCGAAACTTAGTGCCAGTGCATGTGTAACAAAGTGCCAATGCCAGTGTAAAAAATTGCCAGTGTTAGTGTAATAAAGTGCCAGTGTTAGTGTATCAAAGTGTCGGTGTTAGTGTAAAACAAGTGCCAGTGTTAGTTTAACAAAATGCCAGTGTTAGTGTAACAAAGTGCCAGTGTTAGTGTAACCAAGTGCCAAATGTTAGTTTATAAAGTCACTTAATATACATGCACTAGCACTTTTTACACCGACACTTATTGATACTACAACGGGCACTTTGTTACACTAACATTTTTGCCGGCTCTCAAAAACACAAGCACCGGCATTCAAAACGCATGCACCGGCATTCAAAAACACATGCACTGGTACTCAAAAATACATACACTGGCACTCAAAAACACTGGTAATAATTTTTGTTGGCTCTCAAAAACACAAGCACTGGCATTCAAAAATACATGGACTGGCATTTGAAAACACATACACTGGCACTCAAAAACACATACACTGGCACTCAAATTCCCACATGCACTGACACTCAAAACACATGCACTGGCACTCAAAAACACATACACTGGCACATCAAATCCCTAGCACTGGCACATCAAATCCCTAACACTGGCACATCAAATCCCCACCAACAGCAAACCGCAAATCCTTCCCAACATTCATAAATTCACAACAAGACAAGAATACACCCTTCTTCACTCTCTCCCTCTCCGACAAAATCAATCAATCAATCGATTACCATTCTTGACAAATTCACAATGAATCCATCCAATCAAAGCCAACAGCAAATCCTTCTCAACGTTCATAAATTCGTAAAAATCAACAAACAAAAACCCTAATTAACTCCCAATAAGCAAATTCGAACCTTGAGATAACACTAATTGAGATCGAATTTATGATCTGAATTCACAATTACGATTTCTTCAATGGCGATTGTTGACAGTGACGGAGCGGGAGAGACGGTATGAAGAAAGTGGAAGAGTCGACGACGTAGTCTAAAAACACGTTTTTTGTTAAGCTTCAAAAAATGCGTTTTTTACAAGTTTTTGGCTTTTTTAATAAAAAAAAATTGCATAAATATTTTTATATTTTTGATGTTTACTTTCAACTTTTAGTTTTACAAATATTTGATATCAATTTTTTGGCACAGAAATTAAGTAAAAGTAGAAAAGAGAATTAATGGAAGGAGGTTGTGGAGTAGGAAAAATAAAGAACTAGTGAGAGAATAATAATTTAATTGATGTTGTGAGTATAAAAATTTTTAATTTTTTGATAATATCAATCAATTATAATTATCTTTATAAAAGATAATTTTCTTTTATAAAAGATCATTCATATTCATATTGAGATAAATAAAAATTCAATCATTTAAGTCAAAATCTTGTAAAAAATTAGTTTTTTCTTAACATAAGAAAAAAATTAGTTTTAAAACACTAAATCTAACTAATAAGAGTGTTGAACTGTTCTGAAAACTATTTTTTTTTATAACATTTTTGAAAAAAAACCAATTTTTCACGAGAGTTACTCATCATTTAATATGGGATAAATAATAATTTTATTTAAATAATTATCTCCACTGATTGGTTTATTATTGTCAACTCTCCGGCGGCCGGTAATCTTACCGACACCTACCTAATGTGTTCTAATCATTTTTCAAAGAAGAAAGTTGACGCTATTGACCCCATTTTAAAATTCGATTCTAACGACCCTCCCTTGTCTCCTTACCCGCCCCTTTAGTCTTAAATTGAGCTCCACTTGCCTCATCTTCTTCGCCGGCGCCGATCAATCAAAACCCTAGATCACCTCAGCATGCTTTCAACCCCAGAAATTGAAGTTTAATTCCGGTATTAAACTCTCTCCTGTCAATGAAATTCAATTGTAAGAGTAATTTGAGTTATTTTCACTCGTGGGTTGTTTGTTTGTAGGAAAACAAATTATGATTTTCCCAAAATCTGAATTATCATTGATGAACTTGTGAATATATAGGTTACAATATGATAAGGATACGCGAGATCTCTGCTCCTGATTAGTTTCCATAATTCTCTCTGCTGTAATCAAGTTCTGTAAATTAATCCTATAAATCAGCCCTGTAAATCAGTCCTCTTGATATATAAAAATATATTTTCCTTTGTGGTCATTCTCAAGCATTGAGAAACCACTCAAATCTTGTGTTCTCTTATGTGGTATCAGAGCGGGTTTCATTTTAAGTTATCCAAAATTTTTCCTTCCCTTCTCTCTAATGGCAACCAAAACTCAGACACCCACCACGGCTGATATCCCATCTCCTACTTCAATCCCTTTTGATCAATTGCATAATGCGATCACAGTTAAACTGGATCGATCCAATTTTCTTCTTTGGAAGGCACAAATGTTGCCATATTTGCAAGGATATAACCTTGAACGTTTTGTTACAGGATCTTGCCTTTGTCCACCAGCGACAACTTCCGACGGCAAAACCAATGAAGCTGTTGCACACTGGATCCTTTTAGATAAACTTTTACTGGGATGGATTTTATCTTCCCTGACCACACCAATTCTTGCCAAGGTTGCGAAATGTCAATCTTCGGCCGCTGCTTGGTCTGTTTTGGAGCAAACGTTTGCGTCCAAAACTGAATCTAATATTCTCCATATAAAGCGTGAACTTCAGCATATCAAGAAGGGTAACCAATCTATGGGTGACTTTCTTGATAATGCTAAACAACTCGCTGATTCTCTTGCTGCTGCTGGACATCCGATCTCTGACATGGAATTTCGCCATTGTATTTTAGATGGACTGGATTCTTCTTATGAATCTGCTTATGCTACATTATCTGCCACTATGTCTTCTTGGTCTATTGCTGATTTTGATTCTTATTTACTCACTTATGAACGTCACCTTGATGCAGTAAATAAGTCTCTTTTATCTGTTGGGATTGGAGTCCTAAACAACAAGGAAGATGAGGAGCCTAAGTCGGAGGTGGTGAGATCAAGGAGGAAAATCTCGGAGGTACTTCTGTTGACGAGGGCGGCCGCGTTTGGTGGAGGGCGACCGCGCTGGAGCTACGTACGAGGGGGTAAAATTCTCTGTCGACGAGGGCGGCCGCGCTGGCCTTGAGGGTGGCCGCGCTATGCCCGATTCTTCAGCAGCTGTTTTATTTCGTTTCCTATTTTGATTAGAACTCTTCTTAAACTGAGTTAGGGCTTCCTTGTATAACTATATAAGCATAATTTCGGCCTAGAACATATTGTAGTTGTGTAGCAACATATTAGAAGGAGTCTAATAACATATTGGCTTAGCGGTGCCGGACGTAGTTCACGAGTTGGTGAATGAATCGGGTAAACAACTCTTGTGTTCTTGTGTGTGTGTTTCTTGTGATATTGTGTGTGTGGGTTTATTGATTCTTTGTCTAGATTGCAACGGGGGAGCACCAAATTCACAACAACTGGTATCAGAGCATTGGTTCGGAGGATTCAAAGTTTCATTAGTTGATTTTTTGAATCGCGTTCTTGGGGATTTTGGTGAAGCAATCAGATGAAGAACTCAATCGAGAAATTCAACGGTGTGAATTTCACGTTCTGGAGGACAAGGATTGAAGATTACCTTTATTGTAAGGATCTTCATAAACCCTTGAAGGAGAAGCCCGAAGACATGTCACAAGGGGATTGGGAGACGTTGGATCGGAAGGCGTTAGGAGCGGTAGGAGTGCCCTAACCAACGACGTTGCACGGAGCAGCATGGAGGCCAAGCAGCGGTGGAGTTGCTACAAACGCCGGCTCGCATGTATGAGAAGCCGTCGAATATCAATAAGGTGCATTTGATAAAGAGGTTTGCGAATGCGAAGATGTCAGAGGGGCAGACAACGGCAAGTCATATCGGCAATTTCAAAGTTGGGAGGTTACTGTCACAACGATTAGTACGTCGATAACAGCATTGGTGTATACGGAGGTTAGAGATCTCATCCTTCAAGAGGAGTTGCGAAGGAAAGAGAAAAGGGGAGAATCTTCCGTAGATGGGGCTGCACTTAGGGTGGAGAGAAATAGGGAAGACCGAAAAGGGGAAAAAGGTCGAAGTCTGCAATTGTGGTGAATTAGGGCATATCGCTATGATCGTCCGGAAAAGATGGTGGTGCGCGCGTGGTGGATGATGGTGGAGATGTATTAATCTAGGAGAGGAAGCGGTCGGGTGAAAGATTGGGTGTTGGATTACGGAGTTTCTTGTCGTGCTAGTGGGGATGCGGGAATCAATGAAGCGGTATAAAGCTGGAGACTTTGGGGTTTCTATCTTGGTGACGGCCAACCATCAAGGTCAAAGGTAAGGGGATGTGATGATGAAGACACCTAACGAGGTCGTTTTACAACTACACAACGTGATGCGTGTTCGGATTTGAGGAGAAGGGTGATTTACGTGGGACAACTTGACAGTGAAGGGTATGGTGTTTCTTTCATCGCGGGTCTTGGGAAGTCACGAAAGGGGCTAAGGTGTTGGCTCGTGGGATTAAGGGGAAGATGTTGTACTCTACCTACAATGTCGATGTTCGTTCCGGTGGGAGCAAAAGGCTAAAGAACCGGCCTGTTGGTGTGAAAAGGGGAGACATCAAGAAACGGTATGTTGGGGGGACTCAAAGTTGATCAACGTGGCGTGGAAGTCCAAGTGCCCTAACAGAGAGCGGTTCTGCATCAAAACAGACGATGCAAGAAACAAGGTGTGTCCAAGTTTCAAGGGGAAGCATTGCGAGGAATGTGGGTCTGGAGGGAGAAGGCGAAGTTAGACTTGCGGGGAGAAATCAAGGTAGAAGCTGATTTGGGGAGGCAAGAACGATCTAACACGGAGAGGTTGAAACGTCGCTTGGTTTCAACTCGCCTTATTACTTGAGGAGAGGAGAGGTAGTGTCGAAGCCAATATGGAGGGAAATGTGTTCGAAGGTCTTTACTCCGTGGTGGGAGTTGATGGGTGATTTTATGTTTGTTAGTTTAGTCTCCGGTGGGAGATTGTTGGGATTGGAGTCCTAAACTACAAGGAAGAGGAGGAGCCTAAGTCGGAGGTGGTGAGATCAAGGAGGAAAATCTCGGAGGTACTTCTGTTGACGAGGGCGGCCGCGTTTGGTGGAGGGCGACCGCGCTGGAGCTACGTACGAGGGGGTAAAATTCTCTGTCGACGAGGGCGGCCGCGCTATGCCCGATTCTTCAGCAGCTGTTTTATTTCGTTTCCTATTTTGATTAGATCTCTTCTTAAACTGAGTTAGGGCTTCCTTGTATAACTATATAAGCATAATTTCGGCCTAGAACATATTGTAGTTGTGTAGCAACATATTAGAAGGAGTCTAATAACATATTGGCTTGGCAATTGCCCCGGACGTAGTTCACGAGTTGGTGAATGAACCGGGTAAACAACTCTTGTGTTCTTGTGTGTGTGTTTCTTGTGATATTGTGTGTGTGGGTTTATTGATTCTTTGTCTAGATTGCAACGGGGGAGCACCAAATTCACAACATTATCTCAGCCTCAAGCACATGCTGCCAAGACTTTTCATTCTCGCGGTCGTGACCACTCTACCACCACCAATGGCAATCCAGTCACCACTTGCCAGCTTTGTGACAAACCATATCACTCATCTCAAGACTGCTATAAACGATTTGATCGAACTTTCAAACCTCCCCGCAAACAGCCACCACGGAAGGGGTCTCGATCACATGAGTCATCAGCACCACCCACTGCCTATGCCGCACAGCCTCATTCAGTTTATGCCTATGATTGGCTCCCTGACAGCGGTGCAACCAATCACATGACTCATTCCATTGATAATCTGCACAACCAAACTGAATACACGGGTCCTGATCAAGTCAAGGTAGCAAGTGGTTCCTCCATGCCCATCTCCCACACAGGTTCTGCCTTTTTACCCACCCCTAGCCGTAAGTTCCTTCTCTCTAATGTTCTACACGTTCCACATCTTGATCGAAATCTATTATCAGTTTCCAAATTTTGTAGGATAATGTCTCTTTTGAATTTTTTGATACATCGGTCAGGTGAAGGATCGGCAAACGGAGCGAGCAGTACTTCGGGGCACACTTAAGGATGGACTTTATACACTTCATCCCACTCCTTCCTCTTCTGTCACAGCTTTAGTAGGAGAAAGAACCAGTTTACAATCTTGGCACCACAGATTAGGCCACCCCATGCTTCGAACTGTCAAGGCTGTTGTGTCCCGCAATCATCTTCCTGTTTCAAATTCTAAATTTACTTTTTGTTCAGCATGTCTAGAAAATAAAAGTCATAAATTGCCCTTCTCTCCAAGTACAACAACTTATGATCATCCACTAGACTTAATTGTGTCTGATGTTTGGGGTCCTTCTCCTGTTTTATCTAATGAAGGTTTTCGTTACTATATCACCTTTATTGATGCTTTCAGTCGGTTTACGTGGATATATCCTATGTCTAGTAAAGATGAGGCTCTTCCAATTTTTATGATTTTCTCTAAACATGTTGAAAATCTTTTCAACACCAAAATTAAAGTCTTTCAAAGTGACAATGGAGGGGAATATCGCCCGTTCACCAAAATTCTTCAAAATCATGGCACCCAACACCGTTTTACATGTCCCCACACACCTGCCCAAAATGGCTTGATAGAGTAGACATCGAAATATAGTCGAAACTGGTCTCACATTAATGTCTATGGCTAACGTTCCGCCATCCTTTTGGTATGATGCTTTTTCAACTGCCTGCTTCCTTATGAACCAAATTCCTTCCTCTCCAACTGGTGTCAAGTCTCCATATGAACTCCTGTTTCATAAAACTCCTGATTATCTCTCTCTTCGAACCTTTGGGTGTCTCTGCTACCCTCATCTCAGGGCATATAACTCCAATAAACTTCAACCTCGCTCATCTGCTTGTATTTTCCTTGGTTATGACTCCTCTCGGAAGGGTTATAAATGTTATCATATCCCCACAAAACGTGTATACTGGTCCAGACATGTCGTGTTTGTAGAAGAGTCCTTCCCTTTTGCTGCTGCTCCCAACGTACTTCCCTCTCCATCGCCATTAACACAGGTACCAGTTTCTTCTCATTATTTTTCTTCTCCCTTACCCTCCAATGCTATCTCTTCTCCTCCTCCTGTTTCTTTCAGTACCCCACCTGCACCAACCCTTCTAAACCCTACACCTACTGAATGCCCAAACTCTCCTCTCCCATCCGCTCCTACAGAACCTCCTACCAACTTGGCCCATCCTTCAGAGCAACCCATACCACCATCTCCCATCTCTAGTCACTCACCAGCTTCGCCATTACCCAACCCTTCTCTCTTCGTTCCCACCAACATCCCTCGGGCTCCCCGATCAAACATTCCTCGACGACCCAATCCAAACCCAATTATTTTTACACCCCCTACACCACCCACTTCCAATACTCACCCCATGGCTACTCGTTCTAAGGATGGCATTTACAAACCCAAAGTTTTACTTGCTTCAAAACATACTAAAGTCACTGATGATCTTTTTGAACCAAGTTGTTACTCACAGGCTAAAACTGATCCGAACTGGCGTGGGGCTATGGATGCTGAATATCATGCTCTGTTAAAGAACGACACCTGGTCTTTAGTTCCTTCATCCCCTCAAATGAACCTCGTTGGTTGTAAATGGGTTTTTCGCATCAAAAGAAAGGCTGATGGCAGTATTGAACGGTATAAGGCTCGCTTAGTGGCTAAGGGGTTTAATCAGCAAGAAGGTATTGACTACGGCGAAACATTCAGTCCGGTTATTAAACCTTGCACTATTCGAGTGGTTCTTACACTTGCTCTCTCTTACTCCTGGCCTATTCATCAATTGGACATTCAGAATGCCTTTTTAAATGGTTTTCTCATGGAGGATGTTTATATTAAGCAGCCACCAGGCTACATTGACTCCACATTTCCCAACCATGTGTGCAAACTTCATCGCTCTATTTATGGCTTAAAACAGGCTCCACGGGCTTGGTATCATCGCCTGAGCATCTTTTTGCAGAAATTGGGATTTGTTACTTCACGTTGTGACTCCTCTCTGTTTATTCGTCGCACTCATGATGGTGTCATTTATCTTTTGGTCTATGTTGATGACATCATTCTTACAGGCTCTAGCATGGCATGCCTACAGGATCTTATTGACACATTACAAAGGAGTTTGCCCTCAAAGATCTTGGTCCATTGTCTTTCTTTTTGGGTGTTGAGGCAACTCGCCTACCTACTGGCCTCTTTCTCTCACAACGCAGATATACTGAAGATTTGCTTCGCCGTGCCAATATGCATGGTGCTAAGCCTTGTTCTACCCCACTCAGCACATCAAGTGACTTAAATCCCCAACATGGCACTCTCCTACCAGACCCCACATACTACCGTAGCATCGTTGGTGGTCTACAATATCTTCTTCTCACCCGACCAGAAATAGCCTTCTCCGTTAACAAAGTATGTCAATTTATGCATCGTCCCACTACTAGTCACCTTCTACTTGTTAAACGGATTTTGCGCTATCTTCAAAACACCACTTCGTATGGCATTTTCCTTCGTCCAGCACCCTCTATGAACATTAACTTCACAGCTTATACTGATGCCGATTGGGCTGGCGACTCTGCTGATCGTCGCTCCACAAGTGGATATTGTGTCTTCTTAGGTCCAAATATAATCTCATGGAGCTCTCGTAAACAGCGAACTGTCTCTCGCTCCAGCACCGAAGCAGAATATAGGGGTCTTGCCATTGCCACAGCTGAACTTATGTGGATTGAAAATCTGCTGCGAGAACTCCGTGCTCCAATTCGCAGTCCTCCTGTTCTATGGTGCGATAATCTTGGTGCCACATATCTCACCATGAATCCCGTGTTCCATGGCCGAACAAAACACATTGAAATTGACTATCATTTTGTTCGGGAACGTGTTCAACAGAAATTGCTCGATGTCCGCTTTGTTTCTTCCAAAGACTGTGTAGCTGATGTGTTCACTAAAAGTTTCAGCAAAGATCGTTTTCATTTTCTTCGCTGCAAGCTTACAGTTCAAGATCACCCGCTTGCATCGAGGGGGCGTGATAAGGATACGCGAGATCTCTGCTCCTGATTAGTTTCCATAATTCTCTCTGCTGTAATCAAGTTCTGTAAATTAATCCTATAAATCAGCCCTGTAAATCAGTCCTCTTGATATATAAAAATATATTTTCCTTTGTGGTCATTCTCAAGCATTGAGAAACCACTCAAATCTTGTGTTCTCTTACAATAGATCCTGGTCTAAGAGAGTTCTAATCAGAAAAGGAAAACCAAAAACAAAGGGAAAGAAATCAGGAAACAGGCGGAATTTGGGAACTAAATCTCGTCAGATTTTGGTCCTGGGCGGTCGCCCACTTGAACAGAGGCTTCAACGTTGTTTGGTTTTGATCCTGGGCGGTCGCCCACTTGGCTTGGGCGGTCGCCCACTTGTACAGAAAGTTCAGCGTCGTTGATTTTTGCTCTTGGGCGGTCGCCCACTTGGCTTGGGCGGTCGCCCACTTGTACAGAGGAATTAACGTTGCTTGAAACTGGTGCTGGGCGGTCGCCCATAAGACCTGGGCGGTCGCCCACTTGCGCAGGAACCTCAGCATCATGTTTACACCCTCCCTCAAGTTGAGCATGGGGATTAAAAATGCCCAACTTGCTAACCAGTAAATCAAACTGTTGTTTTTCAAGAGCTTTAGTAAAAATATCTGTGAGCTGCGTTTTAGTAGGAACATGGGAAGGAGAAATAAGGCCATCCGAAATGGCGTCATGAACAAAGTGGCAGTCAATTTCAATATGCTTTGTCCGTTCATGAAATACGGGGTTCTTGGCGATATCAAGGGCTGGCTGACTATCACAGAAGATGTTGATTGCCTTCGGATGATGTACACCAAGGCTCAAAAGTAGTCCCTTCAACCATTTCAATTCACAGGTAAGGGCAGCGGTATTCAGCCTCGGCAGACGAACGAGACACAGTGGTTTGTTTCTTCGTCTTCCAAGATATAGGAGAATGACCAAGAAACACAAGCCATCCAGAAAGAGAACGTCGAGTAATAGGGCAAGCGGCCCAATCTGAATCACACCATCCTTGCAGCGTGAGCTCACTATCAGCACGAAGAAGGATACCCTGACCAGGTGTGCTTTTGAGATAACAAACAACTCGCAGTGCTGCATCCCAATGATCCTTGCGAGGTTCCTTCATAAATTGGGACAGAATGTGAACCGAGTATGCCAAGTCTGGACGAGTAACTGCTAAGTAAATGAGACGACCAATCAATCGTCTATAACGTTCTGGATCATCCAGAAGATCACCAGTGGCAAGACCGAGTTTATGATTCGGTTCAATAGGAAAGCCAGATGGCTTTGCTCCCAATAGCCCAACCTCGGATATAATGTCCAAGGTATACTTGCGTTGGCACAGAACAGGCCAGATGAGCTACGAGCAACTTTAATGCCCAAAAAATACTTCATGGAGCCAAGGTTCTTCATCTTGAAACATTCACTTAGATACTTTTTGAAAGACTGTAAGGCAGCGGAATCATTCCCAGCTATAATAAGATCATCAGCATACACAAGAATGTTCATATGAATTGTACCTTTTGTGAATGTGAACAAGGAATAATCAAAGTAGGACTGCAAGAACCCATAGTGTTTCAAGAAGCCACTAGCTTAGCGAACCAACAATGCGGGGCTTGCTTCAGGCCATAAAGGGATTTGCAAAGACGACAAACCATATTAGGTTAATTGAAATGAAAACCCGGAGGAGGTTTCATGTAGAGCTCTTCCTGAAGATCACCATGCAGGAAAGCGTTATGCACATCCATTTGATGCAGTTCCCAATTCTTTGAGGCAGCAATGGCAAGAAAGGCTCGAATGGTGACCATCTTGGCCACAGGAGCAAAAGTTTCTGTGTAATCAATCCCTTCTTTCTGATGATTACCAAGAACCACCAAACGAGATTTAAGTCGTTCAACTGTACCATCAGACTTGTACTTAATCCGATAGACCCACTGGCTACCAAGAGCACGCTTACCATGCGGTAGAGGAACCATAGTCCATGTGCCATTATCTTCCAAGGCACGAATTTCAGCCTGCATGGATTCCTTCCATCCATCTTGTGACATTGCCTCACGGAAAGTCCTAGGCTCTTTAGACAAGGTAATAGCTGCAAGGAAGTTACGATATTTCACAGAAAAACTATCACAATTTATATAATGAGCTATAGGATAAGGAGTACCTGAGGAGCCGACTGGAGTGGAGTGTTCGGGGGATGGACTAGCAGAAGTAACAGTAGCAGCAATATAGTCCCGAAGTAGAACGGATGGTACTTTCGTACGCATGCCCCTCCCTAAAGCATCTTGCTCAGAAGGAGAGGTGTCTGTCGTAGAAGCAGATGAGGCCTCTGTAGGAGTAATATCTGCAGAAACTGTAGTCACGGGATCAGGTACGTCTGCAGGAGCTACTGTCAAAGGTTCTGAAACAACATCTGTCATGTCCGGATAATCAAGAAAGGCAAAATCAGCCTCTTGGTTAATAATCTCCACAGAATTCGGGGAATGAGGCACAGACGACAAATCACTGTATGGAATATTGTTCTCAAAGAACTTCACATCCCGGGAGATAAAAAATTTCTTTGTCTCTAGATCGAACAACTTTCACCCCTTTTTGCCTAGAGGATAGCCCACAAAAATACATTTTCGGCTACGACTGGCAAACTTATCTCCATTCGCTTTCTGATTATGAGCATAACACAAAGAACCAAAAACTCGAAGAGAGTCAAAGAAATGTAATTTTCCGAACAAAACCTCATAGGGAGACTTATTACCTAAGAAGGGAGTGGGAGTTCGGTTAATCAAATGAGCAGCAGTAAGAACTGCTTCTCCCCAAAAGAAAATTGGTAAATGAGCCTGAAATCTAAGCGCTCTAGCAACATTCAGAATGTGATGATGTTTCCGCTCGACTCGATCATTTTGTTGAAGGGTACCAACACAAGATGTTTGGAAAGTAATGCCAGTGGAAAAGAAATAATCAAGCATGCAATTAAATTCAGTCTCATTATCAGATTGGACAACCTTAATTTTCTGAGAAAACTGACGTTCAACCATTGCGATGAAAGCCATAAACATACGAAAAACTTCGGTTTTATCGACCAACAAATAAACCCAAACAGCTCGGGAAAAATCATCTACTAAAGTTAAAAAATACCGTGCACCACAAGAAGAAGAATGAGTGTATGCACCCCACAAATCAAAATGAACTTTCTCAAAAATTCTAGTAGACTTATGGTCACTAACCGAAAAACTATCTCTAGATTGTTTAGCCTTATAACAAGTATCACAAGGTTTAAGTAAACTGCCAGAAGTACCACGAACGGAGGGAAGAAGCTTTACTACATTCTTGGAAGGGTGCCCCAAGCGATTATGTCACAGCTCTAACACAGAAGGCGATCCGGTAACAGAAACATTATATGCTGAAGATGTGCCGCGAAAGTAGTAGAGTCCATCCCGCCTAACACCCATTCCAATCAGGTTCCTCGACAGGTCCTGTATAGCGCACATAGATGAGTTAAATTGGACAGTGCAATGAATATCGTTAGACAGTTGAGATACTGAAATTAAATTGCAGCTTAAATTTGGAATAAAAAGAACATGAGAGAGAGTAATGGTGTCCGTCAGACGAACGGATCCCTCCGTATGAGCCAAAACCGATGACCCATTAGGCAAACCAACAGGGCAAGCCGGTATAGTCCGAGGATTCAGAAGATACGAGGCGTTTCCGGTTACATGATTTGAAGCACCTGTATCAATTACCCATGAAGTTGAATCAAACTTACCATGAAGACGATCATTTGAGATTTGAGAATTACCGACAAGGCTTGCTAAAGCCTGCCATTGCTCAGGTGTGAATGATGAAGAAGAAGTCACAGATGAAGATCCTACAGCAGCTGCACCAACATTAACAGGCCCACGATCCGGTGTCGTTGTAGTTCCGATGCTTCCGCGAGGAGAACCCCTACCTCGCCCATTTTGCGGACGACCACCGCCACGAGCATTGGATTTGCGTTGCTTAAGCCACCAATCTGGATATCCATGCAATTCAAAACATGTGGTACTATCATGACCCGTCTTCTTACAATGAGTACATGTGAGATGAGATTTATCAGGGTTGTCACGATCATGAGCTCCACCAGTACGAACAGCAAAGCTAACCACATCTTCAAGAACAGGTTTGGCAAGACGAACCCGCTCATCCTGAGCCACCAATTTATATGCCCTATCAAGACCAGGGAGAGGATCCATAGATAAAATATTGGTGCGAGTATTGGCATGATACTCGGAATTCAAACCCATAAGAAATTGATGAAGCTTGCCTATCTCTCTGCGATCCGCATGTTGTTGAGCAGCCGAGCAATTGTCACAACAAGTACAATTGATCAAAGGTTCATGGTTATGGAGTTCTTCCCACAACCCAATCAATTTACCAAAATATGTAGCCACCGTCATACCTTTAGTTTGCTCGCAACGAGCAATAGAAGCCTTTAATTGTTGAATGCGTGGACCGTCAACCACAACATATCGATTTTTAAGAGAGTCCCACAAACGTTTAGCATCTCTAAATTTCGAGGGAGTGCTCTTAACATTGGATTCAATAGTATTCATTATCCAAGAAATCAACATGGCATGAATAGTATTCCAATCAGAGGTGGTGCAGGAAAGAATAGGTTGAGTAATCGAACCATCTAGAAAATCAAATTTTCGGCGAGCTTCAAGAGCTGTCTGCATATCACTAGCCCAATCATCGTAATTTTCACCATTGAAACGAGTAGGAGTAATAAAATCTCCTGGCCTATCCTGAGGACCAAGGTAAAACGGAGAATTATATTCGATTTTAGGGGAATTATTGACGATAGCATCGTTTCCTGCCATTGATTCAAACTTGTGTATGATGCCGCTCTGATACCATGTAGGAAAACAAATTATGATTTTCCCAAAACCTGAATTATCATTGATGAACTTCTGAATATATAGGTTACAATAGATCCTGGTCTAAGAGAGTTCTAATCAGAAAAGGAAAACCAAAAATAAAGGGAAAGAAATCAGGAAACAGGCGGAATTTGGGAACTAAATCTCGTCAGATTTTGGTCCTGGGCGGTCGCCCACTGTGACCTGGGCGGTCGCCCACTTGAACAGAGGCTTCAACGTTGTTTGGTTTTGATCCTGGGCGGTCGCCCACTTGGCTTGGGCGGTCGCCCACTTGTACAGAAAGTTCAGCGTCGTTGGTTTTTGCTCTTGGACGGTCGCCCACTTGGCTTGGGCGGTCGCCCACTTGTACAGAGGAATTAACGTTGCTTGAAACTGGTGCTGGGCGGTCGCCCATAAGACCTGGGCGGTCGCCCACTTGCGCAGGAACCTCAGCATCACTTCACATTGTTTCATCCGTTCGTTTTCACTTTTTTTCCCAATACTCCTACGTCCCAAAAATGATTGTCTTACTTTTTTTTTCCGGTTACATTTACATTAATATAATTAAATCAATCTAAAATTAAATCCTTAAAGTTTATTCGTACTAATGATAATAAATGGGAAGTTCTGGGGCGGAGGGAGTATGTTTTGCAACTTGTAACGACCCGAGTTCGAAGTCT
Organism: Adenophora triphylla var. japonica; assembly: GCA_022495995.1. Classification (NCBI taxonomy): domain Eukaryota; kingdom Viridiplantae; phylum Streptophyta; class Magnoliopsida; order Asterales; family Campanulaceae; genus Adenophora; species Adenophora triphylla. The sequence goes on from JAFEMH010001070.1 coordinate 286,715, forward strand.
GACACGTTACGTAGGCACCACACACTGGTTCACTAATCACCTCTTCATTTGAGTTAACCACAACCCATCACATAGCTTCAATAGTTCAACGGATGATTTGATGCCTATTAGCTTCTATATAGTACAATCAATGCCCACATACTTTCGATGTTAGATGGAGGATATCACAATCTCCCCTACTCAAGCCCTAATCGTACTCCCGGGATAGCTCGAAAACCTAAAGCCGGGGTTCTGCTCTGATACCATTTGTAACGACTCGAGCCCAAAGCCCGACCCGCTATGCAGGTATCACACACTGACCCACTAAGCACCTCCTCATTTGGAGGCATGTGATGGGTTGTGGTTAACCCAATTGAGGAGGTGCTTATTGGGCCAATGTGTGGTGCCTACGTAGCGGGTCGGGTTTCGGACTCGGGTCGTTACAAAAGTTATCAGAGCGGAACCCCGACCTTAAAGCTTGCGAGCTAGCCCGGAGGTACGATCTGGGTAGTGATTGGCAAGGGTTTGAGTGGGGGAGATTGTGATATCTCTCATCCCATATCAAAAATATGTGAAAATTTGGTGAAATATATAGAAGATCCATACACTACTACTAAGCATCAAATCATCCATTGAACTTTTGGAGGTCAGTGATGGGCTGTGATTAACCCAATTGAGGAATTGCTCAGTGTACCAGTGTGTGGTGCCTATGCAGCGGGTCGAACTTGGGTCGTTACACAACTTCAATTTCCAAGCCCTAATTCGGAATTGGAAGAACAAAATGAATTATGTGGACCAATGTTTGTGTGGTTATCACCTTCAGATGGAATTACTGACTGACTGGGGCAATGCTAGGGCACAACATACAAAATATGGTTATAAAAAGTTGGGCACAAAATAAGATGACGATATTTTATTGGTTGTATCGATTGTGGACCTTAAAATCACCAATGAAATCATAACAAATTATTTTACGTCCAACTTTTTGAACCATATTTTGTGCCCCTAGTATTATCCTACTAGAGCGACAATATAGGGAAGCTGTCCTTAATTTATTTCTTATCAAGCTAGACTATGGCACCATGATAAGCTAATCTCTTATATTCTTGTGGTATATTTTCACACACACACACACACACATATACACTCATTCTGTGTGTATGCTTCATGCTTGTGCATTTTGAATTGTAAACGTATTTTGATCCTCTCAATTCCTAGGGCTATGTTTTCATTTCATGTAATTTGCTCCTTTTAGGATTTGTTGAACCGCTAGATAATCATACACTTGTGGTGAAGAAGAAATTGTTTAAACATGGGCTGGCGTAGGAGAAGATCTGGTAAAGTATCATATCAGGTATTGGCTCCCCTAGCATGTAAAATATTTACTCTCGAGGAACTGAGGTCAATTACAAATGATTTTAGCGAGGAAAACTGTATTGTCGGGGATGCCAACACAGGTGGTATATATAGTGGCCTCTTACCTGATGGATCAAAGGTGGCAGTGAAAAGGTTAAAATGGTCTAGTTTTCAGACAGAAAAAAAATTCTACTCCGCTTTTGAAAGGGTTGCAACAATTTCCCATCCAAATTTGATGGACGAGATAGGTGGTTTCTATGATAATCGTGATCATGATCGTTATATTGTATATGAGTTTATAGGAAATGGATCTTTGGATAGATGGTTACACGATATTCCCACGGGTGGTAGGAGTTTGGACTGGGCCACGAGAATGAAAGTCGCCACCACTCTTGCACAAGGAATTGCGTAAGTGAATTCTTCTGATCTTTTGAAAACGGAGTTTGCCCTTTTTTTTTTTTTTTATCCTAAACTCAGTTTTCATCCATTGTACTCTCAAGAGTGCTTCACTTTTACCGTGATACTTTTTTTCCTTCAAAAACACCAATGTAGTTTGAAAAATGTATCATTTTGGCCTCAAAATCGAGGATTGAGACAGTGGTATTTTGAAACAGAAAAAGCATAATGGTAAAAGTGAAAACCCTCCCCCCAAAGTAGGATGAAATGTAGTTTACCCTTTTTCTTTATGTTTCATTATGTTCCTTCTTTATACTTCTTGATGCTCCAATTCTCTAAGCATCTAAAACTTCACAATCATTGTGTTTGCGTGATTTTTTTTTGCCGGATGATGCTTAAATTTATGATAGGTTCCTCCACGAAACGGAGAGTATAGACGTTTTTCATGTGGATATTCATGCTAGCAACGTATTTCTTGACGAAGAATTTGGTGCCCATCTAATGGGTGTTGGTTTTGTACCTTGGGACGCGGTTGATGAAAGCTCAGAAGTGGCTGGATCACATGTACATCAAGCACCAGAGTTTGTACACAGATACGAGCTATCAACAGAATGCGATGTTTACAGCTTTGGAGTGCTTCTACTTGAGCTTGTCAGTGGGCGTAGACCAGTTGTAAAATTCAATGATTATGGAGGTTGGGAAAATATACTTTCTTGGGCATCTCCTCTTGTAGATGCTCAACTTTACTTGGAGATTTTGGATCCTCTCATATCTTCTTCTCAAGTTCCTGAAATTGGTGTCATTGAAGAAGTTGTACTTCTTGCTTACGCGTGCACACGACATGTGCCATCGATGAGGCCAAGTATGTCGGATGTTGTTCATCAGCTGCAGCATTTGCCAACATAGGCTCGATCTGATGTGTTGTCGAAATCGCTTTGTGTCTCTTCCACACGATATTTTTCGACGAGTTATGGAGCCTGATGTATTGTGTATTATGATTTGTGGCTTGTGGTTTTTCTAAAATACTGTTTGATTATCAGGAGTGTTTATGAGCATTCATATTTTGTGCAGTTTGATTATAAGTTGAAAAGAGCTGAATAGAAGTAAAAAGTTAGAATACCCTCACCATATAAGTGAAACTGAAAATAAATACTCCCTCCGTCCCACAACAAGTGACACACTTTGCCATTTTGGGCGTCCCACTAATAAGTCACACTTCCTAAAATGGCAAAGAATCTTTACTATTCCCTCCACTCATTCTCTCTCCTACATTATTTTAATACTCACAACACCATTATAATTTACTATTTTCTCCACTCATTCTCTCTCCTACTCAACTATCTACACTCACAACACATCAACCTTTTCACTTTTTCCTTAATTCCCGTGCGGAACAGTGCCTAGATCGCCTGATATATATAGGGGCTTTTCAGTTTAACCACAAGTTTCAGGTTTCAATCACGTTAAAACTTTGTTAGGAGAGATTTTTACTGCCCTTATAATTCTATCGGCTCAAATTAGTCGGCATCAATCCAATGTAATATTCAACTACGAGATAGTTTGCCCTTGTGATTCTACGGCTCGAATCAGATTAGTCGTCATCCAATGTAATATTTGGCGTTAAAATTTTGTTAGGAATTCTTTGTTGCTCTTGTGATTCTTGATTCTACCGGCTCGAATCAGATTAGTCAGTAATATTCAACTACTAAATGGTTGCTCTTGTGATTCTACCGGGTCGAACTAGATTAATCGACATTCAATCCAATATTACAGGATGGTTCGGAAAAAACATAACAAAAAAACTTTGAAAAGAAAGACTGTTGTGAATGTCATAAAAATAAAATTGTAGTATAGGCTCGCCGGAAATAACCTTTTACACTATTTAGTTATTTAAAAACGGAAAACTTACTTTCAAATGGGGGAAAATTAAAAAAAAAAAGGAAAAACTACATGGGGTTAGGCTCCGTTTGTTTAGCGTAATACATTTTCCGGAAAATAATTTTCTGCAAAATGTTTTTCGAAAAATGAAAATATTTTTCGGAAAATGAGATAAACATATTTAGCGTAAAACATTTTCTCAATTTTTCGGTGCGAAACAAACACCAAAAAATGGGAAAAATATTTTTCGAAAAACATTTTCTCACAAACAAATAGAGCCTACATTCAGTAGTCATGTTATACATTTTGTAGTAGAAAATTTGCATTATTAGTGGATGTTTTATGCAGATCGATATAGCAAAAATTGATTGTAGCGTTCCAAATCCGTATGACTTAAATGATTAACATGAAAATTACTTTCAAAGGTTTTTAAAGGTAACGCAATTTATCGTTTCGTATCAAATAAAGTAATGTACTCCCTCCGTCCCAGCGAAAGAGTCGGTAAATTTGTCCGACACGCAAAATAAGAAATGTGATGTAGGAAAGAGAAAAAATTTAAATGTTGTGAGTATGAAAAATTAAATAGGAGAGAGAATGAGTGGGAGGTGATGTAAGAAAGATAATGTTGTGAGTGTAAAAGTAAAGTAGGAGAGAGAATGAGTGGAGAGAATAGTGATTTAAGGTTTCCTTTTTGGGAAAGTGGCTTTTTAAATGGGACGCCCAAAAAGGAAATAAATGGCTCTTTCGCTGAGACGGAGGGAGTATTTATGATGTCTAAAATAGAACATACTTTCTTTAAAAAAATAATAATCATATATTACAATTTTGAAAATAAAAAAAAAGGATGGTGTTTGCTAACAAATTGATGATCCATTAAATAAACTAACACTTGTTAACACCCCTCCCCCTTCCCTTCCCCGCCCCACCTCCGCCCCCTACCCCCCCTCCATCCTCCCACGCCTTTCCCACCTCCTCCTCCACCCTCGATCACCGCCCTTAGACCCAAATCTTTCTTTGTGTCCCCTCTACGGCGACCAAACAACTGAGAACTTAATTTATCAGTAATTTTTCGGTTGTCAACTAAACTACTAAGAACACGATCAACTCCGTCGACCACCAATTCCGGAGACCTCTCCGGCGACCAAAGAACTGAGAATTTAACTTATCAGTAAGTTCTAAGTTAAGTTCTCAGTTGTCAACTAAACTTCTAAGAACACGATCAACTCCGGGGACCACCAACTCCGGTGACCAAACAACTAAGAATTTAACTTATCAGTAAGTTCTCAGGTTTCAACTAAATTACTAAGAACACGATCAACTCCGGTGACCACCAACTTCGACGACCTCTCCGGCGACCAAACAACTGAGAAATTAACTTATCAGTAAGTTCTCAGTTGTCAACTAAACTACTAAGAACACGATCAACTCCGGCGACCACCAACTCCGGCGACCAAACAACTGAGAACTTAACTTATCAGTAAATTCTCAGTTGTCAACTAAACTACTAAGAACACGATCAACTCCACCGACCACCAACTCCGGCGACCAAACAACTGAGAACTTATCAGTTTGTTCTCAGTTGTTCACTAAACTATTAAGAACACAATCTACTCCGGCGATCAAACAACTGAGAACTTAATTTATCAGTAAGTTCTCAGTTGTCATCTAAACTCTTAAAAACACGATCAACTCTGGCGACCAAACAACTGAAAAATTATCAGTAAGAACTCAGGTGTCAACTAAACTAATAGTTTATTACGAAAAGTGGACTCTTTAAGTGAAACGTCCCAAAATAAAATAGTGGACTTTTAATGGGGAATGGACTGAGTATAAGAAAGTAAAAGAAAAAAATGGTAAATAATAAGGACACATTTTTAGAAAATACCTAATCATTTTGAGACTAAATATTTTAGAAAAATAAACATTCATTTTGGTAAGTTTGGTAAGGAGGAAGTAAAATCAAATTAATATGATCCAAATCTAGATTCGTATGCATACTTATTTTTTATGGACAAAAATCCCGAATGAATCTTCAAGTCTTGATATATCCAATGAGAAATCTGAAGCAAATTGAAGTTATGCTTAGTTGTGATGTTCTTCAACACAAGTTCACTTGAAAACAAACATCTTCAACAATCTAAGAGCTAAAAACTTGATTAACGCCAAAAAATCAGATCTCAAGTAAAACTATGAAATCTATGACTCCAAGTAAATTCTAAGCACAGGAAATTACATATTAAAGCGAAGGAATTTAAATATGTATCAAAAAATCGATCAGATAAGCTAACGATCCGTTCTAATGAACCTCAATGCAATTTCAAAGTAAACCTTTAAACTTTTCAAACAATTGAACTGATATATAAGTAGAAATATGATATATGGAACTCGTAGAAACAATAAAATCAAGCATAATCAATGTGTTATCAGCAATTATGCCGATTCATATTTCCAAGCAAAATTTTCGACAAGCTTCAGCATCTAAGGCAGATCTGGCGTTGGGTTGGACTGGTCGGAGACGAGTTGTTGCGAATGAATGAGAGTGCAACGGAGATGAGGGATGGAGATGATGACGGCGGCGCAGATAAGATCAGGTTAGGGTTTCACATATCTAAGATTGAACGGAGATGGAGGTTTGCGGTCTAACAGGCGTCGCCGAAGTTGGATTTTGGAGAATTACCTTGGAAGATTGCTTGGGGAGAAGAATTCTGGTGGATGTTTTGTAATAGGCGTTGCCGGTGACGAATTTTGAAGACAAAAATGAGTCTCTGGTGTGGTACAACAGGGAGGGTAGAGAGAGAAAGTAGATCTGATCTAAAAAGACAAGGAGGCAATCGGACACTGTGGAGAGGGAGGGGAGGGGTCGCCGGAGTTGGGGTGGAAGTGGAGGGGTGTCCGGAGGTTAGGAGGAGTTCTTCGAAAGTAGGATGGGTGACCGGAGAGAGATTGAGTAAATTTAGAGAGAGAAAGTGTGTGTGTTTGAGAGAGAGTGTGTGTATTTTGTTTGTGAGGAAGGGGTGTAGTTATTTCATTTAAAATGGTGAGGGACTATATGGTTTGATAAAATCCATATATAATATTAAAGCAGAAGAAATTTCAAGTTTCACAGCTCGCCACGTGGCAAGCTCTTATTCGCTTCTATTTTGCGTTTTGGTCCTTAAATTTCATTCATTTTCTCCAATAAATCAGCTTTTTGGTCCATAAATAACAATCATTTGTGTTTTAGTCCTTTTAATTCATTTGTGTTTTAGTCATTTGAAAATTAAATTCCCCAATAATTCAAATTTTTGGTCCATAAAAATCATTCGTTTGTGTTTTAGTCCTTTTAATTCATTTGTGTTTTATTTCTTTGAAAATTAAATCCAATAAATCATGGTAATTTGATTCAAAATAAATCCAATAAATTTAATTAATTAATAATTATACATTAAAATAAATCCAATAAGTTTATTTAATTGAAATAAATCCAATAAGTTTATTTAAATGATTGGGATGATTTCGCCAATACATTTTAGTTGATTTGCAAATGGCCGAAATTTTAGTTGATGTAAATTTAAATATTTACATTACATTCAAATATTGCAAGATAAGGAAGTAAATTTAAACATTTATCTAATTTAATACAAAAATCAACTTTTCTCATTATCACAACTCCTTAATTTAAGCATTTGAAATTTTGAATTTTATATGAAAAGTCTAAAATATATAATACTAAATTTCGGTCCTACTAAAAAAATAAATAAGGAGATCAATTGTGTCAAATGTCAAACCGAAAATATCAAACTAACTAAAAATAAACTTGCCTATTTCACACTTCTACTAAAATTAAGGATATAGTTCAAATATTTATCTAATGTAAATACAAAAATCAACTTTTCTTTTTATCACAACTCCTTAATTTAAGCATTTGAAATTTTGAATTTCATATGAAAATTCTAAAATATACTCCCTCTGTCCCAGTTCATTAGATACCAAAAAAATGGCACACATATTAAGGAAAGGTAAGAGAGAGAAAAAGTGGAGAGAGAATGTTGTGAGTGTAAAAATAAAATAGGAGAGAGAATGAGTGGGAGGAATAGTTAGGAGAGAGAATGTTGTGAGTGAAAAAGTAAAATAGGAGAGAGAATGAGTGGGGTAAATAGTGAAGATTTCTTTCCATTTTGGGTAAGTATCAATTGGTGTGGGACGGACCAAAAAGAAAATAAGTATCAATTGAACTGGGACGGAGGGAGTATAATACTAAAATTTAGGATGAAAATTCTAAAAATATATAATACTACTATGAATGAAAATCAGTTTTAAGACTATCTATTTTTAATTTTATGAAAGATAAATAAAAAGAGAGAGTGAGTGAGAGAGAGAGAAGTAGAAAGGGATTCATAGGTGCTAGCATTAGGTGCAATATATTTGCCGAATTTTAAGCTTAATTAATTTGAATTGCACATTTACCCAAATTTTTAGGACCAAAATATTAACTCTAAATTCTACAAATATTGACTTTTAATCGGGTTAAAATATTAATTATTAGAGAATAATAACATTTATTTATTTTTTCAAATATTTTCCTTATATAATTCATCTATTAATGAAAATCAATTTGAATTTCAAATTCTACTGAAAATAAGGGATTACTTATTAGATCATAAAGTATATTCCTTACTCCCATTTTTTTTATATATAGGTATTTTCTCTTGCGTCGTCATCGAAATCAACAATTAGGTATTGCCCTCTTTCCTTCACTTTTCATTTACTTCATGTATTTTTTCCCTTCAAAATTGTGGTGACTTGATTTGATTAAATAAATTTGTGTATGTTAACCATTCGTGTAAATGTATTTCAGCTGAAGAACATTCTATGGGATCAATATATACTATGATGATTATTTGGTTCCTCATCAAAGGTAAATGAAATGTAGTAGGAATAAACCATTTTCACTAATAATTTTAACTTTTTTTTTAATTGTCTCTTTGTTTAAGATTGTACTTTCAAAGTTGTTCCATTTCTTCAATATCTTGGCTTACTAATAGTTTTTCTTTTTTTTTTTTGGTTCTTATTTTTTTTATTGTGCAGAATAGCAATCTTAAAAAATCATTGTTGTTGTCTCTGTAACTAATTCCTTTCAACAGTTTTTTTCATAGTTTTTTAATTTTAACTAAGTTCTTATTTAAATTTTAGATTTTTTATAAGAATCTTTTTATTGATTGCTTTCATTTTTATTTAATAAAACTTTTTATTAACTATCTAATCTTATTTATGTTTGCATGGATTTGAATTCAAATATTATTAAATTAATTCTAAAATTAAATAAGCAAAAAGTAAATACTAAAATTAAATAATTGGTTTATTTATTTTCCAAATTTTAAAATGAAATCAACTATTTTCCTTGATTGTCATATGAATGCAATTTCATATTTTCATAAATTTATTCTATAAATTAATAAGCAAAAAAATATATTATCCCCTCCTACTAAAAATAAATTCACAGTTTAATTATTTTTCTAATTCAAACACAAATTTAACTTTTTTCTTAATTTTACGTTCCACTCTTTTTTTTTTATATCATTGCATTCTTTTTTCACAACAATTTACATTCCACCCTTTTTTTTTTATATATAACTAGTCAGTAACCCGTCGGTACCTGACGGTGAATCATTTTTTTTTATTAAGTAAATAATTATTTATGCGTTTTAATTGATTTTTAAGTAACAATATAAATCGAAATTGATAATCAATGTAGCGGATATTAGGAGTATAATTAATACAGAAAAAAGATGTTGACACATGATGTAACGTGGAAAGCCCTTGAGACAACTATCTCGCCGGCACAAAACCACGGGATGTTAGGTCCCTGCCTAACCAAAAAACATTATTAAGATTTTAGTGTCACAACTTTGGAAGATGAAGAGATATGGTTACAATAGCGTGAGTTTAATAGTGTGTGCCTATGTGTCAACATAATCTCTTCCATCTCCTATATATTTAAAGAAAAACAAAATAAGAACAAAGAAAATAATAAGAAATTGCAATACTTTTGTTTAACCACAAATTGTGCGACATAAATTCTCAGAGTCTGTCGAAAACTTCCTTGTAGACTACATTCAGCGTCTTGTCATATGTTTGAGCATCTGAATCACAAATAATAACTTTTAAGTCCTCTCTTCTTTGGTTACTCGAAAAATGCTACATAAAGTTGTCATTGGTAGAAAAGCAGTATGAAAGATATAGTCCAACATGGAAAAGAGATTGTCCCTGACTCTTGTTGATTGTCATAGCAAAAGAAACGGCAAGTGAAAATTTCCTTCTTTGGAATCTAATCGGAAATTTTGTCACATCTGACGGAAACATTATCATTCTAGGAATAAGCACCTTCATGCCAGCATTCTTTCCCGAAAGCATCTTGGCTTCGACTACGTGCTTACCTACATATATGTAACAAAATTAAGTATTAAATTATATGTATATAAAAAAATAAAAAATTATTGTATTTACCTAATTGAGTGACAATCATTCTGGTGCCGTTACACAATTCAGCAGCTTGATCAAGATTCCTCAAAAGCATTACTATGCACCCAACCTTCAGCTTAATAATGTGATTTGCCAATCCAGAACACTTGATAGTGTTTAGAAATTCAGGTGAGAATATATCTTCAGCACCATTTTCATCATCCTCATCCTTACAAATGGCATCAGAACTCATATATTCAACTTTGTCTCCCGGAAAGAGTGACATGACATAATCATTTATGTTATCGACAATATCATTTGTTGGAGCAAGCACAACTCTAGTCTGGAAGAATCCTTCGACATCCTTATTTTGCAATAAGTCAGGATATATAGATTCGACTATTTTTGCAATAGGATCTGAAGCCTCTCGAATCAATATATCATCAGGAAGGTTAATGTCAATTTCCTCATCATTATCTCCACCGGCAATCCCATCTCCGACACTCAAGATCCACTGAGCGAAATCTCTTATCTCTATTCGAAATTATGAGAAGTAGACCCTACATTAAGTTAAATATATACAAATTACTTAAATTGAAATAAAAATATTTAAGTAGATGAATAAAGGCTATTTACGAATTACCTGCAATCTTATATTATGCGTCAATCTGAGAACCTCACATTCATTCCATATTTTGGATGAACAGAGTGCAGCATGCACAATATCATGCCTACTCCCTTTAGGAACAACGGGTAAAATGCATGCAGAAGTCACCACCGAATACAATAACTAAACCACCAAATGGTTTATTGGAATATCTCCTCGGGTGTAAGAATAATATCTCGGAGGCTACGATCGAGAGCCTCAAAACAATGTTTATGAGCCATTGGAGCTTCGTCCCATATAATTAGTTTGGTTTTACGTAGAAGTCTTTGCCTCATCCGTACCCGACTTTAGTTTGCGCAAGTTGAGCTCTCGTTTACTGTATCGGGATACCGAACCTAGAATGCGCGGTCCTACCTTTCGGAAGGAGCAATGAAGCTATGCAGCTGGAAGCAACGGGAAGAACAATATCTCTCCTGCTCCTTAATGCGAGAACACGGTGTTTTCCATAAGAAGGTCTTTCCCGTACCACCATAACCATAGAGGAAAAACACACCACCGTTTCCTCGATCAACAGTAGACATAATCTTATCATAAACACTCTTTTGCTCGAGTACATTAGCGAGGATGTAATCTGAAGTGCTCGGCTTTCATCTCATCAACGTCATAAGATGTCTAATCCAGAATGAGCTTATTTATCGCATCACCAATCACATTGCCCACCGGTTTAGGCATGTCTTTAAATTTATGGAGGCTATTGCAATTCTCGATCGATAACTTCTCAATTTCCGCCAAAGCAAGATTACGGACTGTTCATTAATTAATTTCAAACTGAAATTATAAAAAACAAAATAAATATATTAATATAGATAAATATATAGAATCATATTGTATAAGCTGTAAAGTAGAAATAAAAACATAATTGATATTTATTGTAAAACAAATATGTAAACATGGAACGGAATACCGGATTATCGTGCATCCTCAGATACTTGTACTCTATATCATCGGATAATAAGTGCCAAGTCTTCTCCCATACCTCTCCCGGATTTGACATACTATTAGATAGTAGCAACATAGAAAATAGTCTTCTCGGACTATCGGGCAACCTCCGATGACTCGCTTCTATAATTCCATCAACATATTCCTTGTCATCATCTAATAATCCCGTAGCGTAACATGCGGATTTGAAATCGGGATGAACAACGCGATTTACGGTTCTCAAATCCTTGAATTCCATGGGACCCGCTACATGATTCAACATTATCCGAGGTAATACAATTCTCCGCAATTCATTGGAACATGATAAATACGCCCATTGCCAAAACGTTTATCTTTCCTCGGACGCCATTCACGTTTAGTTCTATCCCATACGAAATGATGAGGAAATTCACGGTATTTATATTTCCGAGCCTACGAATGAATCTTTGTTATACTCCATCCACTTCATAAATTGAGATTCTTTAAGCGTCGATTTATCCAAAACATCGGGAAGAAAGTCTCCGTCCTTGAAGGGGATACTATGATCACCCTCAGTGAAAAGCCAAGCGCTCAACGGGAGGGGTCCGATAATGTATGTCGAATCAGAAAATCCTCCACATAGCTTCACACGCAGAGACATATCGACAATCAATTTGCCTTTTCACCTCATCGTTTTCGATTGCAAGGCATATCCTGTCGGTTCCCTTGTTTATATACTTGAACAAATACTTGATTGCCTTGCTCTGATTGCAGTACTCGACATTTATGTGAGCTTCGTACTTTAGCAAAAGATATGGATTGAATGGGACAACTGAACGATTGTCGAGAGCAACTCCACCCTTATCAATTATGAAACCCGTGTCTCTTCGCATATATACATGATACCCATTCTCGTCTACACGAGTGCGATCATTGAATGATTTAGGGAATTTCTTTGAGCACCTGTTGTGATCCATACACGGAGATTTAGGATTAGCAGCACCACATGGTCCATGCAACATATATTCAGCAACTGCCTCATATAATCTAGGATATTTCTCCTTGTCAGGAATCTCAACAATAATCCACTTGTCAATATCTTCAGGATTATGACCCCGATCATGGCGGTTAAGAAAGAGAAGAATATGAGCATGCGGAAGGCCCCTCTTCTGAAACTCCACCGTGTATATAACTGCATGAATCAATTAACAAAATAAGAGGAACATGCTAATAAAAAAATATAATTGACAAAACAATAAGAGGAAAATAAATAATATTTAAAGATTTACTTACTTGCTTTTGGGGTGCCAAATACTTTGCCTTCCTTGAAATCTGCAATCATCTGATTAAGCTTCATTCTAAATACCCTGTTTAATACATCAGGCCTATCCTCAGGCCTAATGCCATATTTTTTACAGAATCTCGTAATCTCCGGTCATTTAGGATTACACGTAAATGTTATGAAAAGTGACGGATACCCGGTCCATTTACATATAGCGAGAGAATCCTGGTAATTTTGAGTCATCCACCATTTGCCCCGCCGGTATAAGTGGATGGCAATATAACTCGTCTCCCAGATGCTTCGCCGGTATCTCCCCTTACCGATGCATCCGACAGATTTTTATAAGTTTCCATCCGAAGAGTAGGCTGATTATGACGTATCCATTGAAGCCTCTGTGTATCCATCATAACATATGCATCAACCATAAATTGCTGCAGCAACCGACCGCTTCTCATAAGCTGTGATCCTTCTCTTATCCTCTCCTGAAGTCGAAAAGATAAAAACTCTTTTATTGACAAACTTGATCTCTTTGCCCCGGGAGGTTTATTTCTCGGAATGTCTGTGAAATATCCATCTTCACCGTATACAAATAACATAGGATAATGTAGAGGAAGGTAAGATTTATCAAATTCATGAATATGTTTCAGATCCCCATTCTGCTTTTCAATAACAATGTCCCTGACATCACCCGAATCATCAATATCACCTTCAATTATAGCAGCGACCTCTGAGGCTGTCGGCATATTAAACGGTTTTCCATCTCTACCCCGCTTTCCTATAAGCCTCAATTTAATATCTTTCTTCATTCCAATATGTGCTCTGGCCATTCTGTACGTCTGTGCATAAGGGTTATGCACATCTATCATATTTTTCAAATCAGCAACAAATGACTCATCGAATGGAGAAGGCTTATCTTTATCTTTCCTGCTTGTGTGAAAGAATCAGACATATAAATAGAAGATAGTCATACAATATATGTAATATAAATTATAATTCTCGAATAATTAAATAAAAACGTACCTGAAAGCATTAATTCTATTTTTAACTTCATTATCCGTGTCATAGATATAAAGCTGAGAGAAACGGGGGGGATGGCCGTCATTAGGCAATAAAGAACCTATCATATGATCATTCTTTCCTTTCAATTTAAACGAATAAGGACCACGACCATTGTTTATGCCATGGTCAACTGCACCGGTCATTGAAGTGAATGCGAACATAGAATTGTACGCTCGAATATTGTCTTTATAATTTTTACTCTTTTCATGCTTGTTCTCTAAGAGATCACTCAATAACTTAGGTGGCTGCACTAATGGGTCAATCTGAACTTTTCCATTCATGCAGCATAATGAAAATTTAGGCTGTGTTGATGCTTGCGTACTTTTTAACCTTTCATCATACCAGAACATCGCACCACATTTCGCACATTCGTACTCCGGATCGCCTATATCCCCATAAACTACAATATATTGATAAATATTTAAATTATGTTAGTAATTCATTGGCTATACAGAGAAAATAATAATATAATATATACTTGAGAAAAAAATAATAATAAACACCTGTATTATATTGTTCGTCCGAATCTTTTTCCTTTCTACCGACGCGCGCTTTCTTGGATTTTTCCTTCTGATTTATTAACGACTCACTTGTTGTCACATTCATGCGAGAATTGTTTATTAACGCGGATTCTGTATACAAATGGAATATATGACTTAGTATTAATGAAATATTTTATCATAAAATATTGAATAATAATTTGTAATAATAAATAGTTTTATTTAAAAATATCAAATGTTGAACAATTAAAAAAATCATTACCTAAATTCACAGTAGGAGATAATAATGTTATATTATTTGCTACTGTTACACTATCTGTTCCTACAATGTCAAAAGAATGTTGAGAACGATTAATATATTTATTTTAGCTCTTTAAAATATATAGTTGACTAATAAATCGAACATATAACTTACCAGATATAGGACTGAATCTATCAACATTCAAATTTATCTTTGAAGATTCCAAAATAGAAGCAGCTACCTTTCTTGGTCTCCCGATTTTTCTTTTCCCACCGTCTTTTAACAAATTTGTCGTGATAGAATCCAAAGAAGAAGAAATAGTTTTTCTCGGCGTCCAATTTTTTTTGGCTCAAGGAGCGTGCCGTGGAAAGTGTTATGTACACTTGATGCTATGCTCGTAAATTTAGCTGAATAAGAAAAATAATTATTCTTCAATAAAAGATTATTAAGAAATTAAAAATAAAAATAAAATAGGAAAAATATTGTAAATTAACAAAGAAAATCATACATATAGATCCACGGTCGTGACTTGAATTAGGAGTAAGATTTTCATTTGTATGGTTCACACCAATACCTGTATATCAATTATTATTATCTTAGATCTAAATTAATTAACAAATTTATATAAAAAAATAACATTATATATATATATATATATATATATATATATATATATATATACTTCCTCCGTCCCGCTGATAACTTCACTTTTTGCCATTTTGGGTGTCCCATTGAAAGCTTCACCTTTTCTTTTTTGGCAAAGGAATCTTTACTATTCCCTCCACTCATTCTCTCTCCTACATTATTTTAATACTCACAACACCATTATAATTTACTATTCCCTCCACTCATTCTCTCTCCTATTTTCAAATTACACTCACAACATTTTCTCCACCTTAATTTGCGCGCCGGAGCCAAAATGGTGAAGTAATAAGCGGGACGGAGGGAGTATATATATATATATATATATATATATATATATATATATATATATATATATATATATATATATATATATATATATATATATATAAAAACAAATTTTTTTTTAGAATTTGTCTTTATAATGAAAATACTTCAAAATTGACAAAATTCAATAACATATTACCTTGAGCCGTAATACAACTTTGATGATTACTCGGTGAAATCAAATGACTACCCGATGATAAGTCCACTAAAAATAAAAATAAATTCATTTAAAATGATAGTAAAAAAATAAATATAAAATCATGCATTCTTATAATTTAATTTTATACACATGATATTAACGGATATGCTAAAATAATAATAAAGTAAATAATAAAATTACCATTAGAAATATCCGCCAATGGTAATCGTTGAGAAGATTGTTGCGATAAATTAATGGAATCGTTGTCCACATCAGTAAGATGCGTTTTTCTTTTCATAGATGCTCTATACATTTGTATAATCTAAAAAAAACTCAAATATTAATGAACATATATTTAGATAATGTTAATAATTTAAGAACAGTCTAAAAATAAATAAAAATAAAATAACAAAAAAAGAAAAAAAGAAAAGAAAATAGACTTTTTTTCCCTAATTTACTTACAAAAACTTGAATAGCTAATGTCGCGTTGATGAGATATGAGCTATGCAACTTATGTTGAGAAAATATGTTGTGATTAATTTGGGAGTATATAAACAAAAGTTAGCATGCAATATCCATTTATTTTTCTGATGTGCAAAGTGGAAATTGGATAATCAAATTGATTCATGTGACTGAGTTTATTGTAGCATTATTTTGCTTTTAATTTGATTTTGTAGATACTACCTCCCTTTTGTGAATAATTAAATTTCCATATTCAATGCAAATCATATGTTTTTAGATTTTGACAATTAATAATTAGATTATCAACGTACAATTTGAATGAAAGGAAGGCATTCCAAGTTAAGCACCAAAACGTACAATAGGATGTCCCAGTAAAGATTTAGTTTGCACTCGCTTTGGAAGCCGTCCCACTTCTCTGAAAATCGAAGCCGAGCGCGATAAGTTACGGCCGTGGGAACTTACATCGGCTTCGATAGAAGAATTCCTAACTGCCGAAGTTATCGAGTGGGCCTAGTTGGCTTAGGCCGAGCTATACAACTTCCGGTTGAGGAACTTATACACTCTTCACTCACACAAACGTATAGAGCTTACCAAAATCCTGGCCCATCTCACCCTCTCTCCTTCACCATAACAAAAACCAAACTTTAAATTTGAATGAACATCAAATGGACAGCAAACTTAACCACCAACATTCAAGAACCTTCAGACAAAAAATTAGGTTACAAAACTAAAGTACCCTTAGTATAGATTGGATGAGCTATTGGTTCACTGCGATTGACAAAAACGGGACTTATAGATCTCATCCTGGATGATAGCATCTGCTTCCTGGACTCACCGCCTGCATCAGTTCCATCGCCCTTATCTTTAATCAATGATATAGTGCATTAGAACTCGGTAAGAGAAACTGAACCTCATAGATAGTCAGTCACCCAGGCGAAATTAAGCATGGTATATATCATTGAATTTATGTATTCAAAGATATAAGTGCACAGTGTAGATAGCAAAGCCAGGACGGGAAAGGGGAGCACCTGCGGAGCCGTGGGGGGGGGTGGCACGGGGTTGTAATGCCCCAATATGACGCCATACGTGGGAAAGAATGTATGGTTAGACATGGCCACCAATTACCGGCGAGCGATGTCAAATCCTTGAAGGTGGGTATCTGTAGATACAAACAGGACCAAAGGCATTTCTGTCTCACCTAACAAAGGCATGGGTTAAGCCTCGTGGGCTCGGGAGCGTATATTGATGGTATTGAGTTGTCAAAATTATGTGAGCTAAGTATGTCATGAATAAGAGCTACAATTACTTACCACCCCATAACTCATATGAGGCCCCTCATGGTCTACATCACACAGGTAGTGGTTGCATCATTCGCCTAAGAAGGGTGTCAGAATTGGCAATATAGTGATACTTCGACCCCAAATAAGATAGATGGGAAAATGAGTGATGACTACACGATACGACCTACTATCAAATGAGCAACTGGAACAAATATATCTATAAGATTTGGGGTAAGCCTGTGGTGGCAACCTTAAACCCAGTTGCTCATTTGACCATTGTATAATATCATAGGTCAAGCACTGAGGTAGAACGGTGACTATGGGTTTCCCTAATAAGGCAAATCAAGTGTGCCATACTGACATAAGTGCTTGGGATCTGATATAAGCTAACTTGAATCCATATCAACAACTTAATTTGATCAATCCTCGTGCACCAAAGGAACAAATTCCATACGGCATTTTAAAACCATTTATTAGACATGTACCAGATAAATAAGGAACATGATGAACATAATTGCTAGTGGAACATGAGCGATCTTTATTAAGTCGCAATATAAATTTGAATACACAAAAGAAATTTGAAGAGTTGACAGTGAAGAAAAAAAAAACAGTGATATACGAAATATAGATGAATGACTTAATATTTATAGGCTAAAAAAATTACTCAAATGATGCGAGTAATTTTCCCCTTAGTTGGCCATTTTTATGATACTTCACTATACTTCATAATTGTGTTAGTAATATGGTTCACGAAAATGATGTTTGCTACTATTTGAGTTAATGAGTACATAGTGCAAAAGTTTCAATTTAGTATGTTGTAAATGATTCAAGATTGTTTTCTATTAATAATGCAAAATATTGGTGAACGCGAGGTGTTTGGAATAATGTTTGAATGAAAACTATCAAGTGTATTATGCATTTGCAATAAGCTCTTCGGGGAGGCTTGAAGCTCAGCCTCGGATCTGTTGTATCCCATTCAACCTGGTATTCTTTGGCAATTTCCTTCAGGAGTTTCAGCTTAACTTCACCAGCAGGTGTTCTAACAGATAGCTTGTCAATGAGCTGTAAAATAACAGAGAGATTTATAGCATTTTCAACCTTTTTCGTTTTGGACATTAATTTTGGGATGGAGGAAGTAACAACTTTTCACGTTAAGCCATATTATGTGGTGACTATACATGTTAATCAAATATGCAAAACAGTGACTGAAACTGCATAATCACAATTACAGCGGTTCACACACAATTTGGGTCGCAGATCGATAGCTATTTTTTTTTTTTTTTTTTTAATTAACCAGAAGAATAGCTTCTATATGATTGCCACATCAAGGTAATCTCCAATCTCAAAGCTTAGGTCACCTAATACCTTGCTTCCATTGTCCGGTCTTCTAGCATTTGGAAAGGAAAAGGTTTTCCCTACCTCTTTAACAACAAACCGTCCCGTTTTGTGGGATATACAAAAGCAAAGGAAAGTGCAGCATCTTTTCTTCTAGCCTCTAGAGCTACCTCGTTTACCAGATCAGTTAGTTCGCGAAGTGTAGCATCCATCCATGTATATATTTGGACCTCGTCTTTAGGCTCCTTGCCTCTCACTGCAAATTCTGCATCACTGTGATGACTCCCAGTCTTAGTAAATACCCGTAGCAACAAAGGAAAAGTCTTTTCGCGATCGACGGGAACAAATCGAGGGGCGCCAGACTTAGACTGAGGAGGAGGGGGAGGTCCAGTTGGGCCCCTTTGTTGGATCGGTCTTCCACCTCTTCTTTGAGTTTCTCCTACTCCTGTCATTGATATCGCTTCCTCTCTTTCTCTCAGTCGCAGATCAGTAGCTGCTCCAACAAATTCTCTACCATATTTCTTCTGAAAAATGTCTCGAAGATCCAGCAATTCTGGAATTTCAGAGCACCGAGGGGCTGCAAATATTAAACTTGATATCCCTTCTTTCAAATCATTGGGCATTCCTGTAAAAGTGGACTCGATAGTGTGAGTTTTATGATCAGCTCAAGTCCACGAAGGGAACAGTATATATTTGTACCTTTGCTTTGAGATGATTGAAAGCCTTTGCACAATTAGTTCGCAGAAGAGCTCAATGAATTCATTTGATATAATCTAGAAATTTAAAGTTATATTATCCGAAATATATATAACTGAAAATGAGTTGTTATGCTCAGATGACATCTTAGTTATATTTCAAAAATTTGAGATTTATCAGAATATATTATCCACATTTGAAAAATTGTTACAGATAAATATAATCTAGAAATTTAAAGTTAGATATATCTTATCAAAATTTTAAATTTTATCTAAATTTCAATTGCATTATCCGAATTTTAGAGGGAATTTTTATTTTAAAGCATATATTTTTTTAACTAAAATCTGGAATAAAAATGATTTGAAAATTGTTGCTGACGTGGCCTTTGACGTGGCCTTTTCTGGAGGCTCTAAATAGTTTTGTTGTTTATATTATATATGATTCAAATTCAAGCACCTTAGATAATAATATAAGATTTCTTTTATTTATAATTTAATCCTCCATGTTGTTTTGTTTTCTCCTAATTTATGAATTTTGTGATGACTTGATTTTAGTTGGTTAAGTTTTCTCTGTATACATATGCACTAATGCACTAATTTTGGTTTATATATGCTGGTAGAAAATATATGATCTCTTTTATTTAATTTAGACAGAAATAATAGAAAAAAAAACTTATTTTGAAGACTATTGAGAAAATAAACAAAGAAAAGAAAAATATAAGATAGTCTTAGGGCTCATACCATCAATGAGTTTAACTATTTAGAGAATTAATTCAGATAAAAAAATAAAGAAAATAACTAAAACTATGGAGTGAATTAATTTGATAAAAGGGAAGAAAAATAACAAATACTCTGTTGAAGTTGATTAATTAACTTGGGAATAACGTAATTCATTCCTCCAAAATTTACAACTTATCAATTACTCTCAATTACTCCCTCCATCTCAAAATGAATGTCTTTACTTTTTGAAACTTGACATTAAAAAAATCTATTCACTCGGCTCCTCCATCTCAAATTGAATGTCTTTACTTTTTGAAACTTGACATTCAATAAATCTATTCACTCCGCTCAAATTGAATGTCTTGTTTTGTTCCAAAGTTAATGTCATTTTGAAACTTCACCTCCAAATAACTTTGTCCCTAAATCATTTTTTTTTTAATTTTTTTTTAGTATTATTATATTTTTGTAAAACTAAAAATTTTATGTGTATTGCAGGAATAGTTTTGATTTATATTCTATTAAAATTCAATTTTTTAAAAATGTCCCTTAAATCTTATAATGACATTCATTTTGGGACAAAAAAAATAATATTTTATACACTTTTCATATAAATCTCAGATATAATTTTTAATAGTTGATTTATCATGTCCGTCAAGTATCAACGGGTCACTAACTAGTACTCCCTCCGTCTCATGATAATATATAAACTTTCCTTTTTGGGCGTCCCACAATAATATATAACTTTTCTAAAATGGAAAGGAATCTTTACCATTCCCTCCACTCATTCTCTCTCCTACATTATTTTAATACTCACATCACCATTATAATTTACTATTCTCTCCACTCATTCTTTCTCCTATTTTATTTTCACACTCACAACCAGGGGCGGAGCTATTAAGACACCAGCGGGGTCGACGGCCCCCACTCATTTTCCAAATTTTTTTTTTGATATATATATATATACTATTAATTGTTGTGAAACTACTCGTATCTTTCTGTGGCAAACTGGTCAAGCTGAATCTTATGACCTGGAGGTACAAGATTCAACTATATCCCATTTTTAACTCAATTCAACAGTTTTCGTCTCTAATAAATTCGTACAACTGTTTCTCATTTTTGTAAAGCCCATACAACTGTTTTAAGCTCATAAATTATCCAATAAATAATACTCACTTCTTCTTTATATATGAATGTCAAATTTCTTTTTTTCAATTTTGCTTTTAATGAATGTCAAAAAAAAAAAATCATTTAGAGACGAAGGAAGTAGGTTTTTAAAAAAATACTTTATCTAAGATGAAGATTTTAAATATTTCGGTGCTATTAAATATTACAAAATAAAAATGATTAATTTGAGTAATTCGCTAGCGGAAAAAAAAAATTAGCCCCCACTGACTAGTATTTCTGGATCCGCCACTGCTCACAACACTTTCAATATAATACTTCCTCCTTAATTCCCGTGAAAAACTAAATTTTTAGGACGGAGGGAGTATTATATAAGACTAGGATGCAAATTAAATAATATGTTGTTCCAATCAGTGTTCTAAAAGATCCCGCTGGGGTGTCATGCCTCGCCTGGCGTTAGGCACTCTCCGGCTCAGTTGGCTTTATTGTCTGTTAGTTCCTCTGGCCAATTCAGAGTAAAATCAAATCTGTGTATTGGAACCGAGGTAATTTTCTCTAAATGATTAACCCATAAGCGGAGGGGTATAATGGGAATAAGAATATCTGTCCCGACGATACGTACAGTGACACACAGATCATCATTTTAAAGAAGGGGCGCTTCTTTTTTTTTTTTACTCCAACTATTTCGTATTTTCTAGTCTATCAATCATCAACCCCTACCGACCGCTTCCTCAGCGTCTCACTCTCTCTCTGTGTGTTTTCAGTGTGTGAAATTCGCGTCGAGAGAGATGGCGAGAAGACCGGATGAAGAATACGATTACCTGTTCAAGGTCGTATTAATCGGAGATTCCGGCGTTGGAAAATCTAACCTACTTTCTCGATTCACCAGAAATGAATTCTGTTTGGAATCCAAATCCACCATCGGCGTCGAATTCGCCACCCGTACTCTCCAGGTCTCTCTCTCTCTAGATTTCTCCACTTGTTTATACGTAATTCCATTTCGATTTTTCCATTTCAAATCGATCGCTCACACATCGACACACACGCGTGATATATACACACTGTGATTTCAAAATCCTGTGGATGATAGTTCCGATCTTATCGAACTAGGACATTGTTGATCCCGTTTTTGTATGCAAGGATCTGGAGTTGATCTCGTTTTTATTTATCTCCAGTACGTTTATTTATCATTTCGTGTCTGTCACATTCTTCATTTGGTTTGATACTTTGATCTGTTTTTCGTATTGATTTTAGTTCTGTTTGATTTCGATACTTGTCTAGTGGTCCTGTAACCTATTATCGATACTATATGTCCATTGTTCTTGTTTAATGCTCAAATCCAAACAATGATTTGGCAAGTGTTCACTTTAGTGCTTGTAGAATGTTTGATAGTTTGGCTGAGTTGATCCGTTGATGTTTGTATAATGTCGGTTAGTGGATTGCAAAATTCCCAAAGAGATTGGAATGATTTACTTAACGCTTTTGATTTTAGCGACCTAGTGATGTTAATAAACCTTAATTATTACCAGTATTTTGTTTTTTTCTCTGTTCAATCTGTTGCGTGTGTGTGAGTATTATTTATAATAGTAAATTAGTTCTTCGTACATTGGATATGCTGAATGCTGATGAAAATTTACTTTATGTTCAATAAATACAAAGGCTGGCGGCCAAATTTTGATTAACTTACAGAATTTTAGTGAGATAATTCACTTATAGTTTTACTGATTGAAGTTGTAAAAACATTCACAGAGACTATATTTGTGAGTTAGGGAGGGTTTCACCGAGACCTAGCATTTCCCTTCTCTTACTAATTCAGCCCAACGCTAAAAAATAGAAAGAGAAAATAAACTCCACCTACAGAAAAACTATTTTAATATGCATCAAACATTTAAACGCTACAATTAAGGATGCATCAATTGCACGATACATCACTTGAATGCACATTAAGTTTTTCGCTATTTTGTATTTTGTGCGTATACTGTTTTTGAAAAGAAAAAGAACAATTGCATTCTGTATCCACTACAATGTATTGGTATGTAGGGATACATAATTGTTTGAAGTTAGATGCACATTATTTTCTCTAATAGGAGTAATTTGTTATAAGCTGTTGTGGAGCATTGGTTTGATGGGACACCTCCTAATTTCCAATTAATAGCGCTTTTCACATGCACAATACATTTTGTGTAAGTATTCAATTTATGGCTTTGAATGTGTGAAGAATTGTTGAAAGGCTTTAAGATTCCTAGTCTGCAATAGGTTTGAAGTGTAATTATGCATTCATTCATAATAAACACCTTCTTTTGAGTCTTATGCTAAAACAAATATTTTACTAATATCCTTATGAGTTTGTGTTTCGATTCTTGTGTAAAATATTTTTCTTTTACAGATACGTACTTAGTACTTGCGTGTAAATTTCTTGAAATTGCAATTTAAAAATGCAGAGACCATTAAGATTTCATTGTGGTCAAAGTGTTGTGTAAGTTCTAATGTGTACTGCTCTAATAAGTACACAATTAATGGCTAATATGTAAACCTATCCAGGAAATTCAGCATGCCTGCATATATTGAATTTTTCTTGATCTAATTGTCACGGTTGGTTTGATGCTGTAATTATATTCTGTTTGTTAGATATGTATAATGAGAACATATCACCTCTAACGCCATAGTTGTTCTTGCCGCCATCCCGTTTGTTTACCTTTACCCATTCAGAAGCATAATACAGAGAAAGAGGGACTCTATTTAAAATTAGCACATGTAAGACGGGTATATTCAACTGAGTTTGCACCAGCGCATAATCTTAGAAGTACATAGTGAATGTCTTTGGTAATACTTCCATTAATAGTATGTACCACTTTGATAACTGCATATTAATCAACTGTTTATCTATCTATGTGTGTATGTGCGCGCACTCGTGTGTAGTGAATAAAAGCTTTTTATCTAGAGAGAAGGGAACATATGAGGGCTAATTGTATGTCATGACTGTTCCATGGGCCAGTCTATGTCATCTAATTTTCCCCTAGTTGCCTTTGTGGAACAAAAAGCTTCCCGGGTACATTTATAGCTGGGCATGATTGCATCCACCAATTTCTTGGAATTTATTTAGCTAAATGTGTGTTTACTAAGAGTTGGTCGTTTCTTATGTTTAGGTTGAAGGAAGGACTATAAAGGCACAGATATGGGACACAGCAGGGCAAGAGCGTTACAGAGCAATAACCAGCGCCTACTACAGGGGTGCCCTAGGAGCACTTTTAGTATACGACACAACCAAACCAACGACATTTGAAAATGTAAGCCGTTGGTTGAAAGAACTTCGGGACCATGCTGATGCCAACATTGTAATCATGCTTATCGGAAACAAGACTGATCTGAAGCATCTTAGGGCAGTTGCTACAGAAGATGCTCAAGGGTTTGCTGAGAAGGAAGGACTTTCATTCATCGAGACATCTGCTCTTGAAGCAGTAAATGTCGAGAAGTCTTTCCAAACAATTCTTGCTGAGATTTATAGGATTATAAGCAAAAAGTCCATTTCTTCAGGTGAGTCCGCTCCGACTAGTATTGCAAAAGGGGAAACTCTTGTTGTTGGGGGACAGGAGGTTGCTACAAAGAAGTCGTGCTGCTCGTCTTAATTGTTTTCGTAGCAATATTTATTTTGTCAGATTCCTGTTTGAACCTTTGAATATTATTTTCTCATTGCTTGTGTGATTAAAGGCTTTCTTTTTGTCAGGGTAATTCAGTAGTTACATTACAACATCTTTTATTGGAGTCTTTTTCATTCTTTGGGATAATTTTTCAGCTCATACTTTTAGGTATGTCAAAATATGTAGAGAAAATTTCCATGTACACTTTTGAAACCTGTGGAACTGCGCTGATGCTTGAAAATCTCTTATGTTGGCTATAAAACACAAGCAATATGGCATTTGTCATACGTGTATGATATGATGATATGTGATACTTCATCCGCCCCTCCAAATTTCAAAAAAAAAAATAATTCTAAAATGAATGTCCATTTTTTAGGAATCCTCCCTAGTCAAATAAGAAATTTTAATTGACACTTGTAGGCAATATGGTGAGACAACTGAAAGTGTGTCGCTATAAATGCTTAAATTTAACCCCGATAAATGTTCCTAAAAGTGAAATTTGAACATTCATTTAAGGATGGAGAGAGTAAAACTTTTGTAGCGTACTTTGATATTGTAATAATAATAAAATTTTCAGCTTATACTTGTAAAACTAAAAGTTTGCAAGACAAATAGCAAAATATTTACGAGTCTTTGCTAATTAAAAATTAACTTTTTCAAGGTGTCTAAAAAATTAAATTTATTTCAAGGTGTCTAATAATGCTTTCGGGTAATAATTTCTTCGCTTGTAAAACTAGACATGAAAAAGTTGGGTTTTAAGCCCTTTTTGTGGCACTGAATTTTTTTTTTGCCCTTAATTATCTAACCATAAAGGTGTAAGCCTTTGACCACATCATTGAAACAAACCAAGTAAGGGGGGGGGGGGGTGTGGGGCGCATCCCATTACTGAGGCAACTAAGGCCACCAATACATTTGCCCTATTAATTAGGGCGCATCACATGGCCTAATCATCAGTCAGTCTCCTCAAAATGACTCATTCTCTGCTGTTTTTGTTCCCAAATCTTTAGCATATATACACATTCTTAGGACCATTACTTCACCTCCAGCTGATCATGTGCAATCACATACACATAAATCTCAAGTTGAGGCCAATCTTCAATCATAGCTGACACTTGCAACTATAATATTTACTCCCTCCGTCCCAACATGAAGGTCCAAAACAATTTCAAATTCGCTCTTGATCATTAATCAAGAGCAAATTTTAAATTTTTGGACATTAATTTGGGGACAAAGAGAGTACAAAAGTTATCATATTGTTTTACTACTAGGAAAAGGGTAAAAGAGAGAAAATGAAACTAAACAGTAAAGTTTGAATTGACTTTAAAAAGAGGTTTTACATGAAAACTTAAGTCACCTGGCCGTTTACTATCTGGCTTACGAAAACAGAAGTCCAGACTACAACATATAATTAACCACAGCAATTGTTCTTCTGCTCGATGGGTTGACCCTTGATCTGAACCGTACTTGCTGCCTTCTTGTTTGCGGTTGGTTGGTTACCCATTCTGCACAAATATCCAATAATACCCTGTTAGTTAGCAATCTTTTGACTAATGTATGACAGTAAATTATCTAGAGAGCTAGACAAGAAGCAATTCGTAATGTATGTATTGACTATTTCTATCCTTCCTTCCCGGCACAGAATTGCTATTCTATTTCTTTCGATCAGAACGTAATGTGTTATAGTTTCATTGCACATAAACATTGAAGATATAAAACTGAATGGTCGGGTACATCTTGGAAACTTTAGTGGACATGGTAGGTTTTAAACTTTGACTTAAATATAATTGAATCCTGACTTTACCAAGACTAGCTGGTATAAGCACAAATAGTTGCGCTATCAGGATTTAGTAAGGAGAAGATTCAGCTCCATGGATTACAGTTAAAAACTTGTGACAAATAAGAGAGCAGAAGTGCTTGGCCTGTTATTATAAGTACTCAAGATCTCTAAATTGCATGAAGTTGAATTTTATTTATCTTTTTGGTGTAAAAACTTTTAGAGAAGGGATACAGAGGAACAGAAGAGTCTATGGATAAATGCACAGCCTACCGCATGTTCCCATGGTTTCTATATTCTCTACAACGAAACCATGAAACTTGAGCAATATTATAATGTAAGGGAATAGAATAACGTAAGGGATACTTTTCATCAAGATGATCCCAAATCTAGGAGGGTGAAATAAAGGCAAGTTTCCGATAGCTATAAAGAAAACTATTCAAAATTGGCATAAGATTGTAGTAAAAACAATCAAAGAAGAGCAATAAATGGATGATCAGTTTACTTACTTTTTCTTTATCTCAGCAGCCATGGTTAAGAAAGCCTGCTCAACGTTAATAGAGTCTTTTGCACTGGTCTCGAGAAACGGGATTCCGAGCTCATCCGCAAATGCCTATAGTTACATCCAAGAAGTGCAATCAAGGGACGAATTGCAGCAGGAATTATTTTAGCAGTTATAGCAATACTGCCAATGACAAATCCAGTTGCTACACATAATGGAAATTGTATTTTACTCCCTCATTCCCAAAATGAATATCTATTTTTTTTTTTCAAATTTGCTCTTGAGCAAGAGCAAAGTTAAAAAATTTTTGGACATTCATTTTGGGGACAGAAGGAGTATAATATTATGTTTGTATAGCTGCTAATCATAATAAGTCCACCAACAAACTTATCCTTGCTGGTGCCTAAAAGAACTGACAGTAGCAAATGAGAACGAAGTAATTTCTAAGCACAGTAAAGTAGTAAATCGTTCACATATCAAAATATATTATCATTCCCAACTGGTTAAAGGCATCAGCTTTATGTATATAAACACGCTCTGAGAAACTGCCTAACAAGGTCCACTCTCAGAAAGAATGCAATGAAGTGCACACCACAAGTTGCCTTTTAACTAGAAACCATGACTTGATATATTTTGCAAGCACTTTCCATAATCAACAGATACGCTAGCAGTAAAGCTCAATGCTGAGACATTGGTGCAATGGCATAACAAATGTTGTAATTCAAACGGTCATTGGATATCATCAAACAGTATACCAGGATATCAGAGATCAAATTAACAATTGCACATCCATGAATACCAGATACAGCGATATTGTTTGCAAAAACAGAAATTCAGGTTATTTAGTCACAGAAGCTATACCTTCGCTGTTTCAGTATCCACAACCTTGTTCTCGACAAGATCACATTTGTTTCCCACAAGAAGCTTGCAGACAGTGTCATTAGCATATCTATCAATCTCATTTAGCCACTGCTTGACATTGTTGAAGCTCTCCATCTCAGTGACATCATAGACAATCTGAATGTAAGCAATAGCAAGCAATATGAAGAGGCAGACCAAGAAAAGATGCAACTAAATCAAGTGAAAGGTACAAATCCAGACTGCAGGTTAACATAATGCCTGTGTGGCGAGAGAGGGAAAGACACAAAAAGTTACAGATATGAGACTTCACTGAGTGACACAGCCAATTTTAGAAAGTATGAATCTTTCCTATCTTATTTTTTCATTTTTCAAAACTAAGGCCTAATTTTTAGACTAGATTATAAAAATTCATCTCATGCAATATATATGTATATATGTATATAGAAAAGCACACAGGCGCACAAGCACGAAGAGGAAAAACTTTGAAATGGCCTGCATATTAAGAAATGATCAGGTTGCATAGAGCAATAACCATTTAGGTAAACCATTCACAGAAGGTAGCAAACTTTCTTCAGAACTCTCAGTATGCGGGCGAGATATCGATAAAATGAAACCACACATTCTTCACCAAAAACCATGTAACAAGTATATACAAAAAGAACTCCACCGAGCCTTCATCTAATTTACTTGAGTGGACACAATTTGTGATTTTCTTCCATTATGTGTTGTTCAAAGAAAGAATTTTGTTATATCCAGAAAAGGCCATCTCCTTCTTGATTGATTCCTGAGATAATAAATGCAATAACAGATGTGGCCTTCCTCTACTCTAGGATTGCAGATGATATTTACCACTCCTTATTTGCACATCTATTGGTGTATGATGTAGCATATATGGGTACATCTTCAGCAACTTTCTCATATTACTTCCTCTGCTGGAAAGAAAAAGGATTACCAGTTCCTCTTTCAAGGTTAGCCTTTCCTTATCAATACCACATTAAACTACAGTCTTAAGCTTCAGTCTTCCAAACTGAGTACTAAACAAATCATCTCAAATAAATTAAGAAAGAACGCAGAATGGAAAACAACACATATAATAAATGAAGGATCCTCCTTCAAAGTTAGCATTGCCTTAATCAATACCCTATTAACCTTATAAAGCAACGAGCTTCAATAAGAATTTTCAAATTGTTTTGCTGTAACTAGCATTACATATGCACAAAGCTTTTTAGAAACAACTTCCACACACCCAAGCATGAAGTTAGACAATTAGCTAAATTTTTTGAGCTCAAGTAACATCTTCCAGCCTATTTATTGTAACATGAACCTTATTTTGATTGATTTAACAAATTATAATTCAAGTAAGGACGGTGAGAAAGAAGATTTTAAGCAAATATTTATAAACAACAAGCATACATGAAATGAGATATCAGTCCATGAAGTGTTGTAAATTTAGAAGAATATGATTTTGATCAATACATAAAGCATCCAACACAAACACAAACACAAACACAGCACAGAGGAAGTATGGAAAACAGAGCAACACTCAGAACGTCTAAAGGTCATACATTATAGCAAGCACCAAAATGGTTCAATATTTCCAATTCATGGTACAAGACTCTTCTACTCCAAAGCCCACTTTAAAGTGGATCAAAGAAATATTTCTTACAATTATCCCATGTGCTCCTCGGTAATAACTGCTAGTGATAGTCCGAAACCGCTCCTGCCCAGCAGTATCCCACTGTAGCACCAAAATAATTTAGAGCAGCGACTTAAAAAGGGTTCATAGAAAATCCATACGATATATAAAATCTTGCATATAAAAGCAATGAAATCCTTTTCTAGTGAATGACTAAATCATCGTCACTGTTGTGCCAAAGATAGTAGATATGTTCATACATCCCATCGTGCAAAAAGGATTTCCATTCAACAGATCATGAACAAGAATAACTCTCGGTCATTCAAGCATGCAACTTATATTGCATAATCCGGTGAATGCAACAAAAATTCTATAAATGAAGCTCACAACAATAATAAACAATTCAGTTTGGCAGTGACAAATTATAAGGAACATGATTTTATCTCAACTGAAATAAAAAATTATAACATAGTGTTTGCCTTAGAATTCATTAGATGACTGTAACATAATATAAATAATTCATAATGTATACAAGGACACACAGCTATCATTGATGACTTTTAATAGTGACATACTATTTAGTTAAAAGACAAATAAAATGTGATAAACTGTTCTACTATTAGTCAGTTCTAAATTATTTAATTGCAAAGGAACAAAGAAGTTCTCATTGTAATTAGATTAGAAGTTCAGAACTCTGTTCTTGCCAACATACTTCATACTAGTTTCATTTGATCGAGACATGATAAAATACAAATGCAATAAACCCAGAAAAGTAAGTTTTAATACAAATATTGACAGGACAGAGTTTCTAGAACTGGAATTTGAATATCCAAACCATTTTCCTGTTTTCTCCTTTCATAGCACAAAATGCCAATCAGTAATTCGTCAATCATACAATGTTTTAACTTTTAACATCACAGTCCAACAACTTTCCAAATGTGGAACTTCCAAAAGCAATCACTTTTTTTATTTCAGGAAATTGCATTCTATATCAAAATATTTATGGAACACACTATTGTTCATATTTAGCCAACAATTGACTATCAGTATCCCATACGTCAAAGGTGCACCACCATACAAATTTCCAGCATAAGTGTGCACTAATCAAGTATGGAGCATAATTTATGGAGCAGTCTACACTCACAATTTGCAGCTTGATAGTCTTTCCATCCTGCTCCACAGTCCTAATTTTCTGAAACACATACCAAAATGTGAAATATTACATAAACATAAAAACCTCAAAAAAATGATCAAAACAAACACCTACAATAAAAATAAACTAGTACGCGTGATTGTGATTGTGATTGTGACTGTGTGAGTGAGTGAGTGTGTGTGAGAGAGAGAGGGAGACTCACGAAATCAACGCCTATGGTGCTTATGTAACTATCAACATAGGAATCATCCTGAAATCACAAAAACAAAGCTTGCACATTAAA
Organism: Adenophora triphylla var. japonica; assembly: GCA_022495995.1. Classification (NCBI taxonomy): domain Eukaryota; kingdom Viridiplantae; phylum Streptophyta; class Magnoliopsida; order Asterales; family Campanulaceae; genus Adenophora; species Adenophora triphylla. Next base: position 317,980 of record JAFEMH010001070.1, read on the forward strand.
ATCCTAACACAACAAAATCAAAATTAAAACAAATAATTAAATCAGCAAATATTCTGATCAACGACATCAGTAGTGATTTCCTAACCGAATGCAGGCATCAATTACAACGTAAACAACAAACCAAGACAGGAATACATAAAAAAAAAAATGTAAAACGCACGGCGAATCTGAGAAGAAGACAGGATTTGCCGACGGATGAATCGCCGATTAGCAGAAGCTTGAACAGATAATCGCTGCAGGAAATGAAGAAAAAAATGAGATTAAATTAACAGAAATTGTGGAGAAAAATGGAGAGATTGAGAAACTGACTATTCGTTGCTCATATTGTGTGTCTGCTAAGCTGAGAGATGAATGATTTTCTCGCTTTCTTTGTCGATGATTATGATTATGAAGAAAGAAGGTTTTGGAGGAGAGAGAGAGAGAGAGAGAGATTGGGGTTTGTTGTTTTGAAAGGTAACTATAAAGGGGAAAAAAAAAAAAGTGAAATTAATAAATAAAAATAGTGCTCACGTCTCTCCATACCTGTCCAAACTAATGTATTCCCAACTCTGCTTATTTATTTATTTTCTCTTTTATTAAATAAAAAAGTGAATTTAATAAATAAAAAGGGAAAAAAAGTGAAATTAATAAATAAAAATCCACTCAATTAATAAAAAAAAAAGTGAAATTAATAAATAAAAAAGTGAATTTAATAAATAAAAAGGGAAAAAAAGTGAGATTGGAGTATTTCTTACAAAATATATCTCCTTAATTAGATTTTTATTTGAAGAAGGTTGTAAAATTTATATTTAGTAAATATTTTATTCCATCAAATTCTTGCACTATACTCCCTCCGTCCCACTTCAATGGATACAAAAAAAAAGGATACACATATTAAGGAAAGGTAAGAGAGAGAAAAAGTGGAGATAGAATGTTGTGAGTGTAAAAGTAAAATAGGAGAGAGAATGAGTGGGAGGAATAGTTAGGAGAGAGAATGTTGGTTGAATAAATATGTGGTAGAAAATGAAGAGAGAGAATGAGTGGTGGGGTAGAGTGAATATAAAAATATAAAAACTTGATTATTTTTGGAAGGTGTCAAGTATAGTGGGACGGTCCAAAATGGAAAGAAGTGTCAAGTATAGTGGGACGGAGGGAGTATATTTTTTATTTAGAAATATGATATTTGTTTTAAAATTTACAAAAATAAAATAATACATTTATTATTGAGCCGAACAAATAAAATACTACACTTATTTTGGAAAGAGTAATACTAAAAAGAGCTGGTCTCCCATGAGAACAGCTATACCCGTCTCATGGATGAGACGGGTCGGAATGACCCGAAGCCCGGACACATCTCGTGTAAACTCACACGAGACACATCTCGTGTGAGTTTACACGAGACACATCTCGTGTGAACTCACACGAGATGTGTACTCCCTCCGTCCCGCCCGAAAGGGCAATTTTGCCTCCTAGCACGGAAATTAAGAAATGAATAAGGAAAGTGATGTAAGAAAGAAAAAAAGGTTAAATGTTGTGAGTATGAAAAATTAAATAGGAGAGAGAATGAGTGGGAGGAATAGTTAGGAGAGAGAATGTTGTGAGTGTAAAAGTAAAGTAGGAGAGAGAATGAGTGGGATAGGAAGAGTATAAAAATAATAAAAACTTTCCTTTTTGGGGTTGTGCCCTTTTAAATGGGACGCCCAAAAAGGAAATTTGTGCCCTTTCGAGCGGGACGGAGGGAGTATTACTTTTCTGTATATATGTATTACTTTAATGTATACAAACTATTACTTTATATGCATACAATTATTACATTATGTTATAGTAACTATTACTTTTCACAAAGGCGTTGGCCGGATCAACCAAGGCATGGAATGACTTGGGCGAGCGCTGATACACCTTGGCGCGGGTCATGGATCCGACCCGTCTCATGAATGAGACGGATATTCATGTTCTCACATGAGTTTTTGTCTACTAAAAAAACTCATAAAATATGGATTAATAACACGCTATTATTAATTGATTGATTGTTGTGTTTTGTACACTCTACTGCTTCTTAATTAATCAATCAATCAATTACTAGCAACAAAGTTTGTGTTTAATATTTTGTAAGATTATCATAATATCATCAGTAATGTATAACCGTTAAATTATTTATAATACACAATATAATATACCCATGGTGTATAAAAGATTTCATCTCACATAATCTATTAATTTTTTTAATACTTTCATCCATTGTAAAATGTATCAAATTATTTGAAGTGAAAGAGAATAAAATGTATGTGTGATCCACTACTTTGGGAGTACTAGCAATTGAATAATGAGAGAGTGAGATTGTAAGGATCATTAATCAGTCATAGATTAGAGCCCAACTATGTTTGTATTTAAATACCAAGTTTATATTATATGCCTATCGAATTTTTAACTAACACTCGTACTTTGTTTAATTTTTAGTTTTAATCATCATTCTTATTTTTTATAAGTTTTAATTTTTATATACTCATTTTTTCCAAAAGTAGTGAAAATGAAGGGATTTTTTTAGCAGTTTAAACCCTCGTACTTTAGGTTTTTGGGGAATATGCGTGAGCATCTAATCGTATAATGGTTAAAACTAATAAAAATAATTAACAATAGTTAAAATCAAAATTTAAGCAAAGTAGAATAGTTCAAAATTTTGATCGGCCCGGATTATATATTCCTTTCTTCTTTTGTATAACTTCCCTTTCCTAAATTCATGACTTGGTCCATCCGTTCAAGTCTCCTATCTATTAAGTCCTCTTACTTTTGTAAAGAGTAAAATTGATTATCTTTTAAATACACAAACCTCAAACTCAAATGCATATTTCACCTTATACAAATGGAGTCCAAATGTTTTCTACTCCACTTTTGTAATAAGGATCAGTGGCGGCGAATCCAGAAAAGAATTCTGGATACAAATATTTTATAAAGGTAAAATATAACATGACGATTTGACATAAATTGGACAAACATATTATGCAGTGCAATTTTTTTGATACAAAATGGAAGTAAAATTGATAAAAAAACATGATTGAAAGGGTAAAATATCATATATTCTCAACTTACAAGTGAGAAAATTGACACTTTTTAAAATTAAAGCCCCTTTGTTTGTCAGTAGCTATGTCACTGCTTTTTTTTATATACTATAAAAAACTAGTAAAAGCTCGTGTTCAAGGACACGTGTTTTTTTTTTTAATTAAATTTTTTTTTGATTTAAAAAAAAATATTTTTAAAGGGCAAAATGAGAAAGGGACAACTTAGTGAGGACAAAATGAGAAATTTGACATTTGATATTGTTCATAGTACTGTAGTAAGGAACGTTCCCATTTATACTATAGATGATAGCAAGTGAGCTACCACTCTGAGATGAGTAGGTCCACAAGGGCAACAAACCTCTTATAACAAAGTTTTAACACTACTGCATTCTCAGGGCTCAAACTCGAGACTTCTGATTAATATAAAACACCCCATTATCAGGTGATATAGGTGCTTGTTGGTTGTACGCCACTGATAAATAAAGATAAGGATATGATTTGAACGCAAGTGCTGATAATTTTTGTCATTGATTTTTAAATCTATCGACCACATTTTACATGACATTTTTTGTCTAAGCATTGTATTTTCAGATCTCGATCATCAAAGTTTTTCCACTTAAACAGTGATGGTTTTGAACCTCATTTGTCTTGTGTGACTAGTGATTTACCAATGTAGCATCGCTACTATGATTGTCAACCCGAACAATCAATGAGTTTTAGATCATTAGTGGTAAATGGATTTTATTTTTTTTTACAGAATTTGGACTCATATTATTGAGATAATTTTTGTGATTAAGGGGGAGGGAAGCAGGGATGGAGGTGTGTTGGGGAAGGGGGTCAATTGACCCCCCCCCCTTGTTTTTCAGGGATTGCCACTAAAGCCCCTTAATAATTGAACACTTGTATGTACTATTGATCCCCTAAACTTTAGAAAAATTCTAAAGGAACTGATGACGCCTGGGCTTTTGGGGTCAAAGCGGTTCGAAGAATATCTGACATGATATATTTTGGTGTACCTAGAACACAACAAAACAAAGCACCGTTAAGGTCAAAGTCGGATGTTAATCCAACTCAGGCCCTCGGGTGTGAGGATAAGATATCGAGAGTGATATAAAATCTGAGAATAAGACCTTGGAATGTCTTAAAGTGTGTGTGTATGTGTTTAGGGTTTAGACAATGACTTACAATGTCAATTTGGCACTTACCTTATCCAAGGGGACAAAGGTCTTCTATTTATAGGCAATGAAGAGCTGCTCGCTGACGTAAGCCATGAGATCAGCCCTAAAGGGCATCTTAGTCTTTCACCAGGTACACGTATCCGCGTAGGATTGGCTCTGTCAGTAAAGTTAGATTCACTTGCAGAGGGGAAGTCGTTGATGTGGACAGGAGCCGTATATCTGACGTGGCGCATTAAATGAAATAGTAGGCGCCTGAGCCATGCATTCAATACGATGGGAATAAGTCGGCTACTTGCCTGTCAAAGCAGTAAGTAACTTGCTCAATAAGCTTTGGTATTAATCGGGAGTCTGGTGAGATAATCGGAAGTCTGACATGAGACCGCAGTCAACATCATAAGCGTGGTCAATGATATTTGACGCAGGCACGGATGGGATGGTCATAACTCCCGCGGTCACCCGGCTGTCGGTCTGGATCCCTTCGGTCTTGACTGGGATGGGATGAGAGAAACGCGGTCTTGACCTCGAGAGTCTATTTGTCCGTGATCTTGACTCTGGCGGTTTAGGATATGTCACGTCATGTTGGGCCTTTGGACCAGACCAAGCTTGAGCCCGGTCTAGCTGGTTCGGGCTCATCATCAGGAACCCTAAATTTGAGATTTTTTTTTTTTTGTCTAGTTGAAAAAAGTAAAAACAATAAAATCAAAAGGGTTACTATATCGTAAGCTAATTAATCAACTGTAGTAAAAATCTTAAGTTTCACTCTCAAGAATATCTATTCCCCTTTTTATATTTTAACTTGACTTTTGACTACGAAATGAATGAAGAAGATTTTATCTATAAGTTTTTTTTGGCATAAATCACTTTACTTCAAATTTCTCATTAAATTAAACATCTCATAGGTTTTTATGCATTAGTATATTATATTGTATACAATATACAATATTTTAAAATTATGATACAACATTATCAATATTGTCTCATGTCACCACAGCCGCCCTCCGGAAGGTCGACGGAAATCAGTCGCCGATCGCCACCTGACTCTGTATTATATTCAATATATAGTATTATCCATTGTCATGTACTCCCTCCCGAAAAGCCACAAATTTCCATTTTGGGCGTCTCATTTAAAAAGGCACTTTCCCAAAAAAGAAAGTTTTTATTACTATTCCACCCACTCATTCTCTCTCCTACTTTACTTTTACACTCACAACATTCTCTCTCCTAACTATTCCTCCCACTCATTCTCTCTCCTATTTAATTTTTCATACTCACAACATTTAACTTTTTCTCTTTCCTACATCATTTTCCTTAATTTGCGTGCGAGGTTTGATTTGGGCATTTTCGGGCGGGACGGAGGGAGTATGCATTATTTTTACGAATAATACAACATGAAAAGAACTTATGGGATATTATGATACTTTTTAAAAATTTATGGGGCATTCTCCCATTAATGAATGTCCAAAAAAAAAATTTGCTCTTGAGAGTAAAATTGGATTTTTTTAAAATATTAATTTTGGGATGGAGTGAGTAACAAATATACATGAATTTGTTAGAGATATTATTCCACATCGAGAATTAATAAATCTTGTCTATAATATATAAAGATTTCGAGCCACTCCCATTAGCACCAATTGGTTTTAAGGTGAAATTTCATACTTTAAGATGGTATTTTTTGAACATTCATATTTCAAGACAGAGGGAGTAACAAATATTCAAAGGTTTGTTTGTGAAGGATAGAGTAATAAGTTTAATTCAATGTAACAAGGTATATATGAATACAGAAATACAATATTTGAAGCTTGATTTTCCTTACTTAAAGTACTATATCTTGAGTTCTTGAACCCCCTAACTTGACCCTCCCAATGAGTTCTTGAACCCCCTAACTTGACCCTCCAAGTTTAATTCCTAGCTACGTCCCTGGAGGGGAGAATATATGTTTAACTCAATTATCCGCACACATGCTAACTAAGAGAAAAGAAATTGATGCTGCCATGGAAAATGGTGTTGATCAGGAGTTGAATCTTCAACTGCTTCAAAGGATACTCCGGCTAATCTTCTTGGGATGGCTCGCTATGGGACCTACACACACAAGCAACAATGAACTAAACCGGGGGTGACTCCGGTGAAACCCCTCCGGCGTGAGAATCAGTTTTTGGTTCAGATTTAAGAAAAGCTCTATATTGTAATGGAGAAAAGACAGATTTTTGAGAGAGAGAGTAGACTTACTTAATAATAGAGAATTTCACATATTTATACCACCTTGTAATCATAGGCCATACCTGCAAGGACACGTGTCAATCATCCTATGCTGTGTCAGTCAACTACCCTTAGAGTTAGTAAAAAGTACAATCATTCCCATCATGTCACACTGTTATACGTTATGGGGGGTGGGTACCACGTGTCAGCACACCCAAAGGTTATACCATCAGTCACGTTTGTCGCTAGGCGACAAACCCTTTATTGCGACAAAGCATACCCGGTTACTCGTCATACGTTATCCCCTTTGGTACCTAAAAATATGGGGACGAATTAATATTCTCGCCAGTTACTCTTCCCGCCTTCATTTGACTTCCTTTATACGCCACACGTTTGTCGCATGTTGTGCTATCTCGATCTTCTGGGCCAACGTATTGGTTATCGCTTAATTGCCATTTAGTTTTATGTTTATTACCTATCTTACTGGGCCTATCGGTTTTATCGAACCTTCCTAACTGTTTAGGCCCAACCCATTTATGATAACCATTTCAGTAGCCCCCAATTTCGAGACCTGGTTCATTTATGTTCCAGGCGAGAAATTTAGAGTCCTAGTTATTTTCAGTACTAAGGCAACCCTTCTCACGAGATATATGCGAAAAAGTGACACGTACGTGCCACGTGTCATTTTCTGAGGCAACTTTTCTGACAAACGGCTGTGACAAGACAACCGAAGAGACTTTCTGACGCTTGAAAATACCTTTTAAAATTTGAAATCATTAAATTGGGGGGAATTTCAAAATTTTGGGACCCATTAATTTATACAATCCTTAGAGAGCCGGTTCATATTCTGTTAATATAAATAACCACCTCCCTCCTACCCTTACCTTTTTTTCGTCCCTTAATCTGAAAACCCTCTTTGGCGAATTCCGGCAAACCTGGTACCTTCTCCGACGAACTCACCCTTCCTTTTCCGTGACCCTTCCTTTCTCCTAGTAACTGAATCCTTGTTCCCCTCTGAACTTCCTCCATAAACGACCACTCCCTGCCCCAATTCACCCATTAAATCACCCTGGACAATCACTTCTTTGGTCGGACTTTGAATATTCCGGCGAACTTACAATCCGTCTTTGACTTTCTCAACGATCCCTCATATTTTCCAGGTATTCTCCTTGATTTTCAATTTCCTTTGTTTTTCTCAAGCTTTTACTCGCTATTATGGCTAGGTTTAAGAATTGTCTTAGACAAATTAGGTATGGTCAGTGTCAAAGAACTGGGGGTATTTACTACTTAACTAGGGGTATCTGGGCAAGGATCCCGCGGGATGATCTAGTTAATTGTCTTAGGATCAATAGGTAGATCCGCCGTAATTGCCGCGGTAGAAATTAGGGGCAAATGTTTTCTTCATTCCTCAGCCCCCATGTCCAAAACGTTTTTCACTCCCCGCGAGCTTTGCGCTCATCTTTGTCGCTTCTATGGTCCCCCTACATATTCTGACAGTTCTGACACTGACTATCCCGCCGCCAAATCTTTAGCAAATAGAAAACATAATAAACAAGTTATCTCTTCTTCTGACTCAGGCGGGATGTCTCATACTGGAACTCCTGGCGCTTCAACATCAACTGGCGGGAATTTGCCTTTAACTAATACCCCCTCCACTTCAGCTGCTGCGGGAAATGACCCTTTACAAAATCCCTACATGACCCCTTTCCACACCAAATACCACATTGACCATCTCAACTATCATATCGCTCCCTATAATGGCGACATGTCCCTCTCTACGATTAGGCATAGACAAGACGGCATTGTAGTCTTTCCCGCCCAACTAGAAGCTGGACTTAAGATTCCAGTGGACCCTTTCATTTCCCTTTTCTTATATAAAGCTCAAGCAGCCGTAGCTGAGCTTCATCCCAATGCCATTAGGGTGTTAACCTGCTTTATAACTGTTTGCCGCGCCCTGAGGCGGGAACCAACCACCCACCTTCTCATGGACATGTTTACTGGGTATCAGCAGAAAGACAGCAAAACCCAAGAAATTCGCATGTCGCTTAAATATAAAAAACCCAAAATTCTTACTCCCCTTCCTTCCAAAGTCCACCACTGGCTAGATGATCCTCTTTTCATTGTTTCCCGCGTGGGTTGGGCTCTTCCTACAGACTTGAAAGGAATTCACCCTAAAGTTGATAAGAAATGGGCCTTGGATGAAGACGAGAAACGTTTGAAAGCGACAATGGTCCAACTTCTCGCCGAGGCCAGTACCACTGACCCTTCTCCCGCATTATTCTCCATTCAACAAATCCTCGCCGATCATTCCCTTCTTAGCCAAGTAGGACTTTCCCTTGCCTTCCCGCCAATGCCTCCGCGAGTTGCTGTGACTTTCACTGAATCTTGGGCTGGTTGGGAACGTCATACAGGCTACAAATTTGGTGCAGATTGCACTGTTTGCGGGAATGGTCACAACCTGTGCCCGGCCATGCGAGAAGTTCAACGTATGGTTTCTTTTATTCTCTTTACATACTGCCATCTTTTTATTGTCGCTTATCCCTTCTTATTTCTTGCAGTTCACAGAACTATGGACATGAATCAAAAGAGGTTGGCTCATGGCAGGTCGGAACAACAAACTAAGCGCCTAGCTCTGGCCAGGAACGCCAGCCTCATGGCCTTGCCTGCTGACCTCACTATCCCCATTGCTAACACTGGCGTAGATGAAAGGGTTGCATCAGAGACATCCCGCAGGAAAGCTCCTTCCACCTCTTCCCGCCCTCAAAAGAGGCAACGCAAAGCCAACACTGTTCCTGCCTCTGAAGAACCAACTGAGACTTTCCACTTAGTGGATGAGGAGGAAGAAGAAGAAGAGGAACAGGAAGAACAAGAAGAAGAAAATGATGAGCCTCACACTGAGATAGAGGGTGATGCTCCCCTTGAACAACAAAGAGTTGAGACTGAGGGGACTCATTCAGATATCCCTGCGAGATCCGCCTCTCCACCTCCCTCAGCTCAGCCAAATGAAGCCGCCCCTAACAACTCTCCTATCAATCCTTCTTCTCGCTCAGCTCCTCGTCGCCGAGCCAGCTGGTTAGAAGAGGGATTTAAACTTCCTGAAGATGAACCAGGCATGGTGGCTCTTTGCCGGGAAGCAAATGCCATTCCCAAGCTGAAGGGATTAATTACTGAACAGTTGGATACTGTTTCCTGTTTGCTGGGTTCCACTGCCCTCAAAAGGGTAAGTGACTCTGAACAGGTGGCCTATGTTGAGAAGGAGAATCCTGCCCACTCAGCCTATCATGCGGGAATTCAGCTTTCCCTGGTAAGTCGCCCTTACTCCCTTTTATTCATTTAAATTTTCTCTTTATATTTTCTGTCTAACTTTTTATTGTCGCATGACTTCTCGCAGGCCGGCAGTACTATCTTGGGCTTAAGCAACAAATGCATCAGCCTTGAGCATGAGCTTACTGAGGCGGAGCGGGAGCGGAATGTATATAGGCGGAAAGTGTCAAGGCGGGATACATCCATCCAAGAGCTCAAAGACCTCAAGGAAAAGGCAGATGCTGACGTCGCTGAGGGAAAAACCCGTTTGGAAGAGTTGGAAAGGAAAAACAAGGATGCCGAGGAGAAGCTGGCCACCCTTATCGCTGAGAACGAAAAACTTAAGACTGATGCGGCCAAACTTGCAAACCTTGACGCCGAGAATAAGCGGCTTAGGGATGAGGATTTTGTTAAAGCAAATCAAATCACCAAGCTTAGGGAAGATTTAAAATTGGAGAAGTCCAAATCTGAAACCGCTGAAATGGATGCGTTTGACAACGCGATCCTTCATACCTTAAGGACTATAGCCGCAGAAGCTAATCCTGCCATTACCCCGACCATGCTTGCGAGATGGGGTTCCGAAACTATCTTCAGCGACAAAAGTCGCAAGGGACATCCCCTTGTGCCTTACAGCGAAGAAGAGTTAGCCCAACTAGCAGCAGAAGATGCCGTTCTTGGCAAGGCGGCTTGGCCAATTCCTGCAACTCGCCGCGACAACATCATTCCCTCCCTCTTTGACCTTCAACAAAAGAACAAGGATGCTCTTAATGCTGCCTACAATGCCCAATGATTTCATTCTTGTACTTTGTGGTTGTTGCTAAACTTTTTTCATTTGCCCCTAGTTTGTAACAAACAATATTTCTTTTCTGCATTTTAATTTCATTTCTCGCAACTTTAATTTGGGAGATTGGCCTTGGTGCCCCAACTTGTACTTATCTAATTGTCGCACTTTTGCAACCATTATCTTATGCTCTGTTTCTCATGCCTTGTCTCCAATCTTTACTTGTTTATCATTGACATTTTCATGTCGCGTATCTTTCTTTTGATTCATAATGATTTTGCTTCGATAGTTCATCGAAGATTGCACTCTCCATCTTATCTCTATATACATACTACTCCCTTCAAAAAAGTGAGGCTTGTCTTTAGGCAGCCTCACTCCTCAGCAGAGATTCTCGCCAACTATTTAATGTAACAATTTCAACATATCCATTTGGAGTCAAATCTCTAATTAATATACCACATCCCTTTATGCAACTTGATTTCTTTCTCAGATATCGCATCCCTCTTGGGCGACTTGGTCTCTAACCAAGATGTCGCATCCCTTTTGGGCGACTTGGTCTCTAACCAAGATGTCGCATCCCTTTTTGGGTGACTTGGTCTCTAACCAAGCCACCACATCCCTTTTGGGCGACTTGGTCTCTAACCAAGCCGCCACATCCCTTTTTGGGTGACTTGGTCTCTAACCAAGCCACCACATCCCTTTTGGGCGACTTGGTCTCTAACCAAGCCGCCACATCCCTTTTTGGATGACTTGGTCTCTAACCAAGCCGCCACATCCCTTTTTGGATGACTTGGTCTCTAACCAAGCCACCACATCCCTTTTGGGCGACTTGGTCTCTAACCAAGCCGCCACATCCCTTTTTGGGTGACTTGGTCTCTAACCAAGCCACCACATCCCTTTTGGGCGACTTGGTCTCTAACCAAGCCGCCACATCCCTTTTTGGGTGACTTGGTCTCTAACCAAGCCACCACATCCCTTTTGGGCGACTTGGTCTCTAACCAAGCCGCCACATCCATTAGGTGCCTTGGTCTCTAACCGAGACACCACATCCCTCTTGGTGAGTGTTGATGACGATTGCTTCTCACGTTTCTTTGCGCGCCTCTACTGTCGCCTCCTTTACCCAAGCTCTTTATCCTTTATTAAAACAGCTTCCTTGACCACCGTCGTTCTTCTAATCCCGCCGTTCCAATAACTGTTTCACAAAACATAACACTTGTCAAATTTTAATGAAAACGGTGATCACAAAACAATATGTCGCTGAATAATTCCTTCCTTCTTCATCACGTCGACAAGTTACATCGTGCTAGATTGGCAAATTTTACATAACTTTCCCGTCAATGCGATGTACACAAAAACACATGACCCCAGAAAAAAGTTACGTATCTTTTGTCATCTAAAACCAAAATCAAAAGATGCAACTACAAAAGGTTACTACAACTTCATTGATAAAAACGCTTCAAGTGATCAACACTCCAAGCATTCTTTAACTCTTCACCATCTTGCTTTCTTAGCCGATAGGTTCCTTCTCGAATAACTTGAGACACCTGAAACGGCCCTTCCCACTTTTCATTCAACTTGGTAAAGCCTGGTTTGGGTCCTGTGGCCTCTGCACTCCTTAGCACCCAATCGCCTACATTGAAAGATCTCTTGTTAAGCCGCCTATCATGCTGAGCCTTCATCTTCTGCTTGTAATTCACCATCCTCATTCTCGCTTGCAGCCTCCTTTCATCAACCAAATCCAGGTCGTTACATCGCCTCTGACCATTTCTTGCCTCATCATAATAAGTCACTCGATATGTCGGCAAGGCCATCTCGGCCGGTGCCATGGCTTCAGATCCATAAGTCAAAGCGAACGCTGTTTCACCAGTTGAGCCCTTTATTGTGGTCCTTACATACCATAATGCAGTAGACAATTCTTCTAACCATGCTCCGCCCCTTCCTTCCAAATTTTTGCGTAATGCGGCAATGATTTGCTTATTTGCCGCCTCCGCCTGACCATTGCACTGCGGCCTGTACACCGCCGACATCCAATGCTTCACATTCATCCTTTGACATTCCGCGGCAAATTTCTTACCAAACTGCGTTCCATGATCAGAGATAATGGCCCGGGGTAACCCATATCTGCACCAAATGTTTTCTTGAACGAACTTAATCACATTATCCTCGCTTATCGTTGCCAAGGCTTTCGCTTCAGTCCACTTCGTAAAATAATCTACTGCCACGACTACATGCTGGCATCCTCCCTTGGCCTTTGGAAATGGCCCAATCAAATCTATGCCCCACATATCAAAAGGCCACGTCGCAACAATAGGGGTCTGCTCAGTGGCGGGTTGCCGCGGAATATTCCCAAACCTTTGACACTTCTCGCATTTCCGCACATACTCTTCAGCATCTTTTCTTAAGCTTGGCCAATAATAGCCATGAAACAGCACCTTCTCCGCTAATGACCTCGCCCCTGGATGCCCACCACAAACACCCTCATGGATTTCAAACAAAACCTTGGCCACCATTCCTGGCTCTATGCATCTCATCAACGGCTTTGAAAAAGATCTTCTATATAAGATTCCATCTTGCACCGTAAATCGCGGGGAAGTCACCTTTACTAGTTTAGCCCTTTCTTCCTCAAGCGGCAATTCACCCTTCTCTAAAAAATCTTTCATGTCAGTAACCCAATTTGCTTCCGTCTCTCCAATCTCCATTACCCTGGATCTATCAATTGCCGGCGTGTCCACATACTCCACCAAGGGATCCACAACTGCTTCATTTTCTCCACTTCCCGCCGACCTACTCAGTGCATCCGCCTTTGAATTCTCTTCTCGCCCAATTTGTACCAACTCCCAAAACTCAAAATGACTCAAAATGTTTCTCACCAAATCACAATATCTTATTAAAAATGAATTCACCGTGCCATATTCGCCTTTCACTTGCTTAACAATCAACTGAGAGTCAGAATGGACCACAATCCTCTTTACTCCAACATCCCGCGCAAATTCAATTCCCGACACCAAGGCTTCGTACTCCGCCTGATTATTAGACACTGGGAATTTGAACCTAAAGGCTTTCCTATACTCACATTCCGCATCTGGGGATATCAAAACCATTCCCGCTCCTCCTCTGTCCTTTGCTGACGAACCATCAACATGTAGAATCCAACAATCCTCCGGCCTCTTCTTTTCTTCAATCAAACTTGGCTCAGCCCGCTTTGCCATCTTCTTTTTCTCGCGCTCCTCAACTACATCGGCCTGTGACTTGGTAAATGAGGTTTCAACTATAAAGTCTGCCAACGCTTGCGCCTTAATAGCTCGACGAGATTCATATCTGATGTCGAATTCCGTCAACTCAATTGACCACTTCAAAAGCCTTCCCGCAGAATCTGGTTGCTGCAGAATCTTTCTTAAGGGCGCGTCTGTCAACACCACAATGGTATGAGCGACAAAATAGGCCCTCAACTTCCTTGCCGCCACCACCAACGCATAAGCCAACTTCTCGGCATTAAAATACCTCGACTCAACCTCACTTAATGCTTTGGAAACATAGTATACAGGCCTTTGAATTCCTCCGTCTTCCCTCACCAACACCGCCGCAACCGCATAGTCGAAGCCGCCAAATAAACAAACAATTCCTCCCCTCCACATGGCCGCTCAATAATGGTGGCTTCCCAAGTAAGCCTTCATTTCTTCAAAAGCCGCTCCGCACTCGCTCTCCATTCAAATTTCTTTCCGCCCTTCAACACTTTGAAGAACGGCAAACATCTCTCCGCCGACTTCGAAATAAATCTTCCCAGGGCAATGATCCTCCCATTTAGTCGCTGAATCTCGCGAATAGACTCAGGTGGCAACATGTCTAATAACGCCTGAATTTTTTCTGGGTTGGCCTCAATCCCGCGTCTGTTGACCAAGAATCCCAGAAATTTTCCCGCCGTAACACCAAACGTGCACTTACTAGGGTTCAACTTCATTGAATTCCTTCTTAAGTTCTCAAAGGTCTCAGCAAGATCCAACAAGTGGTTTTTCTCTCTGGTCTTGATCACCATGTCGTCAATATACGCTTCTATATTCCGCCCAATCTGCGACTTGAACACCTCGTTCACCATCCTTTGATATGTTGCCCCCGCATTCTTCAAGCCGAACGGCATCATCTTGTAACAAAAATTTCCCTTTGGAGTCCTAAACGCTGTTTTCGCCTTGTCTTCCTCCGCCATCTTAATCTGGTGGTATCCTGAATAAGCATCAATAAAACTGAACACTCTGTGACCTGAAATGGAATCCACCAACTTATCAATCTTGGGTAAAGGATAGCAATCCTTGGGACATGCTGTATTCAGATCAGTAAAATCAATGCACATTCTCCACTTCTTGTTTGACTTCAAAACCATTACGGGACAGGCCAACCACACCGGATATTGAATTTTCTCGATTATTCCCGCCTTCAACAACTTTTCCACTTCTTCCAATACTGCCATCTCTTTCTCCGGCGACAAATGCCCTACCCTTTGCTTAAATGGTTCCATCTTAGGATCAGCATTCAAACAATGCAGAGCAACACTCTCATCAATACCCTTCATGTCCTCCGGTCTCCAAGCGAATACGTCCAAATTTTCCTTCAAAAAATCAACCAAAGCTTCTCGCTCATCCCGCGATAGTTGCTTGCCAATCTTCACCTTCTGTTCAGGAAAATAACAATTGATTTCCACCTCCTCCAACTCTTCTCCCGCCTTAATATCTGGCTCATCCCGCACCTGCAGCGTTTCCACCTCTATTCTTTTCCTCTTCCTCATACCAACAGGAACGGGCTTTTTAAGATCGGCAAAGACATTACCAGTAGGCCGCCCCTGAGCGTCCTCCACCTCAATGGCTTCATAATCGTCATCAGATTCGCTCATTAGTACTTTAACATTTCCCTCAACCACTTCTTCAATCCTTGGCTCCTCCATACTAACAAGCCTTACAACCCTGGCATAACTTATATGGGGCGTGGCATTCACTATTTCCATCGCCCAACAATTTTCTTCACCATCATCACCCTTTCCCACCATATCGGAGTCTACATCCTGCCAATTTGGATCCCGCTCTTCCAACATACACACTTCTCGCCATCCTCTTAACTCCCTTATCACTCGCCCTGAAACTCGCCCTGACACTTGGTTTGTCGCTTCGGCTACCATAGCAGTTCCATTTCTCATACTCTCCGTTATGATCCAATCTGGTTCACCATTCTCCACCTCTACAATCTTAACCATATTTATCTTTAGTGGACTAGATTCTACTTTGGAAGTCATCGAAATTGTACTCTCTGCCTTAGCTTTCAACATCTCCTTTTGTTTTCTTATCACAGTGACCGCCTCACTCTTCAAGCAACCTATCCCATTAGCTGTGGGATACTTCACCCTCTGATGGGGAATTGACAGAACCATTTCAAAACTCAACATGAATGGGATTCCCACTATAGCATTATAAGGAGACACAAGATCAATCACCATGAATTCGACATTCTCGCATCTCGCCAGCTTTCCTTCACCAATTTCAACATCCAACATAATCGTCCCTTTAACTTTAACAGAGTGATTAGTGAATCCTCAAGATATCCCTTATGAGGCACCAAATTTGCCTCGTATAATTCATCCTTTTAAAAGCATCGTAATAAAGCACATTCCTACTTGCCCTGTAGTCCACCATGACTCGCCGCACGATATTATTGCTCGGATACATAGTGATGATAATTGGCCGACTCCCATGGCTTTTGGTAATGACCCAACTCTCGCCCGGAAAACCGATCACCCTATCTTGGGGCGGGGAACTGAGGAACATCAAACGTATGCGTCAAAGTCATGATTTGGGTATTCAACTGAGACACACTGGGTAAAGGGTCGTGAATGACATCTACCAAATTTCTCTCCGGCCTACGTTGATCATCCCGCCCAACATTCTCCTCCAAATACTCTTGCAGTAAAACCCCGTCAATCTTCCCCGAATCAATCTCCTCAAATTATAACAATCGTCAGTCTTGTGTCCCTTATCTTTATGAAATTCACAGTAACTATTCTGATCTCTAGACGGACCAGTTCCTGGTGTAATAGGAAAAGGTTCAGGCAGATTTATTTTCTTCATGATCTCGCTAATAGGAGTGTTCAACCGGCTATACTTGATGTCTGTCTTTGGCTTAAACTCTCTCTGATCCCCCGTGCGCCCTTCTCCACGGCCTCCGCTTCCTCCCGTTTGACTTGCCCCTCTATTGCCGCCAAACCCCCTTCTATCATCTCGCACTATCTCCACCCTTTCGCTCGCCACTTTCTTGACGGCCTGACTCGCAATTGTACCCCCCTTTGTCTTAACTCTAGCTCCACTACAAAATCCTCGCACTCTTTCATACAACTCCCCTGTAGTCTTTGGCAATCTCATCCCTAACTCCTGCTTGAAGTGACCCGGCTGTAAACTGGTGTTATACAACATGATTATCTCGCCTTGTGCGATATCAGGAACTTGATTGGCCACTCCCATGAACCTGTCTGTGAATGTCGCAATCCCTTCCCCATCCTTTTGCTTAAGACTGCACAACTCCGTCTTTTGAACTGGTTGTGATCCTGACGCACTAAATCTCGCCAAGAATTTCTCCCTGAAATCTTGATACCCCGTTATAGAATCTTCAGGCTGTACTAAGAACCAATCCAATGCATGATCTGCCAGAGTGCTCACCAATGCTCGACATAAAATTGCTTCATTCTCAGTCAACAGCGACATGGTTGCTTCAAATCCTCCTACATGAGTTACTGCTCTAGATTTTCCTGAATAACTTGATAAAGTTGGCATTCGAAAACTTGGATCTGGGGCAACGCCTTTGATATTTTGGGTGAAAGGAGCCAAAAAAGGTTTTTTCCCTTCCACTTTCTTTATTCCCGCCTCTAAATCCTTAATTTTCTTCGCCATCTCAGCCACCTCATTTCTTAACCTTTGTTCCTCTTCCTTCTTAGCCTTCTCTGCCTCACTAGCCTTGGCCAACTCTGCGGCTTTTATGGCTTCTACGATCTTCTCGGCTTCTGCCGCCCTTACCGCCTCTGCAGTTCTCCGCTCCCTTTCCTTATCATAATCTTTATCTTTCCTATCTTGTCGCCGTCGCTCCCTATCCCGCGGTGACCTCTCACGATGTCGCCTAGCATCATGACGTCGCGATATCTGGGTCCTTTCCTTGCCGCGTCCCTCGTCGTGCGTGGAGCCGCTAGATTCATTGCTGTCATATTCAAAGTAATAAGATTCTTCTTTGGAGTTGCCTGGCTTATGGTATATTTTCTTTCTCCTCTTCTTTCTTGCTTCCAAGTCATCATCTCGCCTTCGATTTTCTGCTAATCTCCTGGGCAGCGGCGTATCTACATTCTGTCTTGGTCTATTAGCCACGCTAGCGCTAACCTCTCGATTTTGCCCACCGACATGGGACCTTCCCGCTTGCCCATTTAGCAAATTCTCAGGAATGTGGGAGGGCTCCACATGTAACTCCTTCAGTTGTTGATTATTGGCGAGGACATGCATCCATGCCTCATTATCCGCCCTTAACTTTTCAATCCTTTCTCTTACTTCTGCATTCTTTGACTTCGCGGGAACTTGGCCTTCATCTACTGCCTTGGCTCTTTCCACTCTCACCCTTTCCTCCTCCACCCTAGCCCGCCTAACACTGGTGTTAGTCTCAGACGTATGGACCTCCACCTCTCTTTCAGATCCTGCTTCAGCTCCCGCACGAGCATCCTTTGCATTTGGGGTTGCCAATGTTAAATTCTGAGCCACCCTAGAAGGGGTAGCTTTTTCTTGTCCACCCACCATAACTTGCTTCCAACTAACTGTTATACTTTTACAGATACTTCAAGACAAATCACACCTTTTCACCATAAACCAACTGTTCTGACAACTTTACAAGTCACTTTCTGAAAACAAAATGCCTTTAATGCATGCACTAATGAACTTACAACCTTTACAGCCAAAGACAACTTTATGACTTCCTGAAATAAATACCACAATCCAAAAAACACCTTTAACAAGTACTATCTGAGAATCCTCCTTGGTTTTCTAATCAACTAGCCTTTACTCCTTTGACCAAACTGACAGTTAGAATCTTCTGGGCTCCACCAACAAAACAACAACAGTGCTCCATCTTCTCTCTCACCTCCGGCAGCCACCAACAACCTCCCAAACTTCACCTAGCCACCCAAAGAAGAAACGCTCAGGTCCCGGCAACGGAACCAACTGATGCTGCCATGGAAAATGGTGTTGATCAGGAGTTGAATCTTCAACTGCTTCAAAGGATACTCCGGCTAATCTTCTTGGGATGGCTCGCTATGGGACCTACACACACAAGCAACAATGAACTAAACCGGGGGTGACTCCGGTGAAATCCCTCCGGCGTGAGAATCAGTTTTTGGTTCAGATTTAATAAAAGCTCTATATTGTAATGGAGAAAAGACAGATTTTTGAGAGAGAGAGTAGACTTACTTAATAATAGAGAATTTCACATATTTATACCACCTTGTAATCATAGGCCATACCTGCAAGGACACGTGTCAATCATCCTATGCTGTGTCAGTCAACTACCCTTAGAGTTAGTAAAAAGTACAATCATTCCCATCATGTCACACTGTTATACGTTATGGGGGGTGGGTACCACGTGTCAGCACACCCAAAGGTTATACCATCAGTCACGTTTGTCGCTAGGCGACAAACCCTTTATTGCGACAAAGCATACCCGGTTACTCGTCATACGTTATCCCCTTTGGTACCTAAAAATATGGGGACGAATTAATATTCTCGCCAGTTACTCTTCCCGCCTTCATTTGACTTCCTTTATACGCCACACGTTTGTCGCATGTTGTGCTATCTCGATCTTCTGGGCCAACGTATTGGTTATCGCTTAATTGCCATTTAGTTTTATGTTTATTACCTATCTTACTGGGCCTATCGGTTTTATCGAACCTTCCTAACTGTTTAGGCCCAACCCATTTATGATAACCATTTCAGAAATACTACCTCCGTCACAGACTAAAAATCCTTTTTTTTTTAACACAAGACGAAGGGGGCGTTTGTTTTTTTATTTTAAGCCTTATTTGCCTCTTAACACTTATTCATTAAGAGGATTAGAGAAATAAGTGTGTTTGTTTTTTTTTAAATAAGGCTTGTTAGGCTCTTAAAGTCCTCTTAATTTTAAGTGGTTAAAATGTTGCTGAATTGCCTCTGAAAGCCTCTGAAAGCCACTGTTTCATATTTGGTTTTGGGTAATTTTTTTTTAAACATTCTTGTTTCATAATGCATTTACGGTTTTTTTTTTTTTTTTTTAATTTTTTTAACTGTTTCGAGATAATGAATTCGTATACAAAATCAAACAACTTATCCAATTCGTAATTCGGTTTTCGATTCTTTGCCTCTTAATCATTCAGCCATTTTCAGAACTGAAATCAGATTTCAGCACTTATCACTTAAAAAAAAACAAAAACCCCCGAAGATACTTTAAACAATAAATTTAAATTAATTTAATTATCTCAATTAAAATTTTAAATTTGTTATTGAAACACCGTTATATATAATGTACTCCCTCCGTCCCACCCGAATTTGGACAAAGTTACTTTACACGGAGATTAAGAAATAACAATAAGATAATAAAAATGTGTGGTAGAAAATGAAGAGAGAGAATGAGTGGAGTTAATAGTGGTTGGTTGAATAAATTGTATGGTGGAGAATGAGTGGAGTTAATGAGTGAGTGGGGTATGCCCATTTTTTTATTATTATAAACTTTCCTTTTTGGGTTGTCCAAATTCGGATGGGACACCCAAAAAGGAAATTTGTCCAAATTCGGGTGGGACGGAGGGAGTACTCAATAACAATTTTTAAATATTCATTAGAACAATTAAATTAATCTAAAATTATTGCTCAAATACTTTCGTGTTAATAATAAAAAAGGTAGGACTCTTAGTTAGTCTGGGACGGAGGGAGTAGTAATTAAAATTCAATTTAATTTCTCTTGCAGCTATAGAAATAATAAGGTAGCTCAAGCTCCCATCTATGGCCAAGTTATTCTCTCAATCAAGCAATGAATATGAAGCAAGATACATATAAACAGAGAGGGAAAAAATTGAAATAAAACATCTAAGGACAAAAAGGCTTGTCCAAGCTATCCTTGTGACTTGGAATTCTGAAGTGCCTTAACCTTCCTTCTTGTTTCTTCATATAACCTTCACACAAAAATGCATTAGAAAACTTATCTTCAACAACCCTATTCACATCATGTACAAACACATCAGTCTCTCCCTCCTCCCGATTCCTCGCGATCATCCCCGCTGTATAAATGGCGCTCATCCGCCCCGGCGCCTCATCATAATACCCTGTGGGAGCATCCACCATAATCAAATCCCATTTCGTGTCGTAAACTTCATTAGGCAGACCCTTTAGAGCTAGTTGGCACATGGAGTACCTAGTGTCACCAACTGCAGTGCACTCGGGCCCCTTGCCTACATCCATGAGGGTATCCGCTTGGTGCACTTTACTATCGTACGTGACATGATAGGATTCTAACATGGGGAATCTTTTCTTGATTTGTTCGATCCACGATTCATCTTCTTCTAGAAAGATTGTGCGACCACCATAGTTAAGTGTGCTCCACATTAGGCTATCGTGGCCTAAACCGAACACTAAGAAGTTGCAAGGGGATTTCTTATTGAGAATCTTTGAAGTTACTGATATTTCTTTGAATGTTTGTTGTGGTGTGATGGTTGAGGTTGAGTAGTGGACGAGAGCTTGGGCTAGGGAAGGTGGGATTTTGGTGCAAGTTGGTGAGCATTTTGTTGGTCTTTGGGTATTTCTCAAGGAATTAGAGTCTTTTGGCATAAGGGTGTGTGAGAGGGAAGATGATTCTTGACTAGAAGATGAGTTGTTTGATATGAATATAAAGAGGAGGAAGAAAGCTAGGATAACGCCGACGACGAGAACCTTGAGGGGGTACTGAGTTCTTTGCCTCATGGTTCCAAAATTTGCTTCTCCAAGAGAGAAAGTCAAGATGTTGGGAGAGTTTTTGTTCTTGCAACAGTTTGTGGCTTGAAATTTGTAGTCCTTGGTTTGGTTTATAAATGAAGGGAAGGATTGGTGTGTTATGCTAAGAGGAAAATGGGTTATATATATATATATATATATATATATATATATAGAGAGAGAGAGAGAGAGAGAGAGAGAGAGATGTAGTTGTTTGATGAAGACAAGTGAACTAGAAAGAGTTTGGATGAAGCAATAAGTTAGTTGAGAAGTTTGTTAGAGTGACTTTGATTATCTGAATAACCAAGCTTGGATGGTGAAAGCTCTGTCTGATCATTTGAGTTTGGTAGTGGTTGTTATATCTTTATGGAGTAATATTTGTGGTAAATTAAAGTTGGAAAGAAAGATTACTTGTTTACTTGAACTTTGTTACGCCCTCCGTCCCATATTAAATATTCTTTTTATTCAGTGAACAAAACAAAAGAGACATTAATTTTGGGACGGATGCAGATAAAAAAATATATATATAAATTCATTTAATTTGGGAGGGATGCAAATAAAACAATTTGTCACATTAGCTCTTTTTAGCCTTTTACATTGGATAGAAATTGAGGTACAATTAATTCACCAACAAAAAACAATTTCAACCTAGCTATACAAGAACATCTCTCCACCACCACCACCACAAATTATCCAGTGAGGGGTCATGCACCCATGGGTGATCCAAACTTTTTTGGTCACCAAGGGCATTCTGAATATTGGAACTTTTATACTTAGCATATATTGTATCTTATAAACAATAACCCGATGCAGCAAAAACTCCATGGAACCTCAATGACGATTCCAGTCGCGCGCTATTTTATGGGTTATTCACCGGAAATCTCCACCATAGTGAAGTAGGGACTCTGTTTGTCGATTGTCGGTGTTTGACTTTTTGGTCTTGGCCCTGTCAAGATGAGCTTTTCTCACTGCTTGTTGAATTTGTTTCTCGTGCTCCTTGAGCATCTCATCAATGTTTCCACCTGGAGGAAGCAAAGGTCCCGAGTAGTGGATCCTGTTCTTCTTTGGAGCATAACCCTGATCATGTTTAGTGAATTTAATGTCATTTGGGAGATGTAAAGCAAAGGTGAAGCCTTAATACATGCACATTTTTCCCGTGCAAATGAGCATGAGTGTGTGTTTTGATAATGTTAAATCCACTGCTCACCCTTTGAAATTTGGACAAGTATCACAACCCCCAGGTTTGGTTTCATTTCACTTTCGCCTTTTGTCAACTTTATTTAAATAAAATGAATAATTTATCTCTTAATCTTCTCAATGCAAAGTCGTATACTCCCTCCGACCCAGAAAGTTAGTCCCTCTTTTTTTTTATTGTAAATTTGAATGAACTTTGAGCAAAAAATTAGTTTACTTTTAATTATCCTAATGAGAATCTAAAAATTGTTACCCATAATATTTATAATGGTGTATCAATAACAAGTTTTAGATTTTCAGTAAAATAATTAAAACTAACCTAAATTATTGCTCAAAGTTCATTCAAGCTAACACTGAAAAAAGAGGGACTAACTTTCCGGAATGGAGGGAGGCATTAAACTAGTCACATTAAAGATTAAGGGGTAAAATAGTCATTTTGTTAAAATAAGTTTGACCAAGGGGATAAGTGAGACGAAACCAAACTTAATGGGCGAGCAGTGGAATTAACCCTGTTTCTTCATGACAAAAGTTTTAATCGTTTGGTGAAGTAAAAGGACAGAGAAAGAGGTGAAATTTCATTACCATTGCAGATTCTTTTCCAAGGGGCTGTCCATGCTTCTTGTAAGCGGAATTGGGTCTATTCATCAAATGATGGGATGACTCAGCAGCATTATTTAGGTGGTTATATCTCCCGTTCTGGCGGCCCTCACGCCATTGTGGGTGTGCAGCTGATTCGCGGCTAAGATCGAGCCTTGAACTACCGCTGCTAGCAGCAACTGAACTGGAAAACATGGATAATTGGGTTCCCTGAGATTTATATCTCTGATTGTCTACCCCATATGCTCCAGGTTGAAGGACCCCATTTTGTAAGTAAGGCTCAATGGGGAACCCAGAACCCCCATCCTCTTCAGAATTGAATTTTTCACTGTTCATTTGAGGATTTCTTTGCCCTTGTCGCTTTTGTATGGATGCTTGCAACTCCGCATTGGCATTAGGTGCTGGCACTGCTTTAGATTCTCTTGTACTCTTTTTATTAGAATCAACTCCGCGTCCTTTAGCACCAGTTGCTCTTTGCCTGGGAAAAAAACAAAATCATTTTCATATTAATAATTTAAAACAGAAGACCCAAAAAAAAGTTTGTAATGTACGTATAGAATGTGCGAGTGTTGGCATATTCATGTCCAAACATTATGAGTGTAAGTGTGAATTAGAACTTTTTTTGATGAGGGAGGATTTAGTAACTTCTCCAAATTTTGGACATTCATTTAGGGACGGAGGGAGTAAGAAACATTACTTTCTTGCTTCATCGTCCCGTTGCTTGGCATCAAATTCCTTGCTTGGAGGGTACTTTGGCAACGTTGATGGATCACAAGGAAGAGGCTGTGTATTGAAGAACTGGAAAGAGGAATCAAATTTAAGTACTTGACCCACAAAATTCAGCATAAGTAGATCATACTGTTCCCTCCCATTTTAAGAGTCTCTCTTCATTTCAGTCTCAATTAAATGTTAAGCTCACAAAATTCATGACGCAATAATTTCAACCAGAATTCTTGTAATAATGCCAACTATATATATATACATATATATATACATATATATATATATATATATATATATATATATATATATATATATGTATGTATATATGTATGTATATATGTATATATATATATATACAGATATACTCCCTCCGTCCCATTAATAACTTCACTTTTTGCCATTTTGGGTGTCCCATTGAAAGCTTCACCTTTCCTTTTTTGGCAAAGAATCTTTACTATTCTCTCCACTCATTCTCGCTCCTACATTATTTTAATACTCACAACACCATTATAATTTATTATTCCCTCCACTCATTCTCTCTCCTATTTTCAAATTTCTCTCTCCTATTTTCAAATTACACTCACAACATTTTTTCTTCCCACCCATTTTCTTAATTTGCGTGCCGGAGTCAAAATGGTGAAGTAAATAATGGGACGGAGGGAGTATATAAATACATACATATATATATATATATATCTGTATATATACTCCCTCCGTCCCGAAACTTGGTTCACAAACACTGTTTGCACTAGTTTTAAGGAGGGAGTATTATATTGAAAGTGTTGTGAGTGTGAAAATAAAATAGGAGAGAGAATGAGTGGAGAGAATAGTAAATTATAATGGTGTTGTGAGTATTAAAATAATGTAGGAGAGAGAATGAGTGGAGGGAATAGTAAAGATTCCTTTCCATTTTAGGTAAGTTTTAAATGTGTGAAGTAAGTTTTGGGACGCCCAAAAGGGAAAGTGTGAAGATTGTTCCGGGACGGAGGGAGTATATATATATATATATATATATAGAGAGAGAGTTTCTGAAAAGGGACTATCCAAGTGGGATGAGGGCATATCTAAGATGAAAAATTTCATAAGAGTTTGAGAACTGGGGAGAGTTTACCTCATTCTGGAGTGCAGAAGAAGCAGATCCCCTGTGGTCAGGTTCAACTGCAAGGAGGGAATCCAAAAGTGATAAAGCTGATGCAGGGACGTTTTTGAATGTGTCAGCCACACAACGTTTGTAAGGTTGTTGCGGTTTGAATATAGTTGCATGTGGTAGCTTTGAATTTTTCCAGTACTCTTCAGATGGTGAACCACAAAGTTTGAAAATTTTATGTAGTTGTTCCACCTTTAAAATGAAAGTTGAAATGTGATCACAATCCCCAATAAGTTGCATGATGAACCCACAATAGAAATCTCAATTTCCAAGTATAAATAATGAGTAATACTCCCTCCGTCCCTAAATGTTTGTCCCATTTGACTTTTTAGTTGAACTTTGACCACAAATATATGACAATTTAATTATGTTCATGAAATTCTAAAAATTCCTATTGATTCACCATTAATAATATTATCAACAACAACTTTTAGAATTTCATGAACATGATTAATCTCTCATAAATTTGTGGTCAAAGTTCAACAAAAAAGTCAAATGGGACAAACATTTAGGGACGGAGGGAGTACTTAACAGGATACATCAAGATTAGAATAAAAGAAGGAAAATGATTATCACACACAAAAAAGCCCAGATGTTAAAATTATTGATTAGTATTCAGAGCTACTTTTTGCCTAAAATAAGAGGGTCCAAAGAAGATAACTGGATTTTTAGGAATACTTTCCAATGGCACTTACTCAAGAGACTTAAGATTCATATGGGGACGGAGGGAGTAAAATATGGTCAAATATAACTATTTTAGCAGTGAGATTACCTCAGTTCTGCCGGGCATGATAGGCTTTCCAGCTAAAAGCTCAGCAAGAATACAACCAGCACTCCACAAGTCAACAGCTACTCCATAATCAGTAGCACCGAGCAACAGTTCCGGAGGTCGATACCACAAGGTAACCACTCGACTAGTTAGAGGCTGCTTTGGAGGGTTGCAGAAAAAGGTCGCCAACCCAAAATCCCCAATCTTGAGATTTCCATTGTCATCAATCAAAAGGTTTGAGCCCTTAATGTCACGGTGCAGAACACCACGACTATGACAGTGTTCAAGACCACGAAGCAACTGCTGCATATAACATTTTATCTGCAATGTTCAAACATTATAAGAACGCACCAAAATAGACCCTTTTAGGGAGCAATTCAATGCCAAACAAAAGCATAAATAAGAGTATATATGCTCCCACTATCCTTCGTACTAACATACACAAAAGTGCGACATTTATTCTGGGACAGAGGGAGTATGTCTTAAATAATCTTTCCTCAAACATGTACACCGTCGGCAGGTAACAACAATGCTTTAGTCAAGATACTTAATAAGTAAAGACGGTAACATTTTAATAGGCATCCATAAAATCATAACTGTGCTTTCAAAGTAGCATGAGAAGGAAATTTACGAGCTCTACGATAATCAGAAAATGTAGAACTTTTGTGCATTTTCTCCAAGGAAGTATAACAGTGAGAAATTATGTAATTAATGCAAGAAAAATATGAGACAGCGAGGGTGTATTTTCTTAGTTCAACGTGAAACTGTTAAATATCAAGTCTTTTCTTCTCTTCTATCTTCTATAATTCTTATACAAGGACCAAACATGAAAACCTTGCCTTGCCACCCTACAGGTCAACGAAACTAAGCTATCCTTCCTCCCACGAAGCTATATGCACAAACCGAACACTGAAATTACAATCGTAAATAGCCACTTATTGAGCCCCAAACTCTATCCCCGAAGGAGAGAGAATCAACAGTAACCCCATCCTCTAAATTTAACATTAAAGTTCCTTGGATTGATCAGGTCTCTAGTCCTTGCATACGTTTCCTAAACTTCCTGATTCCATCCAAATTCAATCCTGTCATTCCCGAAGCCTTGTAATTTCACAGCAGATAAAGGAAATGTGAGGGATCCCCACAGATGTATCCCAATATTGCATCCCAACCTACGGGGCAATGCCTAAAATAGTGATGGGAATCCATCATAAGGTCAACTGCAGCACTTCTCCTGGTTTCATAAACTTCTTCCACATTGACCAATATTACAATCATCGCCAATCAGACCAGTAGAAAGTTGACTAATTTTCAGAAATTCATATTGCAGTTCATACTAACAACTAATTATGTATTTAACCTAACCAGATATTGAAAAACATCATGTCGAGCATGTTCAATACCACATCAGTAAGAACTAGAGTGAATTAATGATTGTGTAATCAAAATCTCCTCTTCATGTGCACTCGTAGAATCAGAAAAGTTTAGGGGTACGTAGTTATACATTATCTCCAAAACAGTAGGGTGGGAGTTTGGGCCTCCTAGTATGTGCTGTCAAATCAGAATACACATTATTAAACTACTGTCAGGCATTATGCTCAAAAGTTACAGGACACTGAAACATTCTTATCAAGACATCTGAATAAGTGAAAAAGTAACACCCCTAATTTTCTAGTCAAAGTAAATCCAGGGATGCAACTAAGGACCTATCAGCATCATCTTTTTATAGCCTAATCATATCCAAAGATGTTAGATTGCTGTGAAGCTGAAAGTTGGAAACCCGCAGCAAAATTCTGCATGCTGAAAAAAGATATAGTAGTTTGGCACCACATTCATATATTGTCTTGTATGCCCCTAAATGCAAGGAAAATGTACACACCTGTGGTTCGGTAAACTTAATTGTTGGACTTGCCGCAAGCCCCGCAAGATCATGCTCCATATACTCGAATACAAGATATATATTGCCTGAAACCCTGGAAGTGACTAGACCTTCAAGCTTCATCACATTTGGGTGGTCCAATCTACGTAGAACAAGGATTTCTCGCGCCATAAAGCGGACACTCTCTGGGTCCATGTTAACAAATCTGACCTTCTTCAATGCAACAATTTTACCAGTTTCAAGGTCACGTGCTCTGTACACACTGCTATAAGTCCCCTGTCCAATCTGCACCAAAAAATGTGTCAGTACAAACAATCATTAACCAATTGGTAAAAAACTTAAATCATTAATCTTAGTTCTATCAAAGAAACAATGCCCAATGAGATGCCCAAATTTCAAAGAAGCATAATGGTTAGAAGAGATGAAGTAAACAATAGTCCACACAACCAACTACTACCTGTCCCCTTTGGATCTCCGTAGATGGTGAACAGTCTGTCCAAGTACTAGTACTACATAGATAAGCCCTCATTAATTCAAATCAAACATACAAACAATCGTCCTGATATTAAGTACTCCCTCCGTCCCACCCGAATTTGGACAAAGTTACTTTACACGGAGATCATAGTTATTAAAGGCCCAAGGCGCACTAAGGCGCAAAAGGTGTGCCCGGAGCCTAGGCGCAAGGCACAAGGCGGGCGCACGCCCGAGTGACGACGCAAAAATGCCTTAAAATACTAAAAATGTAGTATACATACAACATCAAGATGAGCAATAAATCAAATACAAGTAGTAAATCAAACATACGTTATAAGTCATAAAAGAAACAAGCACAAAAATACGTTATATGTCATAAATGTATGTATACTATACTAAAAATATAGTATACATACAACATCAAGTGATTAGGGAGATCGATGGAGTTCTTCCCAGGTCGCCGGAGGTCATCGCTGTTAGTTTGAAGGAGTTCCTAGTGATCGCTACTCTTATACAGAGTTATGACACGTGTACGTGAGAGAGTCGTGGCAGAGAAGAGTAATAGTCGTGTATTAGGTTTAATTACGATTTAATTGTTGGTCAATTATTGTGCCCGGAGCCTAGGCGCACACCATCAAGGCTCGCGCTTCAGCCCTAGGCGCGCCTAATCCCTCGCCTATGAAACAGAGCCTCGCCTAGCACTATCCAGGCTCCAAAGCTGAGCCTCTCTGCGCCTGGAGCCTAGGCGCGCGCCTAGGCGCGCTTTTAATAACTATGACGGAGATTAAGAAATAACAATAAGATAATAAAAATGTGTGGTAGAAAATGAAGAGAGAGAATGAGTGGAGTTAATAGTGGTTGGTTGAATAAATTGTATGGTGGAGAATGAGTGGAGTTAATGAGTGAGTGGGGTATGCCCATTTTTTTATTATTATAAACTTACCTTTTTGGGTTGTCCAAATTCGGATGGGACGCCCAAAAAGGAAATTTGTCCAAATTCGGGTGGGACGGAGGGAGTACATAGCATCAAATGAACGTTTCATCAGGATTGGCAAAACTAGAGTGCTTTGGCAACTGAATGCACTCAACCAACTATAAATCCTCATTTAAAGTCAGCGGCATATACAAGCACTCTCATGAAATTTAATACAAGAAATAGACATGAATACTTCAAAGATCAAGAGTTCTAGTTGCACGATCATGTGCGTCAACTGCAAAGGATTCCAATTCAGCATGTCTAAATGATGACAAATAAGCTACAGAAGTCATATTAAGAACTGATCCTACAGATGCCAAAAGGGTATACAAGTAAATAGTAACTTCTTTGAAACACCTAAATTAACGAAAAAGACGTAAACAAATTTCAGAGCACCAGTAGAGGAGACAAATTCATGACAAGTATGATGATTGAATGTGAAAACACAAAAATAGAATACAAACTGGTTGAAAAAACACCTATCCCCAAATATAAAAATGACTGGCAACAAAGGGTAACATGAAATAATACAGATTCCCTAATGTATTTCAAATCACAAAGGGTAACGAGAAATAATTCAGATTCTCCTAATGTATTTCAAATCAACAAAGCAACAAAGAGTAACGAGAAATAATTCAGATTCTCCTAATATATTTCAAATCAATATGCAAAAACAGACAGCATATACATATCATGATTCACATGAATAGCAACAAAGTATCTGTCCTCGTGCTATTTACAGTAAGAAACAAAATGGAATAATAAAAAAACAAGACTACCAATGATATTAAGACATGTAAGGTAAATGAATCAAATGAAAACTGAAGAGATATAAAAGTTGGAAAACCTTGTCCAATTTCTCAAATGACTCTGCCCTTCGAGGTAGCCAACCTTTGATAGCTTCCCCCGCCACAGCAGTCAGCCATGGTGGCCATCCGGCAGAAGATTGTGATCCATCAACACCATTCCTAATACTAAATAGTCTAGATATCTCAGGTTGTCCTCCATTAACCCTAGAATCAATTGCCTCAGGTCTTTGAGCTATTGCCACCTCAGGCTTTTCATATACCATAACCTTATTCTTCTCCTCCTCATCCCATGATGTCTCTCTCGAGACCACATTTTCTTCATTCACATCTGATATAAGCCTAGTGGTGGCGTCGTTGGCACCATTATCAACCTCCACCACTACTTCATCCCTTCTAGAGGAAGCAATAAATCGTTTCGATGATTTCTTTGATTCTTTATCTATGTACTCATCAGCAGAAATTCCTTTCGAGCAAATGCACCCCATTTTACTCACATATCAAGTTCCCCGCTTCCAAACAGGAAACCTAAATTTCAGCAAATTATTTGATTATCCAATCAGCATTCATAAAATTTCCAAACTCCAATGCACACAATTCAAAGGTAATGAAAACAGACCCTTTTGAACTCTCTTCAAATTCACAATTGAGAAATTTTCAAAAAACACAAAAGCTTGAAATTTGATTCCAAATCAAGACTTTTGATGAGTGAAATGAAATGCGATTTCAGAAAAGAATACTATAAAAAGGGTAATTGAAGAAAAGAAACACAACCCTAACCTAATTACACCAATCAATATGAATCTACAACAGGATCAAGATCCCCAAATCATCAACAATACAAGGAACACCTACCTACATTGAAAGAAAATTCAAGAATGACATACCCAGAAAATTCGGTTGGCAGGAATCTGAAAAAAAACAAAAAAAAATTGAATCAAACGTAGATATAAAAAACATGGGAAATTT
Organism: Adenophora triphylla var. japonica; assembly: GCA_022495995.1. Lineage (NCBI taxonomy): Eukaryota > Viridiplantae > Streptophyta > Magnoliopsida > Asterales > Campanulaceae > Adenophora > Adenophora triphylla. The sequence goes on from JAFEMH010001070.1 coordinate 349,001, forward strand.
TCTAATCGGTATGGTTTTCACCGCAAATTTTTACAAAATTAATGGAAATAACCGTTGATTAAAAAACTTAATTCGACTATGGAAAATGTAAAAATAATTTTTTTATTTTTTTACTGATCTGAAGAAAATTAAAAAAAAAAAAAAATCGGATCTGGAGCACCTAGAAAAGCGAAGAACCAAGAGAGAGGCCCGCGCACACACGCGAAAATAAAGACTCGTGCGAGGGAGGGAAGAATAGAGTGTGGTGGGGTCCACGCTAACTTACGCTAGACGCCGCACAGAAATCGAAGTAGCCTCCTTTTGTTGCCACTTGGCAAAAATTATGGTCCATTATATGGGCCCTACTGAATAATATCACCTGATGTAGAAAGCGACAAATATTTTTCACCAAAAAATACTCCCTTTGTTTCCCAAAATAATATGTAGGGCTGGCAAATGGTACTCTTCCGTATCAACCAATTCATATATCAACCGTACTAAGTGTAATTGGTACAGTGAAATCGGTATATCGAACTTTCGGTACGGTAGTACCGTACCAATTTGTAAAAATGGTTGATACGTGGTATATAGAAGTGAAATCGGTTGGCATACCAAAATACCGACTTATTTTTTTTAAAAAATAAAAAATATATATTATTATATACTCCCTCCGTCCGCTTAAATGGTTCATACTTTCTATTTTGGGCGTCCGCTTACATGGTTCACACTTTGTTTCTTTCCTAAAAAGGAAACCTTAAATCACTATTCTCTCCACTCATTCTCTCTCCTACATTATTTTAATACTCACAACACCATTATAATTTACTATTCCCTCCACTCATTCTCTTTCCTATTTTATTTCACACTCACAACACTTTCAATATAATACTCCCTCCTTAATTAACGTGTAAACAGTAACTGTGAATCTTCTAAGCGGACGGAGGGAGTACATATAAATATAATTAAAAAAATCTAACCCTAAAAGTCTTAATTCTAATTGAAGATCTGTTTTTTTCTTCTCTCCAGCGGCCGTTTCTTTCTTCTCTCCCTCTCCCTCACGCTACTTGGCGTTCTCGCACTTTCTCTCTCTCTCTCAATTGTGAGTTTTTTTCCCACACCCTTCCACCGGTCTTCTCTTCTTCCCACACCCTTGCGCTGACACCAACTCCGCTCCACCCCACGGTAAGCTTTCCCCCTTATATTGAAGAGCTGTTTGAGCCTTTTTGCTCGGGCCTTTTTTCTTCAAATCTGAGCCAAGATCTCTTCAGATCTGATTTTTCTTGCCTTATTCCAGGTTAGTGAGTATCTTTTCTGACTTTGATCTTCAGATTTGTTGAAATTTTCAAATCTGCAGTTGCATATTCATATTTGCTAAATTATCTTTTCTTGGGGTTTCTGTAAATTCGTGTTTTTGCTAGTGCTTGTGTTGGAAATGAATGTGGTCATTTGAATTTGCTACATTATCTTTTCTTGGGTTTTCAAAATTATTAGATCTTTGTATCGAGTTCCTTGGACTGAATGTGCTTAATTTTGTGATTCGGGCCTTAATGAGATTGTGAGAAAATTGTTACTAGAAATATTAACATTTGTGTGTGGAAGAAAAGTACTTAGTTAAAGTTTGTTAGTTCATTCTTATAGCTTAGCCTGCTACCCGTTTGATGAAATAATCTGTGTTTTCTGTGTTTTGAGACGTATTTTTTTGTTATAATATGTTGTTCAAAACAATATAAATGGATTTTTTTTGTCTTTATTTACATTTGGTATATGTCTAATACCAACCGTACCAACCGAATACCAACCGTACCATAAACTTGGTATACCGACTTTTATGGTTGGCACTGGTACAGATTTTCTTATACCAAATCATATACTTGGTTGGTACATGGTATAAGCAAAATAAAGCCGGTATACCAACCGAACCACCCCTAATAATATGTACAAAGATTTTTGTGGACGTCCTAAAATGAAATGGGATCCACTTCTCTCTACTCACAATATTTTTTAAATTTACTATTTTTTCCACTCATTTTTTCTTCTATTTTACTTTTACACTTGCAACACTTCACCCTTATCAATTTTTTACCTTAATTCTCGTATCGACACAAAAAATTGGTACAATTGTGGGACGGAGGGAGTACGGTTTTCTTTTCTTATACAGCCCTTGGTTGAGAATTGTTGGGCTAAACTGTTTTGATTAAATTGGGCTTAATGGGCCTAAAGTCATCGCAACGGCCCGTGACATTTAATGTATTGGGCTTATTGGGCTTGCGCTTTGAAGTTTTTTTCCTTTCTGATTTTGTTTAGTACTTCTTCTCTCTCTCTCTCTCTCCTACATGTTTTAAGAAATGTAATTAGGCCTATCAATTTTGGCTCATACCCATTTATCCGCTTGACTAAGTTAATTATCCGACACCAGCGACACGACTCTTAAATGCAACTAGTCAGTAACCCGTCGAGATTCGACGGGAGCATAGTAATGCTAAGAAAAAAAAATTACTACCTCGGTCCCTAAATAATCTTCAAATTTGACATTTTTCATTAATAAACCCCTCATGATCTACATTGCTATATAAAGTTCAACGATGATGTTAATTTCAAGATGAGGATGAGCTTGACAATAAACGATGTTTTCTTATAACACAACTTATTCCAATACACACTGCCGACTATCTTTTCATGTAACCCAAGAACTCCATGTAAAACACCATACATACATGAAGCATTCACTTAAACAATGTAAATATGATATATGTGCATATCATCCCATTCTATTCACCCCCATAGGCCATAGCCACACACAAAAAAGAAGAAAAGAAAGGGAAAAAAAATAAGATATTTGAAGCCCTCAGAGTTACAATGAAAGTGAAACATCCATTAAGACTTCATGCACACAGTGCTAAATTATAATTCATACTCTTTCGTCCCAAATTGAGTTAGCAACGTCCTCCACTGTCGAGAGAAAATTTCCTGTGATGTAAAGAAGAGTTTTATTTTAAGTCTATTAAATGAATTATTGCAAGTATAAATATTTATAAAATTAGAATTACCCCATTTAGCAGCAGCCACATTAATTTGAATCTGATACCTACAAACCAATACACGCATTAAAGTTAAGTCTATTAAATGAATTATTGCAAGTATAAATATTTATAAAATTAGAATTACCTCATAATTTGTGAAAAACTTCTTTATAGACCACATTAGTGGTCACATCGCTCGTTTGACCGTCCTTTTCACAAATCAGAACTTTGAGACCCTTTTTGCTTGTAACTCTCGAGATTGCTACATACAACTGCCCGTGACTGAATACAGGTCGAGGAAGGTAAAGCCCTACATGAGAAAGAGATTGTCCCTGACTCTTATTTATAGTCATAGCGAAGCAAAGATTCAATGGGAACTGTCTACGCTGGAATTTAACTGGGAATTTTGTCAAATCGGATGGGCTCAACATCATTCTAGGCACAAACACCTTCATGCCAGTATTCTTTCCAGAGAGCATTCTTGCTTCAACTATATGTTTTCCTAGATTTGTAACCATCAGTCTCGTTCCGTTGCATAATTCAGAAGCTTGATCAATGTTTCTGAGTAGCATGACTATACACCCAACCTTCGTACGTATGGAATGGTTCGGCAAGCCCGAACATTTGGTCGTATTAAGAAACTCAACAGAAAATACATCATCGTGTCCAACAATATCGCCGTCCTCCTTGCTGATGCTATCTGAACTCATATACAACACTTCTTCACCGGGCAACTGTGACATCACATAATCATTGATAGTATCTACTATCTCATTAGTTGGTGCCAAAATTGCTCTATCCTGAAAAAACCCATCAATACCCATATTATGTAATATGTCAGGATAAGTTTTTTGAACAATAGTTGCAATAGGATCAGCTGTATCCGTTATCAAAATATCATTTGGTAATTTAATGTCAACTTCTCCATCATTTTCTTCACCGACATCACCATCTCCTACCCTTAGTATCCATTCAGCAAAATTTTTGATCTCCATAGCATCGGAAGAGGAAGAGGAACCGACCTACATAGATTCACAAAATGAATGAGATAGAAATATTTAATTACTGGAATAGGAAAATGTAAAATATTAAAGTTTAATATAAGATGATTTACCTGCAATCTCATATTTTTTGTCAATTTTAGAACCTCACACGAATTCCAAAGTTTAGATGAACTAATGGCAGCATGTACAATATCATGTCGGCTTCCTTTAGGCACAACAGACAATATTTGCCTGAAATCTCCTCCAAACACAACAACTAATCCACCGAAGGGTTTATCAGAGCATCGACCAGCAGAAGTACGCATAATGTCCCTCAAGCTCCTATCAAGAGCCTCAAAGCAGTGCTTGTGGGTCATTGGAGCCTCATCCCAAATTATGAGCTTCGTTTTCTTTAGGAGACCACACACATCAGAACCAGGTTTAATCTTGCTGCAAGTTGAGCTTTTGTCCACCCGAATAGGTATGCCAAATCAGAGTGAGCAGTCCTACCTCTTGGAAGAAGTAAGGAAGCAACACCGCTAGAAGCAACTGGAAGAACTATGTCCCTCCTGCTTCGCAATGCCGAGCACAAAGTCCTCCATATGAACGTCTTCCCGTGCCACCATACCCGTACAAAAAGAACACTCCACCATCGCCTAAATCAACAAAGACATAATCTTTTCATAAACCATCCTTTGTTCCTCATTCAAACATTTATGTAACTGAGTGCTCAAATTTGCATCTCCTCAACGTCATATGACATTTCATCTAATATTAGCATATTCTCCGCATCAGAAATAACAGAAGTGCTTGGTTGAGGCATGTCTTTAAAATTTCGGAGACCACTGCAATTTGCTGCCAGTAACTTATCAATTTCAGCCAATGCAAAATTTTTTACTTGATCGTCACTGAAGTTTCAAATTTCTACAATATGAAAAGATTCACATTAAAAAAATAATCAAAATATAATTAATTCACACCATTTTAAAAAATAATATAAAAAACGTGACAAATCATATAAACATTAATATATTTCATTAAAAAATTAAATCAAACATCAAAAAAGTTTTACCAGGATTGTTAAAATTCTTCTGATGCTTGTAAATGATATCATCTGACAGTACTACTAAACATTTTTCATATGTAATAGTCTTCTTAAATAATCAGGTGACCCCCATTCACTTGCTTCTTTTATTCCATCCACATACTCTTTATCATCATCTAACAATCCTAGAGCATAACATGCTGCTTTGTAATCATCGTGCACTTTGTTATTTACGGTTTTCAAATCATCATAACATGTAGCACCAGGAATATGATTTAACATCAGCCTCAGATAGTATATATCTCCAGTATTGATGGGGACATGATAAATCCGTCCTATTGATGTGCCTTTCTTTCTAGGACGCCATTCTCGCTTTGTCTTATCCCAAACAAAATTATTTGGAAACTCATGATACATGTAACGTCGAGCCTCTGAATTTTCACGATTGATTTTCATCCACTGTAAAAACTGTGATTGACTAACAGTAGGTTTACCCACAACATCCGGAAGATAATCACCGTCTTTAAAAGGAATGACCTGGTCTCCTTCTAAATGGAAAGATAAGCGCTCAACAGGGGGTGTCCTGTAATGGAGATCAAATCCAAATATTCTCCACATCACCTCACATGCAGAAACATATCTGCAATCCATATAATGTTTCACTTCATCATCGATGCAAAACTTAACCCCTATTCTGTCACTTCCCTTGCTGATATACTTGAATAAGTACTTTATGGATTTGCTTTGATTACAATATTTCACGTTGATGTGAGCCTGATACTTCAACAACAACTCAGCATTATAAGGCACAATATACCTATTATCAAGCAAAACTCCACATTTTTCTACATTGGCTCCGGTGTCTCTCCTCCGATAAACATGATATCCATTCTCATCAATGGATGTTCCTTCATTAATGGTTTTAGGGAAGTTCTTTGAGCACCTTTTATTTTCCATGCAAGGGGACTTTGGGTTAGCAGCACCACAAGGACCATGTACCATATATTCTTTTACAGCCTCGTACAATTTAGGATTAGTTTCTTTATCGAGAATATCAGCACATATCCACTTGTCGACATTTTCGGCTGTTCCTGCTCGGTCCTTACTTTTGAGAAAAAGAAGAATATGAGCATGGGGAAGACCTCGCTTTTGAAACTCCACAGTGTAAACAACTGTATCAAATAAGCATGGGAAGAAATAAAATTATTTTCACATAAAAATTTAAAATCTTAATAATAATTAAAAAATTCTTATTGTATCATGCTTAATGAATTAACAAAACTCTTTTTAATTTTTATTAGGACATTGTTTTTATAAATGTATTGATATATGAGTAATCAAGTTGATGACAGTTACTAAAAGAAAAAAAAGGAAAAAAAAACGGTGGACTTAAAGACTTACGTGCAGTAGGCTCGCCAAAAATCTTCTTTTTCTTCAAATCTTTTACTAATTCGTCAACCTTCATCTTAAAAACCCGACATATAATATCAGCCCTATCTTCTGGCCTTAGCCCCTCCTTCTGAACAAATCTCGTAATCTCTGGCCACTTTGGATTGCAGGTAAACGTGATAAAGAGTGACGGATATCCTGTCCACCTGCAAATAGCTAATGCATCCTGAAAATTTTGAGTCATCCAATGCTGTCCTCCGGTGTACGTTGATGGCAACACAACTCGCCTACCTGCAGATGATGGATCGATATCTCCTCTCGAAACCGCTTCTGATAGTTTCCGGTAAGATTCAACACGAAGAGCGGGTTGATTGTGACGAATCCACTGAAGCCTCTGTGTATCCATCATTATGTACGAATCAACCATGAACCTAGCTGCGGTAGTCTTCCACTTCTCATAAGTTGGGGTCCCTCTGTAGACCTCTCCTGTAGTCGGAATGATAAGAACTCCTTCAAAGAAAGATTGGGTCGCTTTGACATAGGAGGCATATTCCTAGGAATATCAGTATAGTATCCATCTTCCCCATAAACTAACAGCAGCGGGTACTGAAGAGGAAGATAACACGGGTTGAACTCGTGTATTTGTTTTAAGTCACCACACCTATTCTCAACCATGATGTCTCTCACATCAGGTGCATCTTCAATATCACCCTCGATAAGAGCTGCCACTTCTGAGGTAGTTGGCAAATTATACATTCGTCCATCTCTATTTTAACGAAATTGTTAGGCGTAAATACCATCTCTCTATTTTTTTTTCAATATTTATGTACTCCCTCCGTCCCTAAATTAATATTAAAACAATTTGCTCTTGATTGTTATTTGTAGTCAGGGTTGGTGAGAGGATTTGAGACTCTCTGTGGACAAGCTTTTGGAGCAAAGAATTACAGGAGAGTTGGCATATATACTTTCAGTGTCGTGATCTCTCTCCTTGTAGTTTGTCCCCATAAGTGTGTTATGGTTTTACTTAGATTGATTTCTAATTCTCAATGCTCATCAAGACCCATAATTGATATCCATGAGTCATCCTTATTATTGGCATACTATATAGTATTTGTGTGAATAATGCTCGTCCTAGGATGATGGTGTTTGGGTCATTTTTATTGACATTTTTTGCTTCGATAATCTTGCCAGACATAGTTTAGGGTTTAAGGTTCTGTATGTGTTTTATGACTTTGTTTATGCAGATTATGAAATTTTGCGACACTTGGCTCTATGGGAGTGTTATTGGAGAGATTAGTAAAATATTAAAGTGAAATATCATATCATTTATTACTCCCTCCGTCCCTAAATGTTTGTCCCTTTTCTCATTTATTTCTCTTATTTATTCCTCTTGTCCCAAAAAGTTTGTCACTTTTCTAAAATTAAATAATCAAATTAATGGAACTTCCAATACCACCCCTGGAATAAAAATAGTCAGTTGCACCACCAACCTCAACGGAAAACAACTGCCGATCTTCGGGAACTCGTCGGCCATTCGCCAGCTCATCGTCGCCGATTGCCGGTAAATTTTCCGGCCACCGAAATTTTCTTACAATAATATTATCTTCTTTAGACCGTGAAAATGAGATTTTAGAAAAGAAGAAAGGGATCTTATTCTGGAAGTTTCTGACCGTCATTTCTAAAATCTCATTTCTGAAATTTTCTGACAGTGATATTTACAGATCTGAAATTTCCGGTCGCCGAATTTTCTCATTTTCTCATTTTCAGATCTTTCTAAAATCTGAGTGATATTTTTCCAATACCACTTTTGCACCGTCTAAAGAAGAGAATAGATCTATTTCAGATCCGAGATGAGAAAGAAGGAAGTTCAATGGAGATCGGGATATGATTTTTGCAGATCTGATCTTGGACAAGAATGAACGGTCGCCGGAGACGAAGGAGATAGCCGGAGAATGGAGGTGGATTTGAGCTTTTACCGGCGTCAGTGATCGGAGTTGGACGAAAAGAGGATGGGAGGGTTCGCCGGAGAAGGGATGGAAGGTTGTCGGAGATGGGAAAGAGAGTCACCGGAGATGAGGAGGGCGGTTGCAGGGAAAGAAATTAGAGAGAGAAAGTAGAGAGAGGGAGGGAGCAAGTCTGGGAGGAGTGGTATACTGGTATCATATGGCCATATGGGTGTGAGTGTAATTAATCTCATTTGGGGCAATTTGGGAAATCAAATTTATACCATAAAATAATAAATAATGTTTGAAAAGTCAATTGGGACGGAGGAAGTATTATATCATTTGAAAGCATAATGAGTAGTCAAGTGATATTAAAAACTTTAAAACTATCTTAAGAATGCATAAAAGTTGCACTAAAATTGTATGAAATTTGCAACATAATTGTTCATTCATAAAATTGTTTTAGTTAATTAAAAATATGGGTTTCGACTATTGCGACAATCTATATATATATATTAAAAGAGAAACATTTCCATGTCTCTCATTAAGCCACCTCACAATTTCATGTCATTATTTCATGTCATCTTTGATCCAATCACAATTTGCCATGTGTCAATGAAGAGGAAAGGTTTGTTTTTTTATTCTTTTTTCATAATAAATTTCGGTTTAACTAAATTTAAAAAAAAAATCTTACTGAAAAAACACTTGCTAATTTAGCTCCTAATTTATCTCCTTAATATCTCTAAAATTAAATATTAAATATTTCTTATAAAGTGAAAAACTAATATTCATTTCCGAAATTAACAATTTTAAAATTAAGAGGAAATATTTTATTTTTATTCATTTTTCATAATAAATTGCGGTTTAAATAAATTAAAAAAAAAACTTACTGAAAAAACACTTGCTAATTTAGCTCCTAATTTATCTCCTTAACATCTGTAAAATTAAATATTAATAAAGTGAAAAAATAAATTCATTTCCGAAATTAACAATTTTAATACATTTCCGAAATTAACAATTTTAATACATTTCCGAAATTAATAAACAAAAAATGAATTCAAAATAAAAAATCCCAGGCAATTATTTTTGGATCACAACTAAATATTTTTAATTTTCGTAAAATACTCTTTTTAATTAAGTAATGAATAATAATTTAAATTATTTCCTTAGTTATATATTAACTTTACTAAATTAAATATTCTATTTAGACGTAGTATTAAAGGAATATATTTGTAAATAAGGAAGTTTTTGCTACATTGAAGTATAAAAGAAAGGGAAGGAAACCACGGGCCATAGTTAGGCTTATTATTTGAAATATGGGTCCGAATATAGAACATCAATTTAATTATATTGCTATTATAAGTTTTTCATTACATTTGGAACTATGCTATTCCCTATGTCATAAAATAAATGTCACACATCAATTTTATGGTCAACTTGATTAAATTTTTGACAAAGGTTAAGATAATTTAATTATAATATCATAATATTTAATATTGTTATTGATGCAACATTAGATATACTATCAAAAACTAATTTTTTATTTGTATGAAAATGATTTACTTTTTTAGTCAAATGTTGATTAAAATTCAATCAAGTTGACAAAAAAATCAAAGTGTGACGTGTATTATGTAACATAAAAAAAAAATACTAAACAGTGCTATTTGAGACTATTAATTTTTCTAAGGAACATTAGTTTTCTTGTTCAATTGAAAACAAAGTCATAATATTAAACTTTGAAAAGGATATTAATTTTTTATTCAGTTGTAAGTCTCATTCTTGGGTTCCAGCTATTCATGAAATTTTCAAAATTATATTTAAATTCTTCTAAAAAATATATGAGCATAACTTCTAAAAACATTAATGACTCAAAATTTAAATTATTGTTGCAACATTTTTGAAGATGATTTAATCATAGTAATTTAATTTATAAATGTATGTTTATACCATTATTTAGGATAAAAATATTTTTTTTTTTGTTCAAAAACTAACTCAAAAAGTTGGTATTTACAAAAAAAAATAAAAAACAAACACATAAGATGAGAAATTACAAAAAACTACTCAAATAATATGAAAATTTCAAAAAACTAATTTTTTTTCATATTTTTTTTGTCAAACAACTGTGAATTAATGCTAATCAATAAGCTTAATAATAGGAAAATATGTACATAATATATATTTACAATATGCAAAGGAAGATATGTGCAGAACATATATTTACAATATTCGTGTATCTCATTATAATAGGCAGTTATATAATTGATTGATAAGGATGATTGTTATTGTTAGTATTGATGATAAGTAGGTCAAATGATAGATCCTAAATTATAGTCTTAGATTTTGGTCAGACGTTTGTATATATTGGCTGAGCTTGGAATGTAAATTTGACAGAATGAGGATTTGAAATGATTTTAAAGCTCATGTTTATCTAAATTTTTAAACAAATTAATACCAATTAAGCCAAATTTAATTTCAAATCAGTTGTTAATATTTCAATTCTTACCTTAACTAATGAGTGAAAAGTGTAGAGATTATTTGATGCTAATATTTAATTAGTCAAAATTTGAAATATAAATATTCTTTATTATCGGATGATATCTTAGTTAGTGGTTTAAATTTGAGAAAATATGGTTTAAGTTATATTCAAAGTTAATTTCTAAATAAAAAAAAGTAGATCAATAAAAAAAAAAGAAAAAATGAAAGGAGGGCATGATTTCATTAGTATTCAAAATTTTCGAAGTCAAAACTACCTAAAATATAGTAATTTTCAAAGTCAAAACTACCTAAAATATAGTAACAAAACTCTTACACCAGTCTTTTTCTAAAAAATGTTAAATATTTAAACCGATTAGTATTAAAAATTTGCAAATTCATTACTACGTTCTTCATTGTCAATACCCTTAATTTTTTTTTTCATTATTTCTCAATTAGTAATATTCTTGCAATATTTTTAGAATTTTTGTTTTTTTAATTCCCTTAAATAATAATTTCTGAGTAATATTTGAATGAGTTAGAGTTTGAATTAGCCCAATGGAATTTGCAATTGACAGTTACATATGAAAAATGTTTAGAAACATGATTTTTTAAATGATAATACCACTTAAAAATGATAATATATGTACTCTTTACATATAATATTTTTTAATTTAGAAAAAAATATAATAAATTAAAATTTCAAAATTTTAAATGGTAAAGATTTATTAAAGATTTAGTGTTTTTATTTTTTAATTATTAAGCTGATAATATTTTAAGTTGATAAAAAAAAGGTTTTTATATTTAACTGTTAAGATAAAAAAAGTGATAATATATATAATTTTTAAAACATGGTATTTTTTTAGAAATTTTAACTGGTAAAGATAATGTTTAATTTTATTTGAACTTAAATTTTTAGGCTGAAAATTAAATAAATTTCGAAATTGGCTTCATCATTAGTGACACGTGGAATGATTTGATTGGTGGAAACTTCCACGTGGCTTTCCACGTCATAATGCCACGTGGATGGGCTGAGAGACCTAGAAATGTTTTTGGTTTTAAATATTATATAGATTATAGCTTTTACGAGGTAATAACAAAAGTATTATTAATAGTTGTTTCTCTTTATTGTATTACTTTACTCAAAAAGTACACTGTATGTATGCAGTAAAATAAGTTTCAATTTAAGTTTAAAACTAGCGAGTAATCCGTCAAAATTCGACGGACATAGTTAAACTTTAGCCATCAAGCAAAATGTTATAATTTCTTTTGTGAGTCATTTTCTGATTAGGAAAAATTAGTCAAAACATCTTTAATTAAATAGCAAAATATTTAAAGATTAGGCACTAAGCATAATATTATGTAAACATTTAATATGACATCTATTATTTGTTAAACAATCCAAAAATATCAAATTTTGTGATTTCATAAGTTCACTAAAAATAAAAATGATAAATAGGAATATCTTTAGCTAAAATAGATTACATCATATTATTACATTTCTTTTCAGCCGAAAAAGTATGTATTATTAAATTATGTTTAAAAATAATCTTATTCGATTTATATGTATCAATTAATAAATTAAAGAAATACTGCTAATAAATTTAATGCATAGGGAGTGGTAATTTTAGTATAGAAAAAAAATAAGGCATGCATTAGATTTATGAAAGTTGACAACGACCTTTTTCTCAAATAATTCTTTTTTAAATTATTAATTTTCAAAATGATAAATCTTTTAACCTATTGCCCAAAATAATTATTTTCATGAAACTTGCCACATCGTGTAGCGAGTTTAATATTTCGTTCATTGAAACACGCTAATTGAAATAGCGAGTTTAGTATATTAAACGTTGAAATTGCCTCAAATTACCTAATTATGAATTAGTAAATTCACTACATTGTGTAGCTATTTTAGAAGTACTCGCTACTTGGTATAGCGATTTCAAGCGGAGAATAACTCGTCACATTGTGTAGCGAGTTTAAGCATTTCAGGTTGGGGATTGATGTTGTTCCATATCCAAACAACCACAAACACAAAATAGTCGAAGAAAAAACCTAAATTTTCAAATCTTATAATTTCAGAATTGGTGAATACTAAGAATTAAGGTAAATCAACATCATCTTAATCATTGTTTTTACTTATATTTAGATATATAAATTTAAGTTTTTTATTGTTTCTTAGTACATTATAGATATAAATGTTAAAACTAAGGTTTTGAGGGTTTTAACACTTTGATTTCATAATGTAGGGCTAAAGATGAACAGAGTTTCATTCATTTTCGTGTGCTATTGGGGAAGTGATGATAAACAACCATTTGATTGTCCTCATTTTCAGAATGGACCGAAATGTGCGATTATAACTTATTGTAGCTGCAAATACAATCAATTAATTGATAATTTATATTAGGGGTGTAAATGGTTCGGTTTGATTCGGTTTAGGCCAATTTACGGATCGAATCACTAGTTATCGGTTTGGAAAAATCTCAAACTGAATCGAACCGTGAAAAAATTCAAACCAAACCACCATGGTTTGATTTGAACCGCTGTTTGATTTTATGATCCGAACCGCAGTTTAAACCACGGTTTAAATCATGAAATTGAACACAGCTTAAACCATTAATTAGAACATGGTTTCAGACTACACAATTCATTGTCATGTTTGTTTGAATTTTTTAGACATAGTATAAAGAACATATTCAAAATTTAAATAAAATTATGCTTCGATGTTTATGATAACAACAAGCCATTTGAGTACTTGTAATGGTATGTGATAAAAAGTGAATTAATATTATTACATGAAGATTAACCAAAAGAAAAAAGGTTATGAGCTAAAATAAATGAATAGAATTAAAGGTTTTCAAATCTAAATGTAAGGTGAATATGAAAGATATGTATATCTACGATTAATATCGAACAGTTTGGTGGTTTGGTTTATCGGTTCGATCTCGCGGTCTCGAACCGTGGTTTGGGGTACAGACCGCAGACCAAATCGAACCACACGGTTTGACAATTTTTGAAACTGAACCAAACCACTATTGCTTGAAACCGAACTAAACCGTTTGGTTTGGTTTGGTTTGGTTTGGTTTGGTTCCGAACCGTGGTTTGTACTGAACCACTTACACCCCTAATTTATATAAAGTGATGGGTGTAGATCGAACACAATATGAGTTGAAAGTTATTTGTAGATATCCCCATTCCTTTGATAGCGGGATTGATGAGTATTTTCCTTTTTCGTATTTAAGATGATGCACGTATGGTATAATGTTCGATGTTTCTGCTAAATTTGGGGGGGGGGTTATTTGCAATTGTATTTGGTCATCAAATTAATTGAAAATTGACGTTATGAAGAGTTTGAAACATGTATTACAAAGACCTTTTATGGTAATTCACCAAGTTGCTACCGTGATGCAGGTGTTTGTCCAAGTACACAAACACTTGTATAAACTCAAACTTCAAATTATGGTAACAGGGCATGCCCAAATGATCCAATTGATGATGAGAATTCAAAAGATATTGTAGATTATGAAGAAGAAAAAGAAGAAGAAGAAGACACAGATTTAGATGCAATGTTAAACGATGTTGATGATAAATATCAAGAGTGTATTAGTGATTCTAATATAGATTTGGGAGAGGGTGATGATGGCCTGATTGATGATGACGTGTAAACACATTTGTTTCATTATGAAGAGCCGAAAAAATCGAAGGTATGAGAGAGCAGATTATCCTATCTACAGTGATATTTATCGACAAGAAGAAAGCTTGATTGATTATAATAAACCCAGTTTCCAATTTAGGATCAAGAAAAAGACGAAATTGCTAAAGAGATACGCTTTTATAACAAGAACGAGCCGCAATTTGAAATAAAGAGGTACCACATTAAATCCAATCGCCGGTTCAGGGCAATAAAGAGCACAACTCATACATGGGCAATAAAATGTCTATTGAAAAAGTTTCCATGCAATTTTTATGTTCGTTTAAGTCGGAAGAAGTTTGGCTATTGAGAAGTGACCAAGTACAAGGGTCCTCAGTGTTGCTTATTTTCTGGAGAAAGCCAAGATCACCCCAACCTAAATGCAAAGTTTATTGGTCGACAACTAGTTATTCTTATTAAGAAGGATTCATATGTCAAGATTGGAGCTATTACTGGGTTTGGTGTCATCTAAGTTAGGGAAGCTTAAATTAGTGGATTGGACAAGCATTTTCGAAATTCCTGTGACACACCTGGGGGAGCGATCGCGCAGCATGGGGTGCGCGATCGCGCCAAGTTTCTGTAAAGAGTGAGCGCCCGCGCCCAATTTGGGGTGATCGCGCCCTAATCCGTAAAAGGCCCATTCAGCGGCAGATTTTGGCTCAGGGTCTAAAACCCTGCAGGGTTTGGAGTAGGCATATAAATAGAGCCTACCCCTAACCATATTGATAGTTTTTCTTGCTCATCTTTTTTCTAGATGTATGGTTTGCACAGACAGGAATTCTTGTGTCTAAGAATTCGTACACTAGATTAGAGATTGTATTCTGTGATTTCCAGTTGATAATAATATTCTCCCCCCTGCCCGTGTACGTAGTCAAGTTGGTGAACCACGTATATTTGTGTGTTGTGTGATTGTTGATTATTTTCTATCTTCTATATAGACTCTATTCTAACAAACTAGTATCAGAGTCGGTCAGGTTGAGTAAGGTCTAGGGTTTTCCGCTACAGAAGAAGATGGGATCAGGAATTGAATTGTCGGTCGATAAGTTTAATGGGAATAATAGTTTTTATCTTTGGCAAATCAAGATGAAAGCCTTATTGAGGGACAAGGGTTTGTGGGCTCCAGTGGCTGCTACAATCATGAATCGTCAGGATTCAAATGGCAAAGCAAAAGCCGTTCCCACCAGTGCTGTCGCGGCTGCAACAACAAAAGGTTCGGAGAAAATGAAGAAGGTAGTAGAGAAGGAATGGGCAGATTTGATCGCGCTAGATGAGAGGGCCCAGTCTAAAATCATAAGGTGTTTAGATGATGATGTTCTAGCGGATATAGCAGATATCGATTCCGTAGGTGCTTTGTGGCTTGTGTTGGAAGATATTTATTTGACACAATCATTGACTAACAAGCTACATCTGAAGTAGAGGCTACATTATCTCTGAATGCAATAAGGTACGCCCATTAGGGATCACCTAGATAGATTTACATTTTTATTACTTGAAATGTGTAATATAGATGTTAAGGTTGCTGATGAGGATGTTGCATTAATGCTTCTTATTTCTTTGCATTTATCATATGAGCACTATGTTGACTCTAGTATCAGTGGTAAGGAGACGGTAACTCTAGAGGAGGTGAAACCCTCGCTCAAGACTAGAGAGTTGCGCCGTAAGGCAAGCGCTAATAGTGGTACAGATAATCAGACAACAGGTTTGGTTGTAGAAGACAGCAGGGGTTCTAGCAGTAAATAGAAGAAGAAAAGGTCTTCTGGCAAGAAGGGACCGAAACCTGATGATATTTATAATTACTGCAAGGGAAGGAACAATGGAAGACAGATTGTCCCAGGAAAAAATGAGGTGAGCCTCCAAATCGCAATGAAGCTAATGCTTCTACAGTTGATACGAGCAACTCTGATGGGGATTATGCTCCAGTAGGGATGGCAATTTAACCGAACCCGATCCGTACCGAAGGCGAGCCGATCCGAAAAAATCGGATATGATTTCAATTTTTTATGACCCGATCGGGTTCGGATCGGGTTCGGTAACACATTCTGCCCGATCCGAATCCGACCCGATCCGACCCGAACACATATATTCGAGTGCCCCGATCCGACCTGATCCGACCCGAATATATATACCTAAATTATAAATATCCTATATATGTATAAATAAGAAAATTTAGGTTTTTTATAAATTTAGGTCATTTCTCTCTCTGCTGTGCGGCGCCTTCTTCTCTGAGTGAAGCTCCAAAATCCAAATCATGTTCTTTCTCCAAGATTGAATCTTCTCTTGACGAAGCTCAACTTCCCTCAACTCTGACGCACGCCTCTTGGTCTCTATTTCCTCTTCCATTAATTTCCGTTTTGAAGCTCCAAATCATGTTCTTTCTCCAAGATTGAATCTTCTCTTTGACGCCGTTCTTCTCTCTCTCTGCTACTGTGACTGCAGCTTTCGGGGTACCAAGAGTTCAACGCCGATCTCATTGCCTCTTGGAAATTTTAAGTTCCTGGTAGGTTTTTTGTTTACATTTTTGCTTTTAAGCTTTGAATCTTCTTTAACAGATGATTGGAAAATATGTGTGTAGTTTATAATATGTTTGTGACATAGGTTTTAGTAAATTGCTGTTTCCTCTTTTTGTATTATTATTTGTCTGCATGTTCGTGCTGCCAAATTTTAAGGATTTGAGTTTTATTTTATATCAATGATTTTTAATCAAACTTTGAATTGTTTATATTTTGTGTGTATGTGTTTTCATGGAGTAATTAGTTTTTGATTTTTTTTTATGGGAACTCACAAACTCTTGGTTAACAACAGCAACAGCGAAAAACTTGAAGTTGACTTGACCTGTTTTTATTGTTTGAACTTGGATGGAATTACTTATATTTTAAAGCCTTGATTCCTGCAGGTTGTGAAACTTCTCATTCGGAAATTAGAAGGTGAACATAGCTTCCACAAAAGAGTGGACCTTTTCTTTCTGGTGGATTCCATTACTCAGTGCTCACATTCTCAAAAAGGTAAAAAAAGTGTATGAATGAATTTACATCGTCTGATGGTCTCTGTTGGTTTGTGTTTTGTGCCTCCATAAATTCTGAACCCCTCCCCACCGAGTGCCGACCGCCGATCTTCTTGCTGTTAATTTCTCTCTCCCTGGAAACTACATATCATATAATTTGATTTTGGCTCAAAAGTAATGTAGTGGCTGTTAACATTTGATGTAGGCCTCAGCCTCACTGCTTGTGATGCTTCTTCAGGCATTGCACATTCTCTTCTGAGTATGAATGTCTGTTATTGTTGTTGATAGACTGTACTAAATTATTTTTGTAATTTTACAGATGTCTACAGAAGATGTTCACGTGAATCCAAATGACAGTGATGATGATTTGCGTATGTATGAAGACAAGAATGAACTTATGAACAAGAATGAACCTGTGAACCAAGATTGTAGTGGCTCTCAAAGTGTTGCAAGCAAGACTGCAATTGATTCTAGCCCTTCTTTGAACGAGAATGATTGTTCTTCTAAAGGGAATAATAAGGGTTTAAGGTCTGAAGTTTGGAAGGAGATGACTAGAACAACAATGAATGGGAACGTTTTTGCAGTTTGTAACCATTGCAATTCAAAACTAGCGGGTGAAGGTAAAAAGGGTACTTCCCATTTGCGCAATCACTTAGAAAGGTGTAACAAGAGAAAGAATAGAGATATAAGACAAATGGTGTTGCAAGGTAGGGAGAAAAAAGGAGGAGATGGTACAATGCAATATCGTCCATTTGTTTTTGATAAAGATGTGTCGAGGAATGAACTTGCTAATATGATTGTCTTACACGAATATCCATTGAGCATGGTTAATCACGAGGGATTTCGTGCTTTCACAACAAGCCTTCAACCGTTGTTCGGAACTGTTTCACGAAATACAATAAAGAGTGACATTATGAAGATATACCATTCTAAGAGAGAGAAATTGGTTGAGATGTTGGAGAGCTTGAATTCTAGAGTTTCCATTACTACAGATATGTGGAGTGCAAAGCCAGCCAAGAAAGGATTTATGGCAATTACTGGTCATTATGTTGATTCCGAGTGGGTATTGCAAAGTCGCCTATTAAGGTACGTTCTAATTTACTTACATAAATTGTCTCTACTTGGTTTTATTATGTTTTTATTTGGCTTTAATTAGTAATATTTTTGTTCTTTTGAATTTAGGTTTATTAATGTTCCTTCTCCACATAGTAGTGATGTCCTTACGGAATACCTTCTTGATGCTTTAATGGATTTAAATCTTGATAGTAAACTTTCAACAATCACCGTTGATAATGCAACTTCAAATGATTCCATGATAGAAAAGATTGTTGATAGATTAGATCCAAACACACTAATGATGAGGGGGAAAATTATTCACATGCGTTGTTGTGCTCATATCTTGAACTTGATTGTGAAAGATGGTTTAGAAGTCATCAAAAGTGAGATTGAAAAGGTAAGATGATGATGTTGATGAAAGCGGATAGAAAAGGTATGATTCACTATTGCAGCTTGATTTTGTAAGAGCGAAACTTGGTATCAGTTGTTTCTTTTTCTGATTATTTAGTGCATGTATTAGTGGAGTTGGTGAGTGTAATTTACAAGGGTTAAATTTTTGAGTTTCACTATTGCAGCTTGATTTTGTAGAATATAGAGTAGGATTAAAAAACTTTAAACAGTACTATTTAAGCCCCATAAGCAGTACTATTTAAGCCCCATATAAAAATACCCTCTAAATGCACAAATATTGCCTTAGAAATGGAACAGTTGTTTGAGATTGTTTACACGTGGGTTGGCTTAAATTTTATTGCTGTTTTCAACGCATGTTTGGACTATTAATTAACATTTTACTTATTTTTGTATTTATGTAGGTTTGTGATCCTTTTTTATTGAAGAGGCTATGGGTTGGATTGAAGTTATATTAGACTTAGTGAAGTTTAAAGAATGAAGCATTCAAAACTCTAATTTATGGTTTTAGAACATTTGTTGGAATGTAATGTGTGTGAACTATTTTTGATTTGTGTTTGTTTGGATTGATTTGAGATTGTAGTAAAACTTGAAAATTTAATGGTTTGGAGTTTTATTTTGTTGATTTACAGTTACAGCCTTTTTACAGACTGAACTGTAGCTTAGATTTTTTTAAAAAAACTGACAGTTTCGGATCGGATCGGGGGTTCGGATCGGAGCTCGGATCGGGTACATTCGGGGCTTCGGATCGGATCGGGGCTCGGATCGGGGCTCGAATCGAACACATTCGGATCGGATCGGGTTCGGTAAATGTCTTGTAGAGTTCGGATCGGATTCGGATCAGGTCTGATCCGATCCGAACCCGACCCGTTGCCATCCCTATGCTCCAGTGACAGAAGAATCTGCAAAATAGTCGAATGCGTGGATTCTTGATTCTGGGGCTTCTTATCATATCAGTCCACGGAGATAATGGTTTACAACCTATGAGCAGGTGGATGGTGGTAATATTCATATGGCCAATATTTTTACTTACAAGGTGGTTAGTATTGGCTCTATCAAGCTGCAGACTCATGATGGTAAGTTCTGCACTTTGAACGATGTGAGGCATGTTTCAAAGATGACGAAGAACCTGATATCTCTTAGTTAGCTCGACAACAAAGGGTACTGTTTCAAAGGTAAAGGTGTAGCAATTCATGTTTGCAAAGGTTCTGAAGTGATTATGAAAGGCGTTAAGCGGGGCTCATTAAGTTTTGTGAGCATTGTGTAATTGGGAAGATGCAGTGAAGCAAGTTTCCTAAAGGGATTCATAGAACAAAAGGCATTATGGATTACATTCACTCGAATTATTGGGAATATTCGCGTCAGGAATCATTGAGGGGTCACATGTATTTCTTGTCTATGATTGATGACTACTCGAGCAAGACTTGGGTAATTATTATGAAGCACAAGAGTGAGACTCTCACTAATTTCAAAAAGTGGAAGACGTTAGTGGAGAATCAGACAGGGAAGAAGATCAAGCGACTCCAGACAGATAATGGGTTGGAGTTCTGTAGTGCTGAGTTCGATGAGCTCTGCAAGCAAGTGGGGATTTCTAGGCATCTCACTATCAGAGGTACACCACAGTAGAATGGTGTCAAAGAGCGCATGAATCAGACATTATTGGCTAGAGCAAGGTGCATGCCCTACAATGCAGGGTTGTCTAAACCATTCTGGGCAGAAGCGATTAGTACATCATATTACTTGATAAATCACGTACCACAAATATGTATCAGTCTCAAAGTTCCCAATAAGGTATGGTCAGGTAAACTTGTTGATTATTCTAATTTAAGGGCTTTTGGTTGTACTGCTTATTATCATGTTGATGATGGGAAGTTGGAGTTGAGGGCTAGAAAAGGAGTATTCATT
The DNA here is from genome assembly GCA_022495995.1 of Adenophora triphylla var. japonica. Taxonomy (NCBI): domain Eukaryota; kingdom Viridiplantae; phylum Streptophyta; class Magnoliopsida; order Asterales; family Campanulaceae; genus Adenophora; species Adenophora triphylla. The sequence goes on from JAFEMH010001070.1 coordinate 369,893, forward strand.
TGTTATGGAGATGGTGTCACGGGATACCAAATTTGATCACCATCAAAGGGTAGGGTAATAATAAGCAGTATTGTTGTTTTTTATGAAAACTCTATGCTTAACTCTATTATGAGATATGTGCTTGTATTAGGTGTTGGTAATGTTGATAAACAAGTGGAGCTACAAGATACTTCAGAGTTGAGCAGTCCACAGTTAGATGTTAATCATGATCTACCGTCAGAGATAGAAGCACCAGAAAGTTCATCACTCCGAGGAACATGGTTAGCTTAAAAGAGGTATAGACGGGATAATTTCGGGAAGCCTCCAGTGAGGTATAGTTTTGAAGACATGGTGTTTTATGCATTTTATGTTGCTAAGGAAGTGGAGCCCGATTATTCGGATCAAACTACTTTCAAGGAAGTAGTTACATGTTCAGATTCTGCCCAGTGGCATGCAGCTATGGGAGATGAGATGGAGTCACTTCACAAGAATTCAACATGTGAGTTAACCAAGAGGCTAGAAGTCAGAAAGATTGTGACTTGCAAGTGGGTATTCAAAAAGAAGGAAGGTATGTCACCATTAGAGGGGATCAAGTATAAAGCTCGTGTGGTTGCAAGGGGGTTTCACACAAAGGGAGGATGTTGACTACAATGAGATTTTCTCACTAGTTGTTAGACACACTTCTATTAGAGTGCTATTAGCAATTGTGGCACATCAGGATTTGGAGCTCAAACATCTAGATGTGAAAAAAACTTTTTTACATGAAAAGTTTGAGGATGATATTTATATGACACAACCAGATGGGTTTCAACTTCTGGGGAAAGAAGACTATGTGTGTAAGTTGAATAAGTCCTTGTATAAGCTCAACCAATTGCCTAGGCAGTGGCTATATGATAAAGATTTGTTACACAAGGAGCCCTTATGACTGTTGTTTGTATCACAATAGGTTGGTGAATAGTTCGATCATCTATTTGGTTCTTTATGTTGACGATATGTTGATATAGCGGCTGTCAAGAAGTCGGATATTTAGAAGTTGAAGGTTCTACTATCTGCAGAGTTCAAGATGAAGGATTTTGGTGCATCAAGGAAAATTGGGTATGGAGATCTATAGGGATAGAAGCCAACAAAAACTATTCTTACCCCATAAAGGTTATATCAAGAAAGTTTTAGAGAGGTTTGGCATGTCTACAACAAAGCCTTTAGTTTCTCCGAGTGCAGCAAATGCACGTCTGTCTGTTGTTTTTGCACCTAAATCGAATGAAAAGAAAGATTATATGGCTCGAGTACCTTATGCTAGTGAAGTTGGTAGTTTGATGTATGATATGGTCTACACTAGACCGAATATTGTTTATGATGTTAGTGTTGTTAGTAGGTTAATGGGGAATATTAGTAAGGAACATTGGCAGGCAGTGAAGAGGATCTTCAGATACCTTAGGGTACATCAGATGTTGGTTTCATTTATAGAAGTGGTACGGAATGTGCAGTTGAGGGTTACTGTAATTCAGACTACTCTAGGGATGTTGACACGAGGAGATTTATGACCGGGTATGTGTTCACTCTTGGTGGGTCAGTTGTCACTTGGAAGACTACTCTACAATCTACGGTGACGTTGTCTACTACGGAGGCTGAGTACATGGGCGCGACTTTACCGAACTTGTGCGAGACTGAGAAGCTGCTAAGGAGGGAATATGGCTAAAGGGTTTGATCAGCGATATTAAGTTACATCAGGATCAGGATACAATATTTTTTGACAGTTTGAGTGCAATCTGTTTGGCTAAGGATCAAGTTCATCATGAGAGAACCAAGCACAAATATGTGAGGTATCATTTTCTAAGAATTGAGAAGCGAATCAAGGTAAAGAAAATGGTTACTGTTGGGGACGGATTTTTCACTATATGTATATGGTTGGCATCTTAAGCAGGTCAACATGTCAAGACGCCTCAGTATCTTGATCTCTACAACTTGACCTCCACAAATTGGTCTACAACTTGGTCCACAAGTTGACTTTTTACATGTTGACTTTACATGTTGAGTTCACATCTTGGACCGACATCTTGGCTCGACGTCTTCATCAACATCTTGAAGCCGGACCAACTGGGGAGCAGTTTTGCGGTTGCTATTTTTTAGGAGCCATATGCGCATACCAGTTCAACCACGACTCTCCACCAACTGCCGAGTTTCTCTCAACAAACAACAACCTTACCGAAATCTTAGGGATTGATCTTATCTTGTATTTAGCCTTTGTAGAGGTATAAAAGGGAGATCAGCACATGTAATTCACACACGGTCTTCACGAGTCTCACTCTCCCTCGCATATGCTCATTATTTTTGTAAGCTACCTACGAATCTTAGTAAACTTTTTGGTCAAGGTAGGTCTTCCAAAACCTCCCGAGGTTTTATGCCGGCGAACAATTTGTTCAAGGGCTTTCCTCGTCAAAATCCTTTGTCATTTTCATTTTGATTACACACACAAATCTATATTCCATTGCACCCAATTCTTTCCTTGAAATATTTGGTTATTTACAATCACTTGTCGAAATTTGACCAAAACAGTTTGGCGCCGTCCGTGGGAACTTTGGTTTTTTAGATTTGTTTAGAACATCAAAATGGTCAATCCAACTTCCGGTCAGGTAACCTCAGTAACCTCCGCGGCTGGGGGCAGGGCGACTGGGGGGCAGCAAGATGCACCTCGAGAGATGACCGCGTCTGAAATCAATCTTGGTTTCGTGACTAATATGGCAACCATGTTGAATGAACTGAATAAGCGAATGGATGCTCAGCAGGATACCAATACTATGATTTTCAATGCAATTGAGAATCTGCGAAAAGGGAATCGAGTTGAGCCTCAAGTTGTAACCCCATTATCACCTTTATTTCCTAGAACTCTTTTTGGTGCAGGTACTGGGGGCAATCTTGGAGACATCCCCATGGCGAGTGCAGTACAGACTGATGGTACAACTGAGACAACTAGTCAAGTTGCCCAACATGGTCACACCTTCGCATTCAGCCAACCTGTGCCAACATCTTGCTATACTTATGCCACTCCGTCTTTAGGACAAACAGGAAGTTTTTATAATGCATTTGATCACTCTTCTTCTCAATTTTATGCTAACACTTTTGCAGAAAGTCAAGTTGCTAGAGAGTTGCAGCAGATCAAAGAGATGATTAGGAATGTGCCTGGAGTTACCTTGCCTTATCATCAAGCTTCTCCAACTTGTTATAATGAGTCTCGCTTTGTTCCAGCAATAGCCAACATGGAGATCCCGAAGAGATTTGCAGTGCCCCACATGAAGAAGTACGATGGGAGCACGAGATCCGATAGAGCATGTGTTGCTATACCAAGAAGTAATGGACATTATCAGCATTCCTTCAATCTTCAAAGAAGCCTGTCTTTGTAGGGGATTTGGTTCCACCTTGACTGGACCAGCTTTGAAATGGCTAACCGGCCTATCTCTAAACTCTATATCATCTTATTCTCAATTAGTCAATATGTTTGTGAATCAATTTTCATGTAATAGAGCTTTTGAGAAACTAACTAGTGACCTCTACAGGGTGGTGCAACAACCTGACGAAAGCTTGAAAGACTATTTGAACAGGTTCAACAAAGAGGCAGTGACTATCCCCAACTTGAACATGTCCACAGCCACCGAGGCATTCAGATTGGGCTTGAAGAAGGGATCACCTTATTATGACGAATTGGTCATGACTCCATGCAAGAGACTTGAAGATGTCAGGACGAGAGCTGTTAAATTCATCAGACTGGAAGAAGATAAGCTCATAGTCCTAAAATAACCACAATGAGGCTGACAAAATGAGAAAAGATGACCACCTATCTTCAACATGTCAAAATGTTAGCAAAACAGTACCTCAAGTTGTATTCCATGTAAGTTGTCATTTTTTCATAAAAGCAAACTCCGAAAACAGGTATGATTTAAATTTTGTCAAGTCATTTATTTATGTTTGTCAATTCTTATGTTATGCTAAAAATTCTTACTTAAGCATCGGAGGGGTAAAGCTAACACCCAATCCTAACATGAATTTGTTTTGCAAGGTATACAACTTGAACAAACAGCTTAGGCTCAACATGTTGACACGCCAGTACGGCTGATACATGTTGAGACCTAAGCTGGAGCAGGTCAAACATGTTGACACGCCAGTACGGCTGATACATGTTTGAACCTGGGGAAGAAAGGCTCAACATGTTGACACGCCAGTACGGCTGATACATGTTGAGACCTAAGCCGGAGCAGGTCAAACATGTTGACACGCCAGGGCTGATACATGTTTGGACCTGAAGAAGAATTTCAACATGTTGACACGCCAGTACGGCTGATACATGTTGAAACTTTAGCGGAGAGGAATAGAACATGTTGACACGCCAGGACGGCTGATACTTGTTCTATTTCTTCAAACGAATTAAGGTTCCGACACCTTCGCCTGGGCGCACGTTTTCACATTTATTCAAGTTGTGAACTATTGGTTGTAACATTAACATGTTACCAAAAGAATTAAGGTTCCGACACCTTCGCCTGGGCGCACGTTTTCACACTTATTCAAGTTGTGAACTATTGGTTGTAACATTTTCATGTTACCTACGGTTTATAACATTTACATGTTATCTAAAGAACAAACAAAGTGTCTCTCAAAGACATGCCAAATCAAATATAAAAATTTTGAGGACCAACCCTCATCTAACATTCCAAATTTCAAACACCTTAAACTAATGTTTCTTAAAGCTTTATCTTGGTTTCTATCAAGTACTTAGAAGCATCATTCAAGGCGTTCGACAACTCTTTGGCGTAATCAACCGCTTCCTTAATGTCGATGGGGAGAGTAGCAGTTTTAAAATTCCTTGAATCTCCAAGTTTTCTCCGATTCAAGAAATTTTGGGGGCAATTGTTGGGGACGGATTTTTCACTATATGTATATGGTTGGCATCTTAAGCAGGTCAACATGTCAAGACGCCTCAGTATCTTGATCTCTACAACTTGACCTCCACAACTTGGTCTACAACTTGGTCCACAAGTTGACTTTTTACATGTTGACTTTACATGTTGAGTTCACATCTTGGACCGACATCTTGGCTTGACGTCTTCATCAACATCTTGAAGCCGGACCAACTGGGGAGCAGTTTTGCGGTTGCTATTTTTTAGGAGCCATATGCGCATACCAGTTCAACCACGACTCTCCACCAACTGCCGAGTTTCTCTCAACAAACAACAACCTTACCGAAATCTTAGGGATTGATCTTATCTTGTATTTAGCCTTTGTAGAGGTATAAAAGGGAGATCAGCACATGTAATTCACACACGGTCTTCACGAGTCTCACTCTCCCTCGCATATGCTCATTATTTTTGTAAGCTACCTACGAATCTTAGTAAACTTTTTGGTCAAGGTAGGTCTTCCAAAACCTCCCGAGGTTTTATGCCGGCGAACAATTTGTTCAAGGGCTTTCCTCGTCAAAATCCTTTGTCATTTTCATTTTGATTACACACAAATCTATATTCCATTGCACCCAATTCTTTCCTTGAAATATTTGGTTATTTACAATCACTTGTCGAAATTTGACCAAAACAGTTTGGCGCCGTCCGTGGGAACTTTGGTTTTTTAGATTTGTTTAGAACATCAAAATGGTCAATCCAACTTCCGGTCAGGTAACCTCAGTAACCTCCGCGGCTGGGGGCAGGGCGACTGGGGGGCAGCAAGATGCACCTCGAGAGATGACCGCGTCTGAAATCAATCTTGGTTTCGTGACTAATATGGCAACCATGTTGAATGAACTGAATAAGCGAATGGATGCTCAGCAGGATACCAATACTATGATTTTCAATGCAATTGAGAATCTGCGAAAAGGGAATCGAGTTGAGCCTCAAGTTGTAACCCCATTATCACCTTTATTTCCTAGAACTCTTTTTGGTGCAGGTACTGGGGGCAATCTTGGAGACATCCCCATGGCGAGTGCAGTACAGACTGATGGTACAACTGAGACAACTAGTCAAGTTGCCCAACATGGTCACACCTTCGCATTCAGCCAACCTGTGCCAACATCTTGCTATACTTATGCCACTCCGTCTTTAGGACAAACAGGAAGTTTTTATAATGCATTTGATCACTCTTTTTCTCAATTTTATGCTAACACTTTTGCAGAAAGTCAAGTTGCTAGAGAGTTGCAGCAGATCAAAGAGATGATTAGGAATGTGCACGAGTTACCTTGCCTTATCATCAAGCTTCTCCAACTTGTTATAATGAGTCTCGCTTTGTTCCAAAGATAGCCAACATGGAGATCCCGAAGAGATTTGCGATTGCCCCACATGAAGAAGTACAATGGGAGCACAGATCCGGTAGAGCATGTGTTGCTATACCAAGAATTAATGGACATTATCAGCATTCCTTCAATCTTCAAAGAAGCCTGTCTTTGTAGGGGCTTTGGTTCCACCTTGACTGGACCAGCTTTGAAATGGCTAACCGGCCTATCTCTAAACTCTATATCATCTTATTCTCAATTAGTCAATATGTTTGTGAATCAATTTTCATGTAATAGAGCTTTTGAGAAACTAACTAGTGACCTCTACAGGGTGGTGCAACAACCTGACGAAAGCTTGAAAGACTATTTGAATGGGTTCAACAAAGAGGCGATGACTATCCCCAACTTGAACATGTCCACAGCCACCGAGGCATTCAGATTGGGCTTGAAGAAGGGATCACCTTATTATGACGAATTGGTCATGACTCCATGCAAGAGACTTGAAGATGTCGGGACGAGAGTACATTAAATTCATCGATCGGAAGAAGATAAGCTCATAGTCCTAAAATAACCACAATGAGGCTGACAAAATGAGAAAAGATGACCACCTATCTTCAACATGTCAAAATGTTAGCAAAACAGTACCTCAAGTTGTATTCCATGTAAGTTGTCATTTTTTCATAAAAGCAAACTCCGAAAACAGGTATGATTTAAATTTTGTCAAGTCATTTATTTATGTTTGTCAATTCTTATGTTATGCTAAAAATTCTTACTGACTTAAGCATCGGAGGGGTAAAGCTAATACCCAATCCTAACATGAATTTGTTTTGCAAGGTATACAACTTGAACAAACAGCTTAGGCTCAACATGTTGACACGCCAGTACGGCTGATACATGTTGAGACCTAAGCTGGAGCAGGTCAAACATGTTGACACGCCAGTACGGCTGATACATGTTTGAACCTGGGGAAGAAAGGCTCAACATGTTGACACGCCAGTACGGCTGATACATGTTGAGACCTAAGCTGGAGCAGGTCAAACATGTTGACACGCCAGGACGGCTGATACATGTTTGGACCTAAAGAAGAATTTCAACATGTTGACACGCCAGTACGGCTGATACATGTTGAAACTTTAGCTGGAGAGGGATAGAACATGTTGACACGCCAGGACGGCTGATACTTGTTCTATTTCTTCAAACGAATTAAGGTTCCGACACCTTCGCCTGGGCGCACGTTTTCACACTTATTCAAGTTGTGAACTATTGGTTGTAACATTAACATGTTACCAAAAGAATTAAGGTTCCGACACCTTCGCCTGGGCGCACGTTTTCACACTTATTCAAGTTGTGAACTATTGGTTGTAACATTTTCATGTTACCTACGGTTTATAACATTTACATGTTATCTAAAGAACAAACAAAGTGTCTCTCAAAGACATGCCAAATCAAATATAAAAATTTTGAGGACCAACCCTCATCTAACATTCCAAATTTCAAACACCTTAAACTAATGTTTCTTAAAGCTTTATCTTGGTTTCTATCAAGGACTTAGAAGCATCATTCAAGGCGTTCGACAACTCTTTGGCGTAATCAACCGCTTCCTTAATGTCGATGGGGAGAGTAGCTTTTAAAATTCCTTGAATCTCCAAGTTTTCTCCGATTCAAGAAATTTTGGGGGCAATTGTTGGGGACGGATTTTTCACTATATGTATATGGTTGGCATCTTAAGCGGAGTCAACATGTCAAGACGCCTCGGTATCTTGATCTTGATCTCTACAACTTGACCTCCACAACTTGGTCTACAACTTGGTCCACAAGTTGACTTTTTACATGTTGACTTTACATGTTGAGTTCACATCTTGGACCGACATCTTGGCTCGACGTCTTCATCAACATCTTGAAGCCTGACCAAGCTGGGAGCAGTTTGCGGTTGCTATTTTTTAGGAGCCATATGCGCATACCAGTTCAACCACGACTCTCCACCAACTGCCGAGTTTCTCTCAACAAACAACAACCTTACCGAAATCTTAGGGATTGATCTTATCTTGTATTTAGCCTTTGTAGAGGTATAAAAGGGAGATCAGCACATGTAATTCACACATGGTCTTCACGAGTCTCACTCTCCCTCGCATATGCTCATTATTTTTGTAAGCTACCTACGAATCTTAGTAAACTTTTTGGTCAAGGTAGGTCTTCCAAAACCTCCCGAGGTTTTATGCCGGCGAACAATTTGTTCAAGGGCTTTCCTCGTCAAAATCCTTTGTCATTTTCATTTTGATTACACACACAAATCTATATTCCATTGCACCCAATTCTTTCCTTGAAATATTTGGTTATTTACAATCACTTGTCGAAATTTGACCAAAACAGTTACTACGGACAATCTTGCTGAGTTCACAAAGTCCATTCCAACTAGTAAGTTCCAACATTGTTTAGACTTGCTGAATGTTCACAACTATTAGATAGCGTATGAGGCATAGAGGGAGTTCTGGTTATGATCTGCAGGTTAGATGTCAAGGTGGATATTTGTTGGGTTTGTTGCCATCTAAGTTGGGGAAGCCTAAATTAGTGGATTGGATAAGCAATTTTCGAAATTTCTGTGACACGCCTGGGGGGGAGCGACCTCGTGGCATAGGGCACGCAACCGCGCCAAGTTTTTGTCAAGAGTGAGTGATCGCGCCCATTTTGGGGCAATCGCGTGGGTACTGGTTTTGGAGATGGGACGATTGATCCCTAGTCCGGAAAAGACCCATTCAGCGGCAGCTTTTGGCTCAGGGTCTAAAACCCTGCAGGGTTTGGAGTAGGCAAATAAATATAGTCTACCCCTAACCATATTGATAGTTCTTCTTGCTCTTCTGTTTTTTAGATTTAGGGTTTGTACAGATGATTTCTTGTGCCTAAGAATTCATACACTAGATTAGAGATTGTATTATGTGATTTTCAGTTGATAATAATATTCTCTCCCTCTACCTGTGGACGTACCCAAGTTGGTGAACCACGTATATCTGTGTGTTGTGTGATTATTGCTTGTTTTCTATCTTCTACATAGACTATTTTCTAACAGTTATTATTGCACACATTAGTCAAATGTACGTCAAGACAATTACCTATAAAAAGGCATGGTGTGGATAACAGAAGGGCATTGTAGAAGTTTTAGAGATTGAGAGAAATCTTATATAAGGTTACCCCGCGTCCTTGCAGCTATCCAAAAATATAACCCCAGAATAACTGTTGAGTATACTCCTCCTCCTCCTCCTGGTGAATTACATGTTTCGACGAGTATTCTGGCATTTAGGATTTATATTGAAGTTTTCTCTTATTGTTGGCTTGTCATTTATGTTGATGGTAAATTCATTCATGGTAGATATAAAGGGGTAATACTGATTGTCATGGGTGTTGACGCCCTAGACAATATACTTCCTCTTTCATTTGTTGTTGAAAAAGAGGACTGGGCAAACTACATTAGTTCTTATATCTTGTTTGCATGCATATTATAAATAGTCATGAAGTATGCTTGATATCTGACCGTCATCACGGCATTTTTATGACTATAGCGGAAGATACATGGTGGTCACATGTGTATCATCGATATTGCTTGATACATATGCGAGCAAATTTCTTGGATAAGCATAGAGGGGCTTATTTGAAGCATCTGTTTTGGAGAGCGGGTAAAGCAAGTCAATATAGGAAATTGAGATATACCTTAAAGAGTATTCGTTTAATTAACCCTGAGACAATAAATGGTTTATGAATTTAGATGCCAAAAAATGGACATTGGCGCATGATGGTGATTATATATATGGCATTATAACTACTAAAATGTCTGAGGTTTTTAATGGTGTCATAAAAAGAGCCCGTGGGATGCAAATAACATCAATTGTTGAGACTGTCTTTTACCGTTGTGTGGAGTATTTTCAAGTAAGGCATTGGTTTCCACTTAATGCCTTTTGGGGTAATCCTGATAACCCAACATCAATACCCTACACCAATTCAATCAGAAAGTTCATTATCGATACTAGAAGAATAGCGAGAAAGGTGTGACACATCAGGTTAGGAGGTTTAACACTCATGATACGGGGGTGTATCAAGTGACAACCGCACGTCAGGGTGAAAAAGGTGTAAATATCCAAATTGTCCGATTTAATGAGCGTACCTGTACATGTGGTAAATGAGTTGCATATCACATGCCTTATTCCCATCTTTTACATGTTTCCAAGCACAACATCTTGACGGTCGTTCTTTTGTTTCTCCATTTTACACTATTAGAGAATACTACAAGACATGGAGGGAATATTTGAACTAATCCAATATGAGGAATATTGGAATGTGGATGGTTTGGGGCCACATTTTTTCCCTAATCCGAACATTCGACGTGTTGCAAAGTCCAGACGGCTTAGATCAAGGCGATTTTGAAACTGTATGGACTTTCAAGCAGATAAACGAAAAACTCAGTGTTCAACATGCAAACAAGAAGGTCACAATCGTCGTAGATGCTCAACCAATAGGGAGTAGAATGTTTTTCATGTATTGTTTATTTGACTTGTTGGATTTAATTTGTATTTAATTTGAATTTAGTTTGTATTTGACTTGGATGTAATTGTGATTGTTTATTCAGTTTGTGTTATTTTACTTACAGTTTGTGTTGTTGTTTTTTTAAATTGTGTTTGTTTTCGGTTTCTTTTTTTCTTTATAGATTGTGTTTCTGTTTTTAGTTTCTGTACTTTTTACTGCTTGTTGCTGCTGTGGTACCCATTTACAGTGAACTCGCTACACCATTTAGCAAGTTTGGTGAAATCGCTACATGGTGTAGCGAGTTCACTGGAAATAAGTTCCACATCAACAGATTACTGCTATAATTCCCACCTGTAAACAAAAAAACCACACAAACACTTCACAAACTGTAGTAAATGCTCAAAAACAACACATAAATTGCACTAAAGACTAAAAAAACAACTAGAATCAAATCATTAAATATTATACTAATGACCAAGGAATAAAACATTATTACAAAACAAAAATATAATGAAAATATTTTGTTATAGCTAAATAAAACAAGTTTTCACTTATTCCTCCTTTCATATTTTCTATCATAAGCAGACATGGTGAACTTCTTTATCGGTTGCCGCTCCCTAGACCCTTTTCTAATCTCAGTGTCTCTCTAAAATTCCCCTCGTTGAGCTTGTGTAATGCCCCTCAGTATGTGTCCCACCAGATGAAGTCGCAGACGGATCGGAGAATGGTGGAATATCATCTTGTGACGTGGATAAAGGAACCCTAAAGCCACTCCCCGAATATACTAGCGAGTGAAAAGTCGTAGGCCTGATGTGCCTAGGCAACAAAATTTCATCATCGTTAGTAACCCCTCTAACCTGGCTCGGTGGCATCACGCCGTGGCGAGGGTAGACACCTGAATAAACCCCCTCCTCAACCTCTAGTCTAATCATCTCCGCTGCCTCCTCTACCTGAGTAGCTGTCCACCGTGAAGGATAATCAAATAGTCCATTTGGTTGGGTCTCGGACTCTGGCTGGACCTCGGTCTCTGTCTCAATTTGAGGCTACACATCTGCCTCGTCATGTAAGTTTATTTGTGGTTGTGGTTGTGCCTATACACAACGTCTCACCCGACGCTGTCGAGGTGCCACCCCTGAACGCGATCAATTGGTGATGTAGGTGCTTCAGCCTCAAGTCGTTGCTTTTCCCTGACATGTGTAATAGAATCTCTGACCAGCCTTCGTACCTCAAGTCAGGACGGACACACCTGAAGTTGATGCTCCTCATCCCTTGATATGCAGACTTGATTGGTGACATGGGCACGCTATAGGTTTTGTACCTATTTTATAGCAAAAATAATGATAATGAGACATAAGTTAATAAATTAAAGGTTAAAAAAGTCAACTAGAAAAATAAGACATAATGTAAATACTTACCAACCCCTCTAGGAAAGGCAGGGCCGGTTCTCATAATTTAGAGGCCCTGTGCAAAGTTCAAAATGAGGCCCCAAAAACACTTACAAAAAATAAAATGCAAGAAAATATGTGAATTTTTTATCATAAATTTATCAAGGGCTCCCTTTTGTGATTGATTGAAAACTTCAATTCTTTTTTGCTTTTTACGTTTTTCACATCCGGAATCTTGTTTCCTAATTCTAGAACTCATATCTTAAAATTATAAAGTATGAAAAGAACGAAAGAACCCGGCAAAGAGATGAATCATGAATCTGCGACGGAGTAGTTTGAAGTCGGATTTTCTCTATTGCAGATGAAAGTGAATTTTGCTATTGTAGTTGCGAAAGTAAGTTTTGATATTCTATTGAGAACTTAGAAAAGAGAATTTGTAGTTGTAAAAAAAAGACGTTGGAGAGGAGAAGAATACAAATGATCAGATGGAGCCGAATGGAGGAGGAAGACGAGGAGTCGCGTTAAATGCCGTGGACTTAATAATTAATTCTATCAAAAAATCTGTTAAGATGTAAATAAAGAAGTAGATTTCTATTAAAATACTATATAATATGATTTTTAATATACTACCTAATTTGACTCAAATTATCTAATTGGATGATTTTTATTTTTTTCAAATATAATACATATATATAATGGTTTTTTTTTAAATGGTGCCCCTCAAAATTATGAGGCCCGGAGCGAGCGCTCACCCCGCTCATGCTAATAGCCGGCCCTGAGGAAAGGGGCAGCCGACCGGTAACCAACCTCATCTATATAAATCGAATTTTGCACAAATAGGCACGTTATGCTCTTATACTATATCATATATGGATCAGCGTAATACATAAGCTGATGGCCTGGGACCCCCAAAACCACTAAATTTTGTTGTTGTCCTAAGTGTTATATACTGCTAATGGCGAGAACTCCAAACCACAAGGTTATTTCCCCGACGATCAATTCTTTGCAACTCCTTCCAAGTGTCAAAAGGTTTCGGGACCCCCTGCAGCATGCCAAACTGCCTCAAAACATGATCTGACAAGTGCCACTCTATCCTCTCGAAACATATGAGAGGCACCCTCAACATCCATATGGCCTATCCCTGATAGCAGTAAGATGGAGCTTACCTATCTCTATATGGCTGCCACACCACCTGATCCTCGGTGAGTAACACCAACTGATCATGATATCCCCGCAGGTTATTTACAGTAACTTGCTTGAGATATAACGGTCCATTCCATCTGAAATTTCATAATTTTATTTTTATAAGAAACTGTGAGCACCCCAACCCGGAACCTAACGCGTGTCCCGAGTTGGAGAGGCTCAAACTAAGAAAACCCACCTGAATCTTTAAAAACTACTTTATTTCACCTTAAAAGAAAACCAATTCTCAAAATTCCAAAATAAAATCAACTGATAATATCTCCACTCGGAGGAATTTCAACAACAACTTCAATAAACCATAATCTGATCAATTACATTGAAAACCCCCAAATAACATTGTTTAACAAAAGAGTTTTCCATACAACTTATAAAAGAGTAATACTTAAATAAGACTCCCGACAACCTACTCATATACCTATCCTGACAAGTCCCAAAAGCAAAAATCCAAACTCTTTCCCCGGCCTCACTGGTTCGGGCCACCGTCTCAAAGACGATCTAAAACAGTAAAGGGAGAAGGGTGAGAATAAATCTCAATAAGCTATTATGAATGCAGCAAGATGCCAAACAAGATGCAACACGTAGCATGGTTACACATAACACATTATTAAAGCGGTAAACACCTTACGTTACCTCATTTTACCTTTCCCGTTTGAACAATATGTCGTACAACGTGGGAGTAAAACTCCGCTCTTTGGTGAACTACCCCCATGCACATTCACCGCTTATAGGAATCATACCCCAGAGATCCATATAAGGAAAGAAGATACTTATATGTCCCTTATTCAGAGTATCATATAATATCGCCGCTATCTGTAAAGCTTTTGGCTTAATACAGAAGCATTCCACCTAACTCCATAAAATCGCAGCTGACTGTAAGGCTTTTGGCTCAATACAGAAGCTTGCACACCCACTCTGTGGCCACAGAGGGGACGGTCACAGGTATAATGATCTTCAATCACTTATAGAACAAATCCATAATTGATTGTATCCCATTATACCCCCGAATCTCATATAATATAAACACGTTCAAGCACATAATAGATACTTGAAATAAAATCCACCAAAGGGATAAGGATATAACAACATGGTAATGTATACTCATGTTAAATCAATACTATAGTGCAACATTCATTTAATACACTATGCATAATACCATCAATGAATATGAATTCAAGTAAGGTAACAATATAATCAAATAATTCACACTTGGGATACAATATAACAATATGCCAAATAGTCCACACTTGAGATGCAATATGACAATATGCCAAATAGTCCACACTTGGGATATCAAGGTATCCATATAATCAATAATTCCACAATTGGGATAACAATGCAACAATGTGATACATGCACATTTCTAACTAACGCAATAGTGTAACCTATAGCTTCAACACTATTCAAACTAAACACCAAGGATATGGAAGCAAGTAAGGTCATCATGTACCATAAACCATTCCTACGTAGTCATTACACACCCTTAAATAACCGTAATAAAAGTTCAAGATCAAATTCCCAAGTTTGAACCACTTTGAAGAAGTTACGAATCAAGATTATCAACCATCTTCCAAACAATATTTAAACTACTTCCACAACTCCATATTTACCAAGGAAGATACCGCTGTATAGCTAAAATGTTCTACTACCATTATAGTTAAAGAGGGTCCAATTATATCCTAGGTTGAATAGGTTTCTATGGCTTGGAAAATGATTCAGAGACTGCAGTGCAGGGCACGACTCGTGCCCCAGGGCACGACTCGTGCCCCTCTGATACCCCTCCTGAAACACTCGTCCCCACAAGTCACGACTTAGTTAAAAACCCAAGGGACGACTTGTGCCCCAGAGCACGAGTCGTGCTCTCAGCCCAGAATTCAGAATAAAGCTGGAACAACATCATTAACCAATTTCAAGCATAAAACACCAACATACTCCATTTTTAAGGCACAACAAGGCTCACTAACTGCACCCATAACTCATACTAAATCATTTCCATCACTAAGATAAACCTAGATCCCTTGCCATTTAGTTATTTTACACATTTCCCAACCACATTTCATTTAATTTTCTTAGTTCTACTTAAGCCATACCATCTTACTCTTTATCCACTTCCATGAACTACAACACCACATTTAGGTCATTAGCCAACCTTTCAACTCCAAGAAATATTCCAACATACCTAACATCCATTATAACCATTAATATCAACATTAAACATTTTATAAGCAAGTTTAAAGGAAAGTCCTAATAACTCATACCATTAAAAGCATTCCAAATCCTTTTCTACTTCTTTCAACCCAATTGAGATATACTCATAAATCTCCCAAATCAAAGTAAGATGGACATAACCACATATAATAACTCCATTAAAGTCATTAACATCTTACACTCATTATACCCTCAATCTTTCAACTTAGACCCCCATCTTATAACTAAAAATCAATTCAACCTTAAATAACCCATTTTACTCAAATAACATTATTCAAAATTTCTAAAACCTTTTTCTTTCCACAAAGTATTCATTAACACATAAAATGACAATTATTAGAAGGAAGTCATAATAACTTACTTTAACCACACAAGATGAAATCACTATTTTCCGGGCTTGATGCGCTCCCCTCTCCGCCACGAACAAGGAAGTACAAACGGATCGTCAAATGGGAAGGAATTGAATTTACTATAATTTTTGAAAGGGAATGTTTAAGAAAGAATTTCCATGGAGATTTTCCATGGAGGAAATGGAGGAAGTAAGAAGAAGATAAGGAGGGAATGGGGAGGTTAAGGGAGGAGGTGATGGGAAAATGTGGAAAGTATGGCCTCCCATGCTTCCCCTTGACTAATGAAGGAAATAATTCAACTTTTCCACTTAAGCCCCTCAAAGTCTAAGAAAATACAACTACCACCTACACTTCAAATCTTTACACAACACACCTTGACCACATATAATATTTTATTTATTATCAATTATTATAACTTCACCACAACACTTTATATTTATTTTATTTAGCCCCTATATCATTAAAGTTAATTTATTTCCATCCTTACTTCCCATAAACAATTAAAGACATAGAATGAGCACATAAAGTTAACAATCAATATAAAATGCATATAATAGGATGCTAAACTAGTGCCTAGGGTTAGGGTCGTTACAGAAACAGTTGAAAAACTATAACGATGAGAAAATTAAGTATGATATATGTATCCCTTCATCCCAATGGCATGTCGCCTTGTGCCATATCATCATTTCACCTTCGAGATCCCGACTGCGTACATAGCAACCTTTCCCATGCCCAAATCTATATCCATAAAATATATATCAAATACTATACATAATATCGATAATTTGAAATCAAAATTAAACCCAACTTCATAATACACATTAAAATGAGATAACCATACCTGCAAAACATTGAGAAATCCACTGCACTGGCTCGTAGAAGTGGCAGTCGCACTACAAAGTTCCCGATATAGAAAAGCCAAAGAAGCACCACCCCAACTATACATCCAGATCCTCAGAATATCTCTAAGCAGTGGCAGATAGTACAACTTCACCCTGTTATTCGTACGATCGGGCAGCACAGTAGATCCCAGGGCTATCATGTTAAAGGCCCGCGTATACATATCAATCTCGTCATGGGGGGAATTATTAGGGAGGTTATGAAAATGAGAAACCGAGTCGTAATCTACTTAAGCTTCAGACTACTCCCATCAATATCTCCGGGAGGTGGGACAACGCCTAAAAGGCCCTGACATAGTACCCGCCAATCTAGAACCGCTGGGATGTCTTCATCAGTAATAGCGTCCACATCAATCGACAACCCGAAAATCATGCTGATATCCTCTAAGGAAATGTTCATCTCACCAACCGAAAGGTGGAATGAATGGATTTACGGACGCCATCTCTCAATCAATGCATCAAGCAACCCATAATCATATTGAATTCTCTATATATAATGACCCCTATAAAGCCACTCTCAGCTAATATTGACAATAGGGGTGTGCAAACCTGCCCATCGACCCGCAAAGCCCGCAAAAACCCGGGCCGCAAGGCCCGCACCCGCAATGTTTTCAACCCTGCTGGGCTTGACTGCTTGAAGGCCCGCGGGCTCGGGCTGAGATCGGGCTCTTATTGTTCTACAGCACGCCAGGGCCCGGCCCGACCCGTCTCTTTCAAAACTACGTCGTTTTGTAATTTATATACTCCCTCCGTCCAAATAGAAGCTGCCCAAATTTTGCCTTGCACGCAAATTAATAAAACGGGTGGGAAGAAAAAATGTTGTGAGTGTAATTTGAAAATAGGAGAGAGAATGAGTGGAGGGAATAGTAAATTATAATGGTGTTGTGAGTATTAAAATAATGTAAGAGAGGGAATGAGTGAAGGGAATAGTAAAGATTCCTTTGCCAAAAAAGGAAAGTGGAAGCTATTAATGGGACACCCAAAATGGCAAAATGGGAAGCTTCTATTGGGACGGAGGGAGTATATAATAAATTTAACACTCACAAAGCCAAAAGACTCAAAACCCATTTACTTCTTTCATCAGTTCATCCATCCATCGTCAGGCCAAGAAGAAGAACGATGCAGTATGTATTAGGAATGATGCACATGGTGTAAACACAAAAAATTTTGAAACATCAATAACAAATACTTTTAAATGAAATAGACAAATATATTAACATATTACTCCTAAAACTCATATTTTTTTAAGCAAAAATAGCACAACAATGTCAATATATTTTTACACATATATGATAACACAATCAAACAAATGATATCAATTTACCATCAATTGAGTTCAAAATTCCAATTTTTGTCTATTTCTAACAACACTAGTTTTAAAGAAAAAATCCTAATGATTTCAATATATTTTCATCCAATGATAACACAATTAATCAAATAATTTCAAATGACCCCAAATTGAGTTCAAAACCCCTAATTTTTCTCTATTTCAATTACCCTATTTTCCCCTAACCCTAATTTTCAAGAAAAAAAATGATCAAAATCAAAGCAAAATGAAGGATGAATAAGCTTGAATGTTAATCAATACTTACAATGACAAAATTCAAGGATGAACAAGATTGAATGTTGATGAAGATGGCAATGACTTCTTTTTCTTGATTTTCGTTCTATCTGCCTTTACTTGTCTTTTTAGTAAAATGCACAACCCGTAACAGTCTCTGGAAGAATGTGTGTTTCATTTAACCTCGCTACATCATGTAGAAAATGATCATTTTGAACAATAGTTTCAAGATAAAAAAAAGAAAAAAACAATGAGTTGTAATTTTGACAATTTTCTAGTTTTTTTTTTTTTTAAATAGGTTTTTAAGTATTAAATGACTTAGTTAATTGAAAGAGTGACACTTAAAAGTGTTGGAATTTTGGTTTTGTAAAAGTGAGGTTTGACCGACTTTTGACCAAGAATTTCATTGGGTTCCATTTTAGGAAAATGGAAATTGATTGCATATTAATAATCTACATTTGGAGTAGATTAATTTGATATATTTACTTTCTCAAAATCAATTAGTGGTGAATGAGAAATTAATGCTCAAAGTATGCAAAATGAAATGGGTATATGAAGAGTTTATGGGATATGGAATAGTTATCCCACATTGCTTAATGATGTAAAGCAATGATAGTTTATAAATGGATCCATCCAAGGAAGGAGAAATCAAGTTAATCTCCTTGGGCCAACCTAGTTGGACTATTGGGCCAACCATGCATCCAAGTGGGCTATTGAGCTAGTTTTGTTCTAGCTCAAAATGGACCCACAACCCGCGAAGCGCGCGAAGGGCGGTTTAGGGCTGTAACGACCCTAACCCTAGGCACTAATTTAACATCATATTATGTGCTTTTAATATTATTGTTAAAAATTATGTGTTCATTTTATATACTTGATTTCTTATATTAAGATAAAATGATAGGGAAATAACATAATGTTCTAGGAAAGGGATAAAAAATAGAAAATAAATAAAGAGTGAGAGGAGGTTAAATTGGGTAGAATAAATAATTGGGAAAAAGGGGATTTAATTTAAATGTGAAAGCCTTGGATAATTGGGAGGGGAACCAAATCCCTTAAAACCCTCCCCTCTTACTTCCTAGGTGAGGACCCCCCCCCCCCTTTACCCCCTTACTTTTCTTACACTCTCCCCATACCTCCCATACTCCCCTTCACTCTTCCCCTACTCCTTCTATTCACCTTCATCTTTCTCCATTATTTTTCTTCTTACACTTCCCATGGAAGCCATGGAAAGCCTCATTCCCCAAGATCCTCCTAAACTCATTTCTTCTCCATTTTCAAAATGAGTTGTACTTTTGTGCTTGGATCATGTAGGGGAGTTCATCAAACCAAAAAAATCATCATTCCATCTTGTATTGGCTAAGGTGAGTTATTATGACCCTTCTCTTCATTAAATGTTCATGAACTCTTTATGGTTGTTCTTGTTATGAAGAATAGTTGTTTAAATGCTTGGGAACTCTCTTGAAGTTGGAGAATTGATAAATGAAATAAAATGATGCTCTTGTTCTTAGAAGTTGATTTAGAATGAAAGAAATGGGTTGAGTTAATTTTAGAGAATTTACTTGAAATGAGTTGATAAAATGGGTTGGGAAATCTTGTGGAAAATAATCTAGGATTATGTTATTTTGGGTTTAAAGGATTTAGGATAAGGTTGTAAATGAGGAAATTCTTTTGGTAATCATAATAGTTAGGGAGATTTAAAGAAAGGAAAAGAACCTAGGTAAACAAGGGTTTGGAGATTAATCTTGCTGGATAGGAGCCTTGGGCGGTCGCCCAAGTGGTGATGAGCGGCCGCCCATCTAGACAGAAATGTGTAGGCTTGGAAATCCCTCTTGGGCGGTCGCCCAAGAGGATATGTGCGGTCGCCCAAGAGGGCAGCAACTTGGGTTTTTTTTGAGAACCACTTGGGCGGTCGCCCAAGTGGCATGGGCGGTCGCCCACAATGCCAGATCCTCCTTAGTCTCTTTTCTTACTGATTTACCAACAACCTAGTGGCATGACTCCTAACCACTATAGATTAATGGAACCTAATCACATTCGGATATGAATCAAACCTTCTCAACTTAGATTAAAGTAGGACTTGGGCCACTTAAGCATTGTGACTACAACTTAATAGATTTAACTTGAATCTTTATCGGGACCTTATAATATGGATCATTGTCCGGAAAACGGTTGTTAAGCTTGATTAGTACTTCACCAATATGATTCGAACTTGGGAAGTAGATCGTGAACTTTTATGAATGTTATCTGAGGTTGTGTAATGACTTTCACTTGGTAAAGTTAACTTGGATCCTTATAGAGATCATTTATTATTGAGTATTGTCTAAGTGTGCGTAACGGTTGATACTTTATTACTTCACTTGAGTACCTATTCATGGTTGGTATTATGCTTAGTATATTACATAAATGTTGTACTATGATATTGATTGAACATGAGTATATTTTACCATGTTGCTATGTTGCTTATCCCCTTTGTGGATTATATTTCAAGTAACTATTATGTGCTTGATAATGTGTTAATCAGTTGATGTTTGGGGATATAACATAATACGATCAATTATGGAAGTGTGACCTAATGTGATCGGATTATGTTATATCTGTGGCCGTCCCCTCCTGTGGCCACAGGTTGGGGTATAGCATCTGTATTGAGCCAAAAGCCTTACAGAGTTGCTACTATCTTATTTGGTTCCTTAAAAAACGGGTCTTATAAAATGTGAGTATTGCTTAAGCAGCTCACTGTAAGATTGGAGTATTATTATACCCAATGTTGTACGACTATTGATCAGACGGGAAAAGGTAAACCAAGGTAATGTAAGATGTTTACAGCTTTTCCAATGTGTTATATGCGACTTGTTATGTGTTGCATTTTATTTGGCATATTGTTGCATTCATAATAGCTTGCTGAGATTTATTCTCACCCCTCTCCCTTTACTGTTTTTAGATTCTGAGACAGGTGGACCGGCCAAGTAAGGGCGGTGAGGAGTTTGGAAGTTATATTCTGGGAATTGTCGGGGTATGATTAGGTTGGTGTAGAAAGTGTATTTTGGTATAATTCATTTACGGAGTTTGTATTTATAAATCTTCATTTTATGTTATAACCGATACCTTTTTGTAACTAAAACAATTTCCTACTTTCAAAATTAGTCAACTCTTTCTCCATTATGGAAAGGTGTAGAGTCATTTTGAAATGGTTATAACAATTGTATTTATGTAGGAAAGTTAAATAAAGTTTTAAAAGTTTTATGTTATTTGGGTTAGCTTGAGGACGTTCCAGCTCGGAACACGTGTAAGTTCCGGGTCGGGGTCCTCACAGTTGGTATCAAAGCTCGGTTAGAGTTCCCGGGTAGAGTCTAGCTGAGTGAGAGTGTGCGATAACTTACGTCGAGTGTTTAATGCAGAAATTTGTCCAATGACAGAAAATAATAATGACCAACCAAAGGATCAATGAAATGTGAGCAATATGGAGAGATAGATTCCTCCACAATCATTTGAGGTATATTACCTGTCTCCGGAGTTAGGGATCATGCTTTTATAAATCCCCGTTTATTTCGTTTTCATGTGGCATTACATTTCGTTTTTTTTATTTGCATAAATGGCCCGAGAGTTGCCTTATGTACTGGAGGTTCTACTCCGATGGGAGAGTACCTCGAATCATCCTTGATTATCATGGTAGTTGTGGTTAAGTGGGCATGGATTGCCGGTGGATATGTTAAATATACCAATCCGTGAATTATTGTTATATCGACTTGAATTGATTGAGTAGTTGTTGTGTTTAGGGAGGACTGTCGCAAGAAGTGAGTCTCCTTATCTATGTTTGATTTGTCTCCATGTGTGGTTGAGGCGGATAAGTCACTAATTGCTATTATGTCATATATGCGTAAATGTCGAAAGTATGGCCTAAAGAATGTGAAGGTTATTGGGTTATGTGTTATAATTGATTAAAAGACACTTGAATTATCTCATGTACCGGTGGTAATTGAATTGGTGAGCTCTTAGTTGAGGTTAGGTATATGGCCTAATTAAGAGTGATTTATGGTTGTATAACTTGCGTGAGTATTTATACATTGGTGTCTCATGGTGGAGACTAGATATATGAGACTAGTATTGAAAGTGATAGTCTAAGTGGGATTATATGGGTTATAAAATATCGCGAGTACGAATCCTTATAGAACTGACCTATAATTGCCTTATGTGTTATAAGTATATTCTCTAAGAAGAGATTGATTGTGTTTTGCTACTAAATCGAATAGAAAATCGAGATATTCTTGTAGGTAATATCACCCTATAAGTTGACTAAGTGGTGCTTCCTATGTGAGTTTCGGGTTTCCATCGGGTATCATGCCGGGATATTGAGGCTTTGAGTTGATATAAGGTATTATTTTGGTATTCGGATCCCTAGATAGAGAACACTAATTGGGATGATGGAACCGATAATTCAACTTGGGAAATTATTTGATAAAGAAGATAATTAGCTTAGCGAATCCCCGTAAGGATAAATTAGTACAATATTTAGAAAAGATGATACTTGGTGGTTATCTATAGATTAGAGAGATCTCAAATTAATAAGCTGTGAAGAATAAGTATTCGTTATCACTTGTTGATAATTTGTATGACTCGATTTTAGAAACTAGTAGGATACTCAATGGTTATTAATTGAATTTTCGGGGTGTTTCAATTACGGTGAATAATTGTTGTAGGGATATACTTAAGACAACATTTGTATCTAGTATGACCGTTTTGATTTGTAGTTGTGTATTATTTATGGAGAAGTAATTAGGGTAAATGTGAGGAAGTATAATAGATGTAGTTTCTTGGTGACTTATAGGATCAACTTCGGGAATTGATAATATATGTATAAGGTTTGTTTTGAGAAACGATTATCATTAGTTGAGAATATAAAATGGGGATAAATATGATTGGAAGACAGGATACTTTAGGATAATTACACCATATATGTTGACTTAGTTGCGTGACTAATATAAGAGATTGGTGTGATGCTTATGAGAGATTGGCGTTATGCGGATTTTTAGTTGTTGATGGTTATCGAGAGGTAAGTTAGTTTACACCGTTAATGTTTAATCACAATTTGGGGATGATTGATCTATGAGAGTTCCAATTATATTTTCTTATTAGGAAATCATGGTAATTGACCGAAAACTGGAGGTATGCATGACATTGTTACTAAGTACAATACCAATATTAAAGGTAGGAAATAGATGACTCAAATTAAGTAAAAGTGTTGAATATACAACTTGAGGAATTATTGAATTGAGGATGATTTACCTAGTTTATAATCTTAATGATTGTTTTAGTGTTATTTATCGGAGATAGTAATAGTATTGCGAGATTGTGTTTTCTTATAAGAGAATTTAATTAAGTATAAATATTATGAGTGGTGGCTATACTATAAATAGAGGTCAAACAAAAATATTATGTTGGAATTGTTTAAATGTGTTTTAAAAATTGGAAGTGTGTGTTGAACTTCGGTGTGAGCATTTGTACCTTCGGGGATAATTGATTTAATAAGGTCAGTGAACCGTTTTTGTACACATTAAAATCTGTGAGTAATTTAATTATCTACCACTGGTATGGGACGGTTGTAGATAATTAGATCACTCGAGTTAGTTTTGTTTAGCTTATCCATCTTTTTGAAATTTCTTAAAATCTTGAGTGGTTTAGTTAATTAAAACTGGTATGGGACGGCTTTAATTAAATAAACCATTCGAGTCTCATTGGATCTCTTTTTATATATCCTTTGTAATTCTGAAAGATGTTGTAAATTTTAGAAAAACATGTTATATTAAAGTATAGTTCGTACAGAAGCAAGTAGAAAGGCAACCTAGTTCCTCTATAGTGATTGATTATATTAAAGTTTTGATCCGAGAAATGATTTGATTTATGGTGGGGTTAATAATGTGTCTGGTCGCGATGGGCTCGGTTTTGTAGTGGAGTTGGAGCGGCTCCGTTGTGGGCGGCCAACCATTTGATTTGAATATTGATGCGTCTCTGGATCTAAACATAATTGGAACATTGAATTGTGAGATATGGTTAATTAATATTCCGTTCATGGAATCAGAGTCTTACTAGTATGCCCATATTTATTATTTCATGGGCAATTGTTTAATGTAGTATTATGAGAACTGCGGATAAGATAATTGAACTAACTCGTTTTGAGTGAGTCAAGACATCAGGCGGTTGGTCACAAATGCGAAAATAGAATTTTGACGTTGGAAGATTTATTAGAACATTTAGAGTTCTAGATTGAACTGAGAGTATTATCAAGATGAATTTTGTGATTGGGTTATCTTGGAAGTAAAAGGAGTATGTCGTTTTGTTTATAGTAAGTTGATGGTATTTTCTACTTATTATATATATATTTATATTGATGAGATTCATTGATCAAGTCCTTATATATGTTAGGAGATAGTTTGATTGTATAAACCCCATAGTATTAAATAGATTGGATAGTCATTCATTTGGGATGATCCTTTTGGAGTGTAGGAATGCTATTGAGTTTAATTTGTGAAAATTTGAGGAATCATTACTTATTATTGAGGATATGCTACGGGCATGTACAATGGATTTTTGTAGTCGATAGGACGTATGAGTACCAGTGGTTGGGTGCGTATAATAGCAGTTATCATCCTAGCATTGAGATAAAACCATATGAGGCGTTTTTAGGGAAGAAAATATCGATCTCTAATTTGTTGGGGTGAAGTTGGAGAAGCAAGGCCTAAGGTAAATTGGCACCAAAATTTGTTAATCCATTTGAAGTTTTGGAAAAGGTTGGTGATTTGGCTCATAGACTGGATTGGAGCAGCTTATAGATTATTTAAAGTTTTAAATGCAATATTGTAATGTATTTGGTGACATAAGTTGTAATACTTTCATTTATTTATATAGTTATTGAGGTCGTGAAAATTCGGGTTAGTGATATTGTAAGGTATTCTTGGAAAATTAAGTTGTAATATCGTATCATTAATGGAATTAGAATCTTGGGGAAAAATCACAACATTGAAGAGACTATTTGGGAATTGAAGTCTGAGGTATACATGTAACCAAGGCGGATTGATCAGTTAGGTAAGTGACAGTCAAATTCGGGACAAATTTTCTTTAAGGGGGAGTGAGTGTAACGACCCTAACCCTAGGCACTAATTTAACATCATATTGTGTGCTTTTAATATTATTGTTAAAAATTATGTGTTCATTTTATATACTTGATTTCTTATATTAAGATAAAATGATAGGGAAATAACATAATGTTCTAGGAAAGAGATAAAAAATAGAAAATAAATAAAGAGTAAGAGGAGGTTAAATTGGGTAGAATAAATAATTGGGAAAAAGGGGATTTAATTTAAATGTGAAAGCCTTGGATAATTGGGAGGGGAACCAAATCCCTTAAAATCCTCCCCTCTTACTTCCTAGGTGAGGACCCCCCTGTGAATGTGTGCCCAAATTTTTGGATTCACGCGAGTTTGAAGACATCCGAGTTATTTGAAAAACGGAGTCGCCACGCCATTTTGATTACCTCAAAACTTTGAAAAAAAGGTTTTTACTTGGGTTCGGAGGTTAAGTTACCCCTTTGGAAGAACGTTTGGCGTTCACCCAAAGTGCCTTGCCGGAGCAAGTCTCCCAAGATTTCATTAATCGTGTTTGCTTGCGTGCTTTCTTTGTGTGCATGTGTTTGAGAGTAAAAGGGGGAATGTCCCAAGTTATCTTCCGGACGTACAAACCATTTGTTGGTTGTCGCTCGGGATTTCTTGGAATTTATGTATTTGGGATTATGATCCCGTCCTCATCTTGTGACTTGTGATCATCGCATTTTAACCTCGGGACCCTCGGGACTTGCGTGATCGAGAGAATGACTCTCCTTGTGGTCAAAGATGAGGTTCTTTAGGAAGGAATGTCCTTAGCCCATCAATCCTACGCTTTAAGACGGTCGAGCTCGTATAGAGGCTTCATACTCTTTCTTAAGCGATAATCGGAGATATAGGGTTCAAGGTGTCCCTTTCTAAAGAGATATGGAACCTTTAATGGAAAGAACGATGCAAAGATGAGAACTTTTACACCGGTCCGTTCCAAGGTTGCTAATGGGGACATGGGGGAATGCATGTAAAAATGATACTTTAGTGAAAAGATGGCATTTTTGGAGTGTAAAGAATGTCTTTTGGTTGCAAGGGATGCCTTTTTGTTCAAAGAAAAGATTTTTATGTAAAGAATGTATTTTTATGTTGGAAAATAGCATTTAATGCACAAATGATGCATGAAAATGGCAAAGAATGATTTTTTAATGCAAAGTATGCATTTTGAGTATGAAAATGAGTTTTTAAATGCAAAAGATGCATCTTTAATGTGAAAAGGGGTTTTTTGAGTGCAAAGGATGCACCATTAAAGCAAAGATGTCATTTTGGTGAAAAAGATATCCTTTTAATGCAAATGATGCTGCTCTGTATGCACATGTTTTAGTTTAAATGCAGATTGGTGCATTAGAAAAGGAAAACATCAGATTGCAGCTGAAAAGATAAGGAGTCTGCAAACTGGCTATGTATGTCGCGCGACATAGCCGCCTATGTCGCGTGACATAATAAGCCATTTTGCGAAGCCTAAACAAGCGAGATTTGCAGAGGTAACAAGGCACCAAAATGGTCAAGTTACTTCACAAACAAATCTCGAGAGCATGTTTATTGATAATGAACACTTCAAGAGGGTGTGGATATGAGGGATCCACACTCATCTTGAGTGTTCATGCAAAACCAAGTCAAAACGAGATTTTATATGAAATGTAATGAAATAAAATGTGGATGCAGGTAATATGAAGCTAAAGCATGCAACTTTAATCGAATACTACATTATCAATGCATGTAACACATAGATTTCATATTCAAAGGAAAATAGAGAGTGGAAAAGGGGTAGAAACTTCGTTACCCTTGAAGATCCACAACTCCTATATCAAGTTAGATATAGGAGCCTTCTAGCGTCCTCCTCCGAGAGGCGAGTTCGAGCCTTGGATCCTTGAGAACCTCGAGTTCTTGATGTATAGGAAGTGTGTGTGTGTGTGGGAAGTGTGTGTGTGATTAGTTTGGTAGGATTGAGGTGATTTGGGGGGTATGTGAGGAGAGAGGAGCCTTCTGGAGCGTATTCCCTATAGAGGGGGACTGAGGGGTGGAGGAGGTGTGTCCAAAATGAGAGGTGAAGGCCTCTATTTATAGGCTGCCTGCATGGGCTTGTTATGTCGCACGACATGATAGGCCATAACCGTTTTCCTTCTAGAAACATGCAAGGTGGCATGGTTCTAGAACTCTCTCGGCTGGTTATGTCGCACGACATAAGTAGCCACATGCGATTCCTTCTAGAAACATGCAAGGTGGCGGGTTTCTAGAAGGTTTCTCTGGCTGGTTATGTCGCACGACATAAGTAGCCGTATCCGGCTTCTTCTAGAAACGTGCAAGGTGGCAGCCTTCTAGAAGGGTTTTGGGATTAAGAAAAATGTGTTTCTTAATCACCAAGCATTCCCTTCAGCCCTTAAAAGGCTTGGAACAGTTCCGAATTGTTCCTAACTTTAGGAAAATCCGGGAATTACCGGGAAAAATTACCGAAATTGCCGGAAAATTAGCCTAAGGCATGAGCCGATTTGGGTACTTACGAAGCCCCTCGGCAACGTCACTTGCAGGGCGAGTGGGGTTGTCGATAGAAAAGGATCCAATCTGGCGAATGCCGAGATGGATTGGGTGACCAATGTGGTCGAGTGGCTGGACCTTTTATGAAAGGCTACCTACGTATCCCGGAGGAATCAAGCCATAATCGTAGTTCGAGCATCACTAGATAGGTTAAGAACGATGTCGAGGATCCTTGAAATTTTGACAATTAATGGAGGATGTCACCTGAAGAAGCTAGAGCTTATGGCGCTATCTCTTTATGACGGAGATAGAGGTAACTTAAGTTGGGAAACTTGAGCGTACGTCACTATTCGCGGATAGAGGTAGCACAAGTTGAAATGACTTGGGCATACGTCACTATTCGCGGATAGAGGTAGCACAAGTTGGAATGACTTGGGCATACGTCACTATTCGCGGATAGAGGTAGCACAAGTTGGAATGACTTGGGCATACGTCACTATTCGCGGATAGTGGTAGCACAAGTTGGAATGACTTGGGCATACGTCACTATTCGCGGATAGAGGTAGCACAAGTTGGAATGACTTGGGCATACGTCACTATTCGCGGATAGTGGTAGCACAAGTTGGAATGACTTGGGCATACGTCACTATTCGCGGATAGTGGTAGCACAAGTTGGAATGACTTGGGCATACATCACTATTCGCGGATAGTGGTAGCACAAGTTGGAATGACTTGGGCATACGTCACTATTCGCGGATAGTGGTAGCACAAGTTGGAATGACTTGGGCATACGTCACTATTCGCGGATAGTGGTAGCACAAGTTGGAATGACTTGGGCATACGTCACTATTCGCGGATAGTGGTAGCACAAGTTGGAATGACTTGGGCATACGTCACTATTCGCGGATAGTGGTAGCACAAGTTGGAATGACTTGGGCATACGTCACTATTCGCGGATAGTGTAGCACAAGTTGGAATGACTTGGGCATACGTCACTATTCGCGGATAGTGGTAGCACAAGTTGGAATGACTTGGGCATACACCACTATTCGCGGATAGAGGTAGCACAAGTTGGAATGACTTGGGCATACGTCACTATTCGCGGATAGAGGTAGCACAAGTTGGAATGACTTGGGCATACGTCACTATTCGCGGATAGAGGTAGCACAAGTTTAGAGTTCTGACAATTCGGAGGTTGTCACCTAATTTGACAATTACTGGAGGCTGTCACCTAACGTTATCCCGTTATAACGGAATAACGGAGATTGCGGAAAAGGTTGGATTTTGTAGAGAAGTTGGAAGGAATCAATAGTTTTTGTAAAGAAAATTGGGACGCACCCGAATAATTTTTTGTATAGAAAACTGGGATGTATCCTGATTATTTGAAAAATAAAATTGAAAATGCCAAGGGCAAATAAAGCTGAATCACGAGAGGTAAATTTGTAAAATAGGCCTCGGGGGCACTAGAGGAAAAGCTTGGATTGAAAGTGATTGAAAATGCCGGGGGCAATAAAAGGGTAAAAGAAGCCTACGGGGGGACAAAATTGTAAAATGGAGCCTTCGGGGGCAAAATGGTAAAAATCAGCCACAGAGGCTTATTATGTCGCACGACATAATAGGCCAGGTGAACAGTTTCTTTAAAAATTCGCACGATCGTCATTTTGAAAATCAATTGAACTTGAAATTGAGAGGGAGGCGACGGTGAGAGAAAAGAGAGCGACATCGAGAGAGGGAGATTCGAAAGAAATCAAGAGAAATCCAACACTTCTTAGTCCGATTCAATTGAAGAATGCCTCCTAGGCTCTATCCGAGGCCAAAGGGGTTCTCAACACGCCAATTTAGCTACTCGGAGAAAGGGGTGCAAAGGAATCAACGGCCATTTCTTCCGGAAGCATCAAGGAGATTTTTACCCACGGCTCGATGAGCATACTTCGGATGTCACGAAGAAGGAAGAGGTAAGAAACCTAGGGTTTCTTGAAAATTTTCAATTTGTGCGAAATTGATTTGAAGCGAGTTTTTCTTGGTGCATTTGAACTTCATATGGATTGGCTGTGAACATGAATGAATCTAGGAAATGTAATGCGTAAATGCATGCCATACATTGATCCATTTTGACCTACTTTTGCTTGAGATGATTTCAAGAAATAGCACGAAATATTGATACTTGTGCCATGTTTTCTTGCAGAAATTACGCACCGTGGCTCTCCGGAGCGATTGGCGAGCTATGGCGGAGCTTGCCGGGTAGCCGAGACCGGATACATTCGCCTAAGGGCATGATTTATCTTTGTCGGGCTAGGACGATTTTCGAGATGGCGAGGGCCATTGGAGACACTCGGAGGAGTGTAGACTTGGTGAGGGCCTTCGAGAGAGTATTGGTGGGAGACTACACATTCGTTTCACTTCTCTTGGGGTGAGACGACGATCACTCCGCTAGATTTTGCGATCATTACGGGGTGCCCTTCACGGATGAGCCGCTCTACCTAGAGGAGCTGCACGAGGAGCTGAGCCCCGGACGATTGCGATGCGATTTTATGGGCTTACTTGGCTTCGTTCCCCACAATAAGAAGGGGAATGGATATGAGTTAGGCGAGTTGCATGGCTTGATCGAGGGCGGAGCGGGGACTACATTGTGGTAGATGATCCCGTTGAGAGCCGGGCGAGAGCGAGAGATTGGCTAGGAGCTTTCTTATGGGTGGGCTTTTCCGACATCTTTGTTCATTAACGGCGCCTCTCTGCCTTGGTTTCGTTGTTGGAGCTTTTGAGAGCATGGGATGCGTCGGGAATCTATCACAGGGGAGCGAGGCTTAGGCGAGATGTATTTGGCCACTAGATGACGTCGATCGAGGAAGGCGAAGTACTTCACTGCTTTCATCGCTTTCGAGGTATTCTCTCACCTTGATCTCTTTTCCTTAGCGCATTTCATTATATCCCTTGTTTTCCCTGTTTTGACTTTTCTTCTCCTTTTCGAGCTTGGGCATACGAGTACTTTGGGCATTATGAGTGGCGGATCAAAGATGAGTTTCACTGCCACCACTTTTCTGCTCTTCGTCGGTGGACGAAGGATGCCGAGAAACAGAACCCGAGGCAGCCGGAGGTTCGAGGTGCGGGATCACGGCCTCGTATCATGACACGGCCGACATGCACGAGAGGGATTCCACGGAGGCCGAGCTTGTTCCCACTGGGTGGCCGTTATGGCGCTTTGGATTTAGATCACGGCTGCGCACTTCACGAGTGTCGCAAGCTGCGGTGGGCTTGTCAGGAGACGCCTTGTATCTAGGAGAGAGGGTGTATAGACGGCATGGGCCGAATAGGCACGCTCGGATCCACGATGATCCTCCGGCTAGGATGTGGTTGCCTCGCCGGTTGGCGAATGTAGATGCTACGATTGTAGGCATGGCGGCACATCTCTACACACGGGAGGGGACTATACTTTGTACGTGGCTAGACATCTTCGGTCCCCACGAGACCGGGGTTGGTTATGGCGCTCATAGCGCGGGGCCTTCGGCCCGCTACGTAGCTAGACCTCCTTTGCCCCGACTTTCATTGATTATCGGGGTGGCGGTCGCATGAGGCGAGCTCACATTGATATGTCCCAGAGACTCATCCTCATGGTGCTCCCGCGAGGTTCTAGATCTGTAATGCTTGTTCCTTACGCCTCTTTGGATTGCTTGCATCTCTTTTTGTTATCAAGAAGCTGCATTCGACGCTTTTTATGCACGCTTGTAACGAGGTTTTACGCTTTCGGGCTTACGAGACATTTGACCGGGGCATATACGGCGGCGTGGGCATGATTGGCAAGCTCCGAGAAAGGCATGAGTTTACGGAAGAATCGGTGCCGGTCACGGGGTTCGATTGATATCTCTCCACCTGGCCAGCGAGAAGGAAGAAGAGCCGCTCGATGACGTGGGCACCGGCGGGAGCACTAGAGGACCGACGCCTCGGACAAAGGCGCAAATGTGCCTCTTCTGAGACCCATTGAGATTGACGATGATGATGAGGATGAGGATGAGGATGGTGGAGGCTGAGACGGCCACAGTTACGAGCTTGACTCATGTCGTCATCACGGAGCTTGGCGACTACTATCGCACGGGGACCATAGCTTATGAGGCACCTTCGGACGATCTGACGATGAGCCGAGAGGAGGCTGAGGATGACGACGAGGATGGAGATGAGGAGGGTGATGGGGATGGAGATGATTCAGAGTAGCCCCTTTTTCCCTAGACATTTGTGACTTTTGGTTATTGTACCCTTTTAGGGAAAACATGTGTTATTATTTTTTTATGCACAACTTTTGGACTTGATCTACTTTGTATGTACAAATGGTTTGAATGGATGACTTGGATGAATTTTTAGCTTGTAAATGAATGCATGAGTGTATATGGGGTAAATGAACCCTTCCTTATGCATTTGAGAAGTGTATGGGTGGTATTCTACGGCCATTGACAAGTCGGGGATTGCCACAGGGAGAAAAACGAGGATCTTTGCGATGTCGATGTACGATGTGGCTTATTATGTCGCACGACATGGCTTGTTATGTCGCGTGACATAAGTAGCTAAGCTGAATTTTCATTGCCACTTTGGCCTTGGACTGGAATTGCTGACACAGGTTGGAATTGGGTGACCAAAAGAGGTCACCTACCTGGCCTCCTTGGGACAATGGCAAAGAGATATTAGTCCCTCCCTATAAGGATGGAAACGGGGTGACCTAGGAGGTCAAACAACCAATCCTTCATAGGAAAGTGCCAAATCAAAAGAGGTGACCAATATGGTCAGGAAATTGGACTCTCATGAAAGGCTTACGCACCATTGGAGAATGGAGGAAGAAAAAGGTGACCAATGTGGTCGGATGGCTGAACCTTTATGAAAGGCTACCTACGTATCCCGGAGGAATCAAGCCTTGATCGTAGTTCAAACTTCATCTAGACAGTTAGGAATGATGTCTAGGATTTTCGACGTTTTGACAATTAGGAAAGCTGTCGCCTAGAGTTACCTCGTTATAACGGAAGTGAAGGCGCTTTTGGGAGAAAATGTTATCATTAGCAATTGGCACGTTACTTGAGCCTAGGGGTGATTTTCTCTTGGAAACATGGTAGGGGCCGGGTTTGGATATACATATGGAATGTATTTGGGAATTGTTTGAGACGGGTTTCAAACGGGTGGGGTTGTATCCCTTGGGTGCGGGTGAGCTGTTGCTTTTATTGAGATGTTGTCAACGTGGACGAGAATTCCTTCTTGGTGAGGCGGGTTTAAACCTCGGGTCTTGACTAAGGTCCTTTTCTTAAACTACGGCGCTTGAAGGCGTGCGACAGGCTTTTATAACCAAGCGGATGTTGGAGTGACCAAACCTTTCTTCTAGGGATGGATGTGACTTATCGGAGCCCGGTCGGAGGAAAAA
Source organism: Adenophora triphylla var. japonica (assembly GCA_022495995.1). Classification (NCBI taxonomy): domain Eukaryota; kingdom Viridiplantae; phylum Streptophyta; class Magnoliopsida; order Asterales; family Campanulaceae; genus Adenophora; species Adenophora triphylla. Next base: position 403,240 of record JAFEMH010001070.1, read on the forward strand.
CTTTCTGCAAAACCCCATGTCTTACTAAAGCAAGGAAAGATCCTTTCATTTGGCAAAGCCCGGTTGAATGAGCGAGTAGGCGAAGTGACTTGGCGAAAGCCCGGTGCAGTGACCTAGCAAAAATCCCAATATGATTGGTGCTGCGAACGTGATCCACGAGGTTGATCGAACAAAGGCGAATCCATCTAGGGACCTAGTGAAGAACTCGATATGAACCCCAAAAATGGCTAAAGAAGCCCCGGTTTAAAGGAATGACTTGGCAAAGACCCAACTTTGGAAGAGTTTCCAAGGCGGCCTAATGCGAATTGTAGCGAGAAGAGGGAAAACCTATCCGTCTTTTCTTTTTTTTTTTTTTTTATTTTTTTTTTTTTAGTCAATCGATCAACCTTAAGGAAGATGTGGACAAAGAGAAGAATTTTAGGAAGATATGTACATGCGGGGGCATATTTTTCAAAAGGTGGGAATAATCCCGATTTTGTGTTATTCTGATGGCCTTAGTTGACGTAGGCACAAAACCTCGCTTTGGGCTTGCCTCTTTTGAGAGAGTATAAGCGTAGAAAGGTTGGTAAAAGTGTATGGAAGCCCCTGGCGACGGAAAATCGAGTGTTTAGCGCTATCTTTCCTAAGATGTAGAAAAGGAAGACTTGTCAAGACATCTGAAAACTTGTTTTATTTACAATGATCACAAGATTGCTTAAAACCCTTTATTGATGTTCGCGTTATTCAACCATTAATCTCGATATGAACAAACATTCTGATTAATCATGAGGAGAAAGTCAACCGATGTCGCGGATCAAGGTCGGCTAGTGCGAAAGAAAGGTTTGTGTATAAGGAGGTCATTGATGAGGCCGGGTTTTACGGGATTTGAGCGTGTCCATGGGAGAGGTCATTTGATGAGACCGGGTTTTCGGGAATTTGAATATGCTTATGACCGGACCATTCTTTGGTTGCCTACGTTCCCCTCATTGTGAGGAGCTCGGGTCGCCGTAGTTCGGCCTTGGCCGGGCTGTTTTGAAATGGGATTTGTGGTTCCTTTAGTGAAAAGGCTAGGATGAGAAAGTGGATGATGAGGCATGGGCCTCGGGATGATTCCTTGACCAAGTCATTCTTGGGCCAGCTTCAATAGCTTTACGATTCTCGTCTTTCATTGGGGAGAAAGGACTTGCATATGCCTAAAGGCTTATGAAATGCTTACGCTTTTGCTTCGACCGCCCCATTGTTGTCGACAACTTTCATTTTTGAGCTTTGGTCTTGCACTGTCCGTCAAGCTTTTGATTGGTATGGCATTTGGGTCCTTGGCCTCATTTTTCTTTTATTTTTATGTGCAACCTGTTTTTGCCTAGACCGCCCTTTTTGGGATTTTCGGCCCTAGTGGGCATTACTCTTTTTGCACCAAGATTTCTTCTTTTTTTTTTATATATGTGCAACCTTTGTTTTTGCCTAGGCTGCCCTTTTAAGGATTTTCGGTCTAGTGGGTATTACTCTTTTTGCACTACACACATTTTTTTCTTTTTCTTTTTTTTTTTTTTCTAGAGCACCCAGGGACCAAGGCGAGCCTGGCTTGAACATTCTTGATACCCTTGAAGTCCAAGCCAAGCCCCTAGGTTGTTGTCGACACGGGGTCAATCTTTCGAAGAGTGGCCTTTTGTCGTTGCTTGATGTTGTCGCCGTCGTTGACTTGGTCAAGATGAAGGTGGACATGGTTTGGGAAAGTGTATGGCTTTGATGAAGGCCTTTTGTGGGGTGAGGAAAGTGTATGGCTTGATGGCATTAGTTGACTTTCTCACACTGATTAATCGGAACGTGAATTATTTCGAGAGATTATTTGTGGAGCAATGCAAGTGATCATATAAAATAAAACCATTTCATTAAATGTAATGTAGGTGTGCAAATAATGTCTTAAGTCTAGCAAGAAAAGAAGAAGACTTTTTATAGAAAATTGAAGATTCATTACAATGTCCATAGAGGACTTGATTGAAAGGAAAAAGTACTAGAACCTACGAAGGTCGGCGAGACTATTTTCCTTTTTTTTTTTTTTTTTTTTTTTTTTTTTTTTTTTTTTTTTAAGGATAGGTAAACCTAGTCTAGCTACTCTTCGCGGGTTGGGTGCCCGGGGAGCTTGAGCTTTCCTTCGTAGATCGGCCATTTGAATTTCTTTCTTGAGATCCACACACTTGTGCGTCACATGACCATAATGCTTGTGGTACTCACGAACTTGGTCTTGTCAACTCTACTTGGGTTTCTTGGCTTATGATTCTCGAGAGGTGTGAGAAGGCTTCGTTTCACCAAATCGTTGAAAACTTTGCTCATGGGCATCCCAAAATCATCGGGTGACGTTTTGGACCTTGCACTTCTTGAATTGACCTCTTGTCATAACTTTACTGTCTTTGGCCCATGGAGGTTCTCAAGCTTCCCATCTTCTATCAACTTTACGGATCTCATGCCTCAAATAGGTGCAATCATCGGTGTTGTGCCCATGGTATTGATGGAAAAGGCAATGCTTGGACTCATCCAACCGAATCTTTGGGGTTCTGGGCTTCCAATTCTCCGGTGGCTTTATCGGTTTTTCTTTCACTAGCTCTTCCGAATCTTGCTTAAAGGCATCTACGTATTGTTAAAGTGAAAGGAGCGAGGTTTTCGGGGGACCTTGTTATTCTCAAGACTCGGATTCCCATTGTCCAATTGGTTCCTTTGTTGGATTTAGGTGAAGGAAGGCTGTGACATTCTTTCCTTTGTGAGTGCGAGTCTTTGAGCCGGATACGGTTCTTTGCTTGGTATTGGGTTATGCTCGGTGGAGTCATTTCCTTGCACAGTCCGAGCATCTTGGGTCAAGGGAGTATTGATACTCATCATGAGGTCAAGCTTCTCTTGCATCTGTTTCACTTGCTCCATCAACATTGCCACATAGGGGTCAACGGGGACTCTTGGGCTACGGAGCGGCAACAGGACTTGTAGTAGCGAGCGACGGCTGAATTCATTAAGTCCGGTAGGTAACGGTAGAAAACTTCGGTTCATCCTTTGGCAACTCATGATCGCATTCGGGCGGGTATAGGGGCTTGAACATAGCCACATATCTCAAGCGATTATGTGAGGTTGGAGCATAAGCTGGCGGTATTGCGAGGCGAGGATAAGTGGGGTGAAATCCAATCCGTTACGAGAAGGCGAGGGCAATGGGGCCACGATGAGTGGGATGTTGGAAAGGGCGAGGAGAAGTGGTCCTTGGCAAGGGATCATATGTGGATGGAGGAAGGTATTGGTTATAGGGTGGGAGGCTGAGATGGCTACTTACGGAGTCTCATCTTCGACCACTACCCGGAGAACCGATTGGACTCAATTGTTACTTGGATTCCATTGCGGCGAAGAGCACCGATGAGCAATGACAGTGCTCTTCATGATCCTTGGGCATTTTCCAAAGCCGGGACTAACTCTTCCTTCCTAATCATCGATTTCCCATACCCTCATTTGTTTTACATCCAAATCTGCCATTCGACTCTACGGGCGATGAAGCTATGCAGGCGAAAAGCCGGCGACCCGGTACTCTCGCTCACTTCTTTTTCGGCGGGAAAGGGATAGGCAAGGTTTAGACTCGGGGATAGGTAAGGTTTAGACTCGGGGATAGGTAAGGTTTAGACTCGAAGGTAAGTGTTTAGGCTGAAGGCTCAAGTAACATGCCCTTATCGCTTTAACTTTTGCTCGAAACGCATTTTCTCCTAATCCTAATTGATCGGAAAAGATGAGACCTTGAAAGGTCAAGATTGGAAGTAGAGATCGGATCGAAGGGGGTCACGATTAAGGATTTGACCATGAAAGGTCGAGTCGGGAAATCGGTGATCGGACCGAGGAGGTCTCGATTAGAGATTGACCATGAAAGGTCGGGACAAGAAAATCAAAAATCGGACCGAAGAGGTCTCGATTAGGGTTTGACCATGAAAGGTAGGGATAAGAAAAACGGAGATCGGACCGAAAAGATCTCGATTAGGGATTTGACCATGAAAGGTCGGGATGAGGAAAACGGAGATCGGACCGAAAAGGTCTCGATCAGGGTTATCAGAGATAGGAACATGCAATTATGATTACACTAATTGTTCAAGTTTACTTAAAACAATGTCTTTTATTAATCTCTAATTGGTTGGAAAAGGGGTTACGCCCTTCTTTTTCACAACTACTCTAGATCTGGATCGGTGGGTTCCGTCACTACGTCTATAAGCCTCGTATTCCACACTGTATTTCGACCTCCCGGGGTGGGCGGCCCGGGCGAGGGTCCTATAGGGCACGCGGATCCCACCAACCAGGAAGTAAAGAACGCTCCTAACGGGTCTAGCGGGTCATAGGACCTTTCAACGCACGAGCGATGCGGATTATAGTCAAGGCAATACTGGGAAAGTCTCGTCTCTGCCTTGACGGAGTTTTGGCGAAGTTTCGCTTGAGCGAATGACGTTTTGACTTTTGGTAATGTCGAGAATAATAGGCATGGGTCGGGCGGTAAAAGCCGGATGACACGGTGTCACATTGAACTTCGTTGCATACGCGGTGCGTGAGTCGGAATCGAAGTCAATGCGGTCAAGATCTTGCCAATTTTTCCTTGTCGGAATTTTGGCGAGCTTCGCTTGAGCGAAAGATCTTTTGATTTTTGGCAAAGACTCGGTCTTGACTCTTACGCATTCCGTGCGGGTCAAGGTCAATAGTCAATGTCGGAGTCAAGATCCCACCGATTTTTCCTTGTCGGAATTTCGGCGAGAATTTCGCTTGAGGCGAAAATCTTGGCTTCCGTTTATGAGCTAAGGCTTGACCTTTACGTGGGTATGCAAGCTGGGCTATATGACACGGACTAGACCAAAAACCAACCAAAAGTCACGGTTTTTGAAACGTGTGACACGGGTGTGCATTGGTCGACCTTTGTTTGCCATGGGGAGGTTGGGATGATTCCGTGCGCGCCGGGAGCATCGTAAAGGCTGTCCGTGGCTGCAGTGGAACCACCCTCGGGTTTGAAGGACGTGCGTGCAAAAGTGTACGGGATATATCGAGTGCGCGTAGTGTGCGGTCTCCTAAAAATGTTCCTGGTTGAGTTAAAACAGAGATTTTCATAAATGTGTTTTAAAGGAATGATTTTCGGGACGGGGAAAATGCAACACATAAGCACGTAAATTTTAAGGAGCCCCGGTCGATCATGGAGTGAGTAGCCCCAAGCTGCTAGGACTTGCCCAGTTAACCATGATTTTTCTGGTGGAATTGCCCTGAGGTCGCCGGTCGAGAATCCAATGAGGATTGAGCCGTACGGCTGCATGGATCAATTTTCCGGGTTCCACTCCTTTTGCTATTTTTCGGGTTGTTTCCCGTTTCAAAGTATGCACAGATTCCAAGATGCAAATGATGCAATGCATGGTAAAGAAAGCAAGCACGATTAATGAAATCGGCGATGGGAGTCTAACCCGCTCAAAGGGAAAAGCTTTCTTCTATTTTTTTTCAAAATTATTTTTTTTTCGAAAAGGGATACTGGTACGTGGGATTGTTAAACCACCGGTTATCCCAAGCCCCGGGTTAGGGAGCGATACAGGAAGGTTAAGTGGGGTCCACCTATATACCAAGTATCGACTTTTGTTTTGAAAATAAAGCTTTTCTCCTTTGGGTTTCCCAGTAGTCGCCAAACTGTGAATGTGTGCCCCAAATTTTGTTTATTGGAATTCACGCGAGTTTGAAGACATCCGAGTTATTTGAAAAACGGAGTCGCCACGCCATTTTGATTACCTCAAAACTTTGAAAAAAAGGTTTTACTTGGGTTCGGAGGTTAAGTTACCCCTTGGGAAGAACGTTTGGCGTTCACCCAAAGTGCCTTGCCGGAGCAAGTCTCCCAAGATTTCATTAATCGTGATTGCTTGCGTGCTTTCTTTGTGTGCATGTGTTTGAGAGTAAAAGGGAAATGTCCCAAGTTATCTTCGGACGTACAAACCATTTGTTGGTTGTCGCTCGGGATTCCTTGGAATTTATGTATTTGGGATTATGATCCCGTCCTCATCTTGTGACTTGTGATCATCGCATTTTAACCTCGGGACCCTCGGGACTTGCGTGATCGAGAGAATGACTCTCCTTGTGGTCAAAGATGAGGTTCTTTAGGAAGGAATGTCCTTAGCCCATCAATCCTACGCTTTAAGACGGTCGAGCTCGTATAGAGGCTTCATACTCTTTCTTAAGCGATAATCGGAGATATAGGGTTCAAGGTGTCCCTTTCTAAAGAGATATGGAACCTTTAATGGAAGGAACGATGCAAAGATGAGAACTTTTACACCGGTCCGTTCCAAGGTTGCTAATGGGGACATGGGGAATGCATGTAAAAATGATACTTTAGTGAAAAGATGGCATTTTTGGAGTGTAAAGAATGTCTTTTGGTTGCAAGGGATGCCTTTTTGTGCAAAGAAAAGATTTTTATGTAAAGAATGTATTTTTATGTTGGAAAATAGCATTTAATGCACAAATGATGCATGAAAATGGCAAAGAATGATTTTTAATGCAAAGTATGCATTTTGAGTATGAAAATGAGTTTTTAAATGCAAAAGATGCATCTTTAATGTGAAAAGGGGTTTTTGAGTGCAAAGGATGCACCATTAAAGCAAAGATGTCATTTTGGTGAAAAAGATATCCTTTTAATGCAAATGATCTTTGCTCTGTATGCAAATGTTTTAGTTTAAATGCAGATTGGTGCATTAGAAAAGGAAAACATCGGATTGCGGTGAAAAGATAAGGAGTACGCAGCGGCTATGTATGTCGCGCGACATAGGCTGCCTATGTCGCGTGACATAATAAGCCATTTTGCGAAGCCTAAACAAGCGAGATTTGCGGAGGTAACAAGGCACCAAAATGGTCAAGTTACTTCACAAACAAATCTCGAGAGAGCATGTTTATTGATAATGAACACTTCAAGAGGGTGTGGATATGAGGGATCCACACTCATCTTGAGTGTTCATGCAAAACCAAGTCAAAACAGAGATTTTATATGAAATGTAATGAAATAAAATGTGGATGCAGGTAATATGAAGCTAAAGCATGCAACTTTAATCGAATACTACATTATCAATGCATGTAACACATAGATTTCATATTCAAAGGAAAATAGAGAGTGGAAAAGGGGTAGAAACTCGTTACCCTTGAAGATCCACAACTCCTATATCAAGTTAGATATAGGAGCCTTCTAGCGTCCTCCTCAGGAGGCGAGTTCGAGCCTTGGATCCTTGAGAACCTCGAGTTCTTGATGTATAGGAAGTGTGTGTGTGTGTGGGAAGTGTGTGTGTGATTAGTTTGGTAGGATTGAGGTGATTTGGGGTATGTGAGGAGAGAGGAGGCTTACGGAGCGTATTCCCTATAGAGGGGGCGAGGGGTGGAGGAGGTGTGTTAAAATGAGAGGTGAAGGCCTCTATTTATAGAAACACTGCATGGGCTTGTTATGTCGCACGACATGATAAGCCATAACCGTTTTCCTTCTAGAAACATGCAAGGTGGCATGGTTCTAGAACTCTCTACATTTGGTTATGTCGCACGACATAAGTAGCCACATGCGATTCCTTCTAGAAACATGCAAGGTGGCGGGTTTCTAGAAGGTTTCTCTGGCTGGTTATGTCGCACGACATAAGTAGCCGAGATACGCTTCTTCTAGAAACGTGCAAGGTGGCGGCCTTCTAGAAGGGTTTTGGGATTAAGAAAAACGTGTTTCTTAATCACCAAGCATTCCCTTCAGCCCTTAAAAGGCTTGGAGCAGGTTCCGGAATTGTTAGGAACTTTAGGAAAATCCGGGAATTACCGGAAAAATTACCGAAATTGCCGGAAAATTAACCGGAAGGCATGAGCGATTTGGGTACTTACAACTCCGCGTCGGTAGCAACCGGTGAGCCGATCACGGCCCAGGCTGCACGGAGAACATACCGTGGCCGCGAAGTTAGGATGCGTGTCCGGACACCGGCCTCATCTTGGGCCGGGCACTCCGCGCCGAACTCATCGGAGTTCTTATGCGCCTCGATGGCCTCCTTGCGAGCCGGCCGGCATCCTCTCCTTCTCCCGAAGCCGGGGCCAGGTCGGGAGGCGGCGGCTTCTCGGAGAGATCATCCGCCTTGGCCTCCGGGATCTCCACTTGCTTTTGGGTGGCATCCGGCTTGACCATGAGCTCGGAATTTCTTTGTTCCGGCTGAAGTTTGTGGCCCCAGGCTCATCCCGCCGACCCTTTGCCTTTTCTAGGCTCTTCTCGGCTCGGTCACCCGCTCCTGGAAGCCCTTCGAGATCGGACTCCTTGGTCGCGAACTCTTTCTCCTTGGCATCCGGGGAGGGAGCTCGGAAGTCTCCACCTTCTCTGGGCCGGCTCCGGTTCACGGAGTTTAGCCGCCATGTCCTTGGTGTTCTTTGGTAAGCTCGGCGGACGAGGCTATCACAGTCTCCGGAGCCTCATAGCCTTATTGCCCACTGCGAGGAGGATAGTTAGAGCAAGAAAGGCTAAAAATGTCAAAGGGACAGACGAAAGAATCAAACCTCGGTGAGGGCAATCCCAATGTCTCCCATCAAGGGCTGATGGGTTCTCCTTCTCCGCCACGGAATGATAGAAGTCCGGGGCGAAGAGCCTGTTGATGAGCCCAATCCCAACAGCAGAGTTATGGGCAGAGCGGGCATACAGGTCCACCCCTTCAATGGCGGGCACAGCTCCCACCTGTTTTCTCTTCTCCCAGGTCTCCTCGCGGGTGGCCAGGGAGGAGATCGGGTAGGCCACCGAGCAGATTGTCCCCGCGGTGGAGGGAGCAGTGGTAGAAGCAGTAGCAGCAGCAGGGGGGCTGCGAGAAGAAGTCTCCACCACTTTCTGGGTCTTGGAGGACCTCTCCCTATGCGTCAGATCCGCCTCTCTGTCAGTCCTTTTCCTGGACTGCTCTTGGTTGTGCCCGGAGGCAATAGTACGGCCGGGAGATGATGCCCGGAGAGCATTGGGTGGAGGAGGACCCCGGGGAGGTGGAGGCAGATTCCCAGTGGTCAGAATGGTTCTGGGAGCAGATAGAGTCTCCCCAGTCTTCCTGCTCGCTACAGGAACAGTCTTGTCTTTTGTGGGAACCCCTCCCATCTCATTCTGCCTCTTCTGGGCAGCTTCCTTGTTGGCCCTCTGGTTCTTGGCCTTCAGTTGAGCAGCACTTAGAGGGGCCATCAGAAATTATACACTTCCGGATCTACTCTGGAGGGAAAGAAAAATGGTTAGCAGAGCAGTTCAAAAAATCAAAGGCAAAGTAAATTGGCAACAGTTTTATAGAGGAATCAGAGACCGATTATTTCGGGAGGATCGCACTCAGCGCCCAGCATACAGGTCTTACAATCTGCCTCGAACTGGTAATGTTCGTGCACCCGCCAATCAGGGTCGCGGGGCAAAGGCTCTATCTCTACTCTGGGGGCATGTGGGGCGCCCTCCCTGCGAGGAGCCACCCCCGAGTAGATCAGTAGGGGCTCATCTTCCACTATGGCGCCCACGTCATATACGGGCTCCTCCCCGCTGTCCAAATAAAGGGCCAGATGCCTCTCTATGGCAGTGCGCATAGCATCGGCTGAGGACGGGTCCGGATATTTGCTAGCGGCCACCTTCATAGGGACGGGGTGTGAAGGTTTGGAAAAGGGCCATCCGAATCTTGACTCAATAACCAAAATGTCCTTCTGATTCCATTGGTCAAATTTGTTGGAGGGAGGAGAGAAAGTCCTGGTGGAGTAGTTCCTAGCCTTCAAGCTCAGGATACCACGGCTAATGGGTTCTGATAATAAGCGTAGAGCCCAGCAAGGGTAGGTTCATAGCCCAGGAATCTGCACACAGCAATGAAGGAGACAATGGCTCGGATGGCATTGGGAGTCAGGTGCATGGGCAGGCAGGCATTGAACTCCAGGAAGAAGTAAAAGAAAGGGTCCAGGGGCAGCCTCAATCCATTCTCAAACTGGGCCCCATAAAAAACGCAGGCTCGGTTGTCCCCGCGGACATCTGCTATGGTCTCTGGCCGCAGCTTGTCCTTGTCCGCCAAATGAACATGCCCAAGGGTGCGGACACGGTAGGCATTGCGGTCCACGTTATAAACCTCGTAAATCTCCTCCTCCCAGTCAATGGTGGCCACCTCCTTGGCCTTCTTACGGCCACGACCAGGATTCACATCCCTAGCTGGCCTCTTGCCTTTGTTCCGGGCAGGGGCCACAGCCTCCTCCTCCTCCTCGGATTCAGAGCTCTCGAAGGCATCCACAATGTTGGTGGTCTCAGCGGCCTTCTTGGAGGTCCCCGCGGCCCTCCTATCCCCCTCCTCGCGGTCATCCTCTTCGGTCTCCGAGCTCGAGGAGCCAAAGAGACCGGTGGGGTCACCACGGGCAGGGGCCACCTCCGATTCACCAGTCACCTCGAAACTGAGGGGGTCAAGTTCCTCACTGCTGCTCAGCTCAATTGTCTCCGCCCTAGTAGCAGCGGGCACAACGGGGGGAAAGATGGTACTCAGGGGCAGAACATCTAAAGGGTCACTCAGGGTCCCCGCTCTCGGTGCCCGCGAATTGTTTGATTGTTCAGGGTCCATTAGTTCGCACTTTTCCCAGTCACAAACTACTTCGGGGACGCGAATCGCTCTCCTCACTAATTCAACGGCGTTCAGAGCCGAGCCTCTCTCGCGGGGAAACCTGCACAAAACCCCCATCACAAAATTTCTCAGCCTACTGGTATCCCCCAACACCAAAACATCACCGTTCCTTTTTACCCTTTTATCCTTGGCCTCCCACAATCGGGGTGGGACAAAAGGCCCCCATTGGGATTTTTTCGCAGAAATATTGGAAGTACTCAAGGGATAACCTAAGCCACCCATGGCCTACCTTCCTAAATATCCCCCCTGTCCGTTTACAAACAGCAAACAGATCTGGAGTGCTCCCATCTCCTAACTCTATGGGACGGCGGGGTCCAAACTCTCGAGTAGTCATTATTCAGAAACCAGAAATAAAAGAAAAAACAGAAGGAGATGAAGAAGAAAGCACCCAACGTTACTTACGAGAGAAAGATTGAGAGAAGGATTCGGAAAGCAGTAGCAAGAAGATCGCAGCAAGAAATTTCTCTCAAAGGCTCTCTGAAGGTTTGGAAACGGTAAAAAGGGTTTGAGGTTTAAGGGTTTGGTATTTATAAGGCCTACCTATACGGGTTAACCCGTTAACCCGTATTAATTAGCCCACAAATCCTACCTCGGACCCTGAACCGTCTCCAACGTTTGAAAATTCGAAAAATTAAATACCCTTTGCATTTATTGCCCCCCTTGAATGAGCGACACGTACCCCTGTACGTACCACTAACCCGTCTTTTCATCTGCCAAGGGGCCCACCTGTTAACCGGGAGGCACGCCATGCAAGGGACCACGTGTCACTCACTGGTGCCTCCCGAACGTTCCCTTTGGCCCATGGGGCCAAGCAACAGACAACAAAAGCGCTAACACTGGTGCTCGCTCGAGGAACAATTGGAGCAAACCGAGCTTCTAGTAGCTCCTCACTCGCACCATAAATAATCACACTTGGAGCTAGGGGCCATTGATGAGCCCGGATCTACTGGACCGGGCCCGCGCTCGGTCTAGTCCAAGGAACCAGTGACGTAGCAGTTCCTAGACCGTTGTAGGGAAGACCGCGGACCAATAGGCCCTTATGGTCAAGACCGCGTCCCTCCTCGCATCGTCCCCATCGAGGACCATTGGGACCCTGCTCGCTGGATCTGTGCCCGCATGAGTCATGCCCGCATCAACCGTGCTCGCGTCATATATCTTTGACCGCGGGCACAACGTTGACCGCGGGCACATGCTGCTTCCCGGTTAATGTCAAGCCTTGCGAGCAAGTTAGCTTACTGCTCACGACAGCCACTTGCCGCTCCCCATCACGCATTCAATGCGGCTCGGTCAGCGCCTACTATTCCATTTAATGCACTAAGCCGGCTATACGGCTCATGTCCCTTTCGGCCATGTCCCTTGGACGGATACAATGTTCCCTCCACGACAGACCAATTAGGCTGCGGACACGTGTAGGCCGGTCAAATACCAAAGTGCCCCCTAGGGCTGATCTCATTGCTTACCTCAACAAGCACCATTGCATTGCCTATAAATAGAAGGCCTTTACCCCCTTGGGCAAGGTAAGTTCCATATACAATTGAGTAAGCTCTATTACTCTCTAAACCTAAACACACACACACTCTAAAGGTATTCAAAGCCTTATTGCTCAGTATTCTTACTCTCACACCCGAGGGCCTGAGTTGGAGTAACATCCAACTTTGACCTTAACGGTGCTTGTTTGTGTTGTGATCTAGGTACATCAAACCACCAAATATATCCTAGCCAGATATCCTGAACCGCTCCTGACCCCAAAAGCTGTGGCGTCATCAAGTACCAAGTTCACTTCATAAAATATAATGCTGAAGTATCATAATTGTTCCATATCAAACTATCCCTTAGGTTTCATATTCTGTTGAGTAATGGCCTTTGATACTAGATATATTTTCAACACTTTCGACACTTTTCAGCACTTTCCAGATTTTTGTGTCAACTTTGACGGACTGCACAGAATGTTCTAGACATCCAAACAAGGCTTATAATTTGTTTTCTGAAACGTATGGATGTCCAGATTCATATGCACTTTACAGGTCTAAATTTGGAATTTTCTAGAGGGAGATATGATGCATTTACTACAGGCTGGTCAGAGGAGGCAAATACTTAAAAGGACGGATGCCATTAGCTTATTGTAACTGTTAAGACTCAACATTCCTCACAACCAAGTGAGGCGCCCGCCTCACCAAAGGCCAGGCGCCCGCCTCAACCCATTCATGACAAGGCTGAAATCACTGCCTCCCATGCGGCCGCCTCGATCCATTCCGTGCGCCCGCCTCACCTGCCGAGGAACAAAACCGATGTTGCTGTGGCCCAGGCGGCCGCCTTGCCCCTTGCCATGCGCCCGCCTCACACAATTACAGCTCCAACAGACAGCCTAGCTGTTCCACCTCCACATCAGTTCCAAAGCATCCGTTCCACAGTTCCAAGGCATCCGTTCCACTTCCACACACATCAGTTCCAATGTGCATAAAATGAATGTATTTTAGAATTAGAACAAGTCCTTAATTTCTGTATAAATATGTCAATTGTTTAATGGAAATTATAATCATTTGCCAAATTTCTCACATGGTATCAGAGCTATTGTGATCAATAAAAATCCAACCCATTCCAAAACTTCCGCCGCCACCATACCCCAACTTGCTCTCGGCTAAACCCCACCAGCCGTTTCTCTCATCTCCTCCTCCGTAAACCCTAAACCTAATATATCCTCTCAACCGCACCGGCAACATTCGTCACTTCATTCTCAAAACCTTACTATTCTACCATGGCTACACATGACTATACAACCCAAACCCTAGTGCCGTCGGCCACTCACAACCCTGCTTCAGGCTACCTTAATGGTAAGTACCAATATTGCAATCGCAAGGGACATGTTACATCAGCAGTCACACCAACAATTCAGAATCTCCACCCTCGCGTACACACTGCTACAGCCCCTTCTACCATCTTCACATCCTGGCTTGTGGATAGTGGGGCAACACACCACATCACCAACAACCTACAAAACCTTACTCTTCATCGCCCATATCATGGTAATGATGGTGTAATCATAGGTGATGGCTCCTCTCTTCCCATCTCCAACATTGGTACATTTACCCTTTCCAACCCCACTTTCACACTTCACTTTCATAATACCTTACATGTTCCTACCATCTCTAGAAATATCCTTTCCGTCTCACAATTCTGTAAGGATAATCATGCTATCATTGAATTCTCACCATCATCCTTCACCATTAAATCAATCGCATCAAAACAACCTCTTCTTCATGGAATCATTGACCAAGGTGTCTACCTTTGGAACCCGACACAATCTCATGTCCCCACAAACACTTCCGCTTCCATTGAAGCACACCCTAGTACCACTACCTCTCTCCACTCGTGGCACCACAAACTAGGCCATCCCGCAACCCCTATAATTTCCATACTCCAAAAACAATTTTCTCTGCCTATCTCATCAAAACCCTACTCCAATTGCAACGCCTGTGACATAAATAAAAGTCACAAGCTTCCCTTCTCTACCTCTTCCCTACAAACCAAAGCCCCTCTAGAACTTGTTTTCTCCGATGTTTGGACATCACCAATTTACTCATATGACAACTACAAATACTATGTGATCTTTGTGGATCATTTTACTAAATATACATGGCTTTACCCTCTAAAAAGAAAATCCGACACCCTTCTCACATTTACTCGCTTTAAAGCTCTCGTTGAAAAATATTTCTCCCGTCCCATTGTTCAACTATTCTCTGACAATGGCGGTGAGTATCTTAAACTCACACCATCACTTCTTCAAGACGGGATCTCTCATCTCACTTCCCCCCCACACACACCCGAACACAATGGCCTTGCCGAACGTCGTCATCGCCATTTAGTCGAAACTGCCCTCTCACTTCTCTCTCATTCTCAGCTTCCTCTCATTTTTTGGCCCCATGCCCTCACCACCGCTGCCTATCTCATAAATAGACTGCCCACACCTACTCTTCAAAATGACTCCCCTTACCTAAAATTATTCCAAAAACCACCCAACTATACTAAGCTTCGAAGCTTTGGGTGCTTGTGCTACCCGTGGCTCAAACCATACACACCTCACAAGCTTGCTCCTAAATCTACCCCTTGCATATTTGTTGGCTACTCACCCTCTCAAAGTGCCTATCACTGTTTAGACCCGAAAACTAATCGAGTTTACACCTCCCGTCATGTTCGTTTTGTCGAGACGGTATTTCCATATCAAACTCTCACCAACAAACCGTCCTCCCCATCAAATATTTCCCCAGATGATTGGTGCTCCCTCTCCATTACTATATTACCAAACACTACAACATTACCCACTACCCAAAACCCTACTGCCATCTCAGACCAACTACCCCAACTACCAACTGAAAATCCCCATCCCACCAACCAAACACTTCCTACTACCGAACCAACCCAACCTACTGGCCATAACACCAATTCCCAAAACCCTACTGCCATCCATGAACCTACCATCCCAACGCCTACCACCCTACTCCCTACCCACTCGGTCGAGCCAAGCGCCTCCACTCCAGCCCCTCAAATCACACTCCCTCCACGCACCATAGAAACAAGACTTTCCCATGGTATCCGAAAACCCAACCCAAAATATGCTAACCTTGCCACCCTTCCCTCACCTACTTCTCTTCCCACCTCCACCAAACAAGCCCTCTCTATACCCCATTGGCATGCCGCCATGCAAGAGGAATACAACGCTCTTATGCGTAACAACACTTGGACTCTCGTCCCGTCCCATGAAGCTCCAAATATAGTCGGGTGCAAATGGGTGTTTCGTATTAAATACAATCCCGACAACTCCATTCAAAAATACAAAGCTCGTCTTGTTGCCAAGGGCTTTCATCAACGCCCCGGTCTTGACTACTCCGAAACGTTCAGTCCGGTGGTCAAGCCCGTCACCATTCGCCTCATTCTCTCTTTAGCAATCACTCGAGGTTGGTCCCTTCGCCAACTTGATGTCAATAACGCCTTTCTTCAAGGCCAACTCTCTGAAACCGTTTTCATGTCTCAACCTCCTGGTTTCCAAAACACACACACTTCGTCCCATGTATGTCGTCTCTCGAAAGCCATCTATGGCTTAAAACAAGCACCACGTGCTTGGTACACCGCCCTCAAACACTACCTACTCTCTTTCGGGTTTTTCTCCTCATTATCCGACCCTTCCCTCTTCATCTACTCCAAAAATTCAAACCATCTTTTTCTCCTAGTCTATGTCGACGACATTGTTGTCACCGGTCCATCCGACTCATTTCTCTCCACCTTCATTACTGATCTTTCCACTCGTTTCTCTCTGAAAGATCTAGGCCCGCTCTCTTATTTTCTTGGCATAGAGGTTAACCCCAACCCCGATGGCCTCCCTCTCTCTCAGTCTAAATATATTAGCGATATTCTGTCCAAACATAACATGGACAACTCCAAACCCTCTCCCACTCCTATGTCCACATACCCCCCACTCTCGGCTCATCCTCGCACGCCAATCCACAATCCAACTGAGTTTCGGGCTATCATTGGTAGTCTCCAATATCTCTCACTCACCAGACCCGACATCGCCTTCCCAGTTAACAAGTTAGCTCAATTCCTCCACCACCCACAAGAGACCCACTGGACAGCTCTAAAAAGGCTGCTTCGGTACCTACGCGGTACGACACACTTGGGTCTACAACTCTTCAAACATACTCCTCCTATTCTACATGCCTTTTGTGACGCGGATTGGGCGGGTGACAAGGATGACTTCATTTCCACCACCGGCTTTATTGTTTATCTTGGACGCAATCCGGTTACATGGTCTTCAAAGAAACAACGAGCTCTTTCTAGGTCCTCCACCGAGGCTGAGTTTAGAGCTGTCGCTGCCACCACCGCCGAGCTCATCTGGATTACAAACCTTCTGACCGAACTCGGCATAAGCACCTCCACAACTCCGGTTATCTACTGTGATAATTTGGGGGCTACAAGTTACTCCGCAAACCCAGTTTTTCACTCAAGAATGAAACATCTAGCTCTAGCTTTCCACTTTGTTCGGGAACAAGTCAACCTTGGCAAGCTACGAGTTCAACACATCTCTGGTAAGGACCAGCTCGCAGATGCTCTTACAAAACCCCTCTCCCGAGCTCGGTTTCAATCGCTTACTTCCAAGATTGGACTCACACAAGGATCGTCCATCTTGCGGGGGCGTGTTAAGACTCAACATTCCTCACAACCAAGTGAGGCGCCCGCCTCACCAAAGGCCAGGCGCCCGCCTCAACCCATTCATGACAAGGCTGAAATCACTGCCTCCCATGCGGCCGCCTCGATCCATTCCGTGCGCCCGCCTCACCTGCCGAGGAACAAAACCGATGTTGCTGTGGCCCAGGCGGCCGCCTTGCCCCTTGCCATGCGCCCGCCTCACACAATTACAGCTCCAACAGACAGCCTAGCTGTTCCACCTCCACATCAGTTCCAAAGCATCCGTTCCACAGTTCCAAGGCATCCGTTCCACTTCCACACACATCAGTTCCAATGTGCATAAAATGAATGTATTTTAGAATTAGAACAAGTCCTTAATTTCTGTATAAATATGTCAATTGTTTTACTGCTTTTGTTTAGATGGTTTTAGAAAGAGCGCCAATGTGGTAGTCAATATTACTTTGACACATTTGAAGAATTATGGCCACTTTTAGCGAGACGGAGGAAGTAGTATTTAAGGTTGATGTACTCATATTATAATATTTATGTTGTGACTTGTTGATACTACAGAGGAACTTAGATACTGTTCGTATATGTTTCATTTCATCCAGGATCTCCTTGTTTTATTCATTCCATTTGTTGGGCTGGGAAACTTATTCTTCCTTCTTGGTATTATGCTATTGAAAGTGGTGGTATCTCCGTCCCAAAGCAAGAGCCATTTTATACTTTTCAAGAAAATTAGGAAGCTGACTTGTGGGCTGTTTTGGCTAACCATTTGGTATTTAAATGTTGCAATAAGCTGGGTTTAGGTCCCTAATTTATGTATTAACATTACCCAAGTGTTCCTTAGTTAATTTGAGTTGATTTCATTAGCCATAACCTCCCGTGATTAGGCTAAGGGTAAGCTGCCAGCAATCTTTCTTGCCTTGTGACACCTCATGCTTTGCCTTGGCTGAGAGATAAGTGAGAATCCTCCTCCTTTCTCTTCACTTACAGCAGCATAATTGAGAGTATACAGGGGAGAAAGCCATACGGGAGATTCCTCAAGTTCTTGCCAAGGGTTGAACCAAAATTCTAACTGAAGCTCATCTTTCAAAATCGATCGCGGGGTGGTTACGGGTTCAACTAGTAGATCGTTTTGGCATCATTTTCATTCATTTTTCTTGGAGAATTTCCTCCTACCAAGTAAGGAAATACTTTCTTATGTTTGTTCATTTAAGCATGGTTTAAATTGCAGAATTGTGGTACACAATTGTTATACTTGGAATTGTTGAAATCATCTTGTTGTGAGCTAGCGATACATGTTTCTTTGATACTTGTATGAGCGGAATACCATGAGCCATGCCATGTGAACTTGTTAGTAACCTAAGTGGTGTTAGGTTATGTTAATACAAATCTAAGGAGTTGTCTAATTGAGCAAAGAACATGAATTGACAATGTTATGTGGATGATGATCAATATACCCTTTTAGTGATCTTAACTTTCGGTGATTGGGTGATTTTGGAACATGGTTTTAAGTGGGAAATTCTGCCGGCCCAAGGGACGACTCGTTCCATGGGGGACGACTCGTCCCCTATATTGATATCCCAGATTCACTCGTCCCTGCTAGGGGACGACTTAGGCCTAGGTGGGACGACTCGTCCTCTGAAGGAAATTCTGCCCTGTTTTGTTGGTTCAGTTTTTAAGCAAATTATCCCTAACCATTTAACGTATATTTCAACCAATTGAACATTATAATTTAATTACAATATATGGGCTACTAATTGATGTGTATATATACCAATTTGGATATGGAGAAGATGGTTAAACATGGGGATAAAGTAGCTTGGAACACTTGATGTCCATGACTCTTAATATTATGTTTACTTGTGAAATTCATATTTAATTCATCCGGACTCGGAATTGAGTGCTTCTTGAGTCCATTTTGGATAATTTTTCAATATCTTTTCAATGGACATATTTTCATAAGCTAAAAGTATAACTAATGTTCCCAGAATGTTTCTTTTTGCAGCAGGGTTTAGTAAACCATTTTCAAAACCGGTTAAACTTATAAAATGAATAAGTAATTCATACGAACTCGAAATTGGATGGTTCAAGAGTCCAAATTGAGTATTTTTAGGTGATATTTCAAATGGAATTGGTTTTATAAACTAAATATGTAATGATCATTTCCAGATATTCTATTTACTATTGTAGTGTGCTTATTGTAGTATGTGGAAATAATTGATATCCTTGAACTCTAAGTTGTGATACTTCTTATTATGGATGATATTGTAACATGGCTTGTTATAGTAAAAGTGTAGACAATATGTGTTGCACTTTTGATAATTGTTACCATCTTTATGATGTGCTTGATAGGGTTCCCTACTTTGGAATCATAAGTGTACATGATTCAAGAATTGTTTAGCCTTAGTGCTATTTGTTATTGTTACTTGTTATCATTGTGCTATCATTGTGATATGCTATATTGGTATGGTTTCCTACTTTGGAATCATACATTGATTGTTTATTAAGCAAGTATTTAGTACTATGCTTCTGTTTAAAAGTCCAGCTGGTACTTATTTGTTGGTTGGGCAGTGTATGGGATTATAATGGCACCGAGCCGAGTTCGTTATAATCCATACACTGGGTTCCCAAGTTGCCCATCCATTGGCCATGGTTTGGGTAGTGGGCTAGCTTCCCTTTTTATGGGTGATGTCTAGTTGCACAATTGGGTATGACTTTGTGTCATACTCCCTGTTTATTGTTACTGTGATTGGGTTTCGGAACCGCTTCTTCAGCTGCTGTTGCTGCTCAGATCGTGATATCATTTTGAGGATTAAATCTTGACTCAGTATCCTTCTAAGTGTTACATTATTGCACTTATGTGTTATTGTATACTCCCTCCGTCCCACCTCACTTAGGAATTTTTGAAATGACACGCGGATTAAGAAAAAGGTAAGTGTTATAAGTGTAATATAAAAATAGGAGAGAGAATGAGTGGAGGGAATAGTAAATTATAATGGTGTTGTGAGTATTAAAATAATGTAGGAGAGAGAATGAGTGGAGAGAATAGTGATTTAAGGTTTCCATTTTGAGAATTCTTAAGATTAGTGGGATGCTCAAAATGGAAAGTTTTCTTAAGTGAGGTGGGACGGAGGGAGTATATCTTTCTTTGTGTTGACAAGAATGTGATATACATATATATGATGATTTGTTGTTATATGCTTTCCTAATGTGATTGCATATCATATTTTTGCATATATAATAGCTTACTGAGATTTTATCTCACCCCGTCCTTTTATTGTTTCTTTAGATCAGGGCGAGCCAAGTTTTATGCTACGTTGGGGATGAGGAGGACGTCGAGTTGGGTATGTAATATTGGGAAAGTATAGAATAGTGGTTGCATTATGTAAATGTATTACCAAAGGGATAGTATAACCAAGACCTAGACTTATATCATTAATTTGCGTAATTTTAGTGATTGTAAATATAAAAATAGGTAAGGAGAGTTGGTTGGAACTATGTTCCCTAAGTTGTAAATGGTTTGTAAATGTGGTGTGTGTGGAAGTTAAGCTTGATATGGTTATTTCAAGTAGTATAGAAAAGTTTTAAGTTTAAAACAGGTTTTATATAATCAAAATTTAGAAAGGACATTTCGAAAGTTTTGAAAGGATTATGACGTCTTTCAAGCGTGTCCCGGACGTGGGGCCAAGTAGGTTCCCGGTTCGGGGCACTACAGCTCCGCACGGGAAGCTAATTTGCTAATATCATGATTTATTTTTTATAATATAAGTATATTATAAATGAATCAAAACATTAACATTTATAAAGTTAGAAAATTGTGTTCAATTTTAATAAATTTGTTGCACATAAGTTTAATAGGAATTGCATTGTGACTAACAATGTAGTAATTTTTGCTATTTTATTTTTGATATTCATACTTTATGTCATTTATTTTTTATGTCATAATTTATGTCAGTATGCAACATTTTTTATGAACGTTAACAAAGTGAATGAAAAAATTAACGACCTATTTCTTTTCAAATTACAACATTTTAAATACAATGTAGGGGGTTCCAACCTTTAACCTTCCCGAGAAAAGTACGTTTTTAAGCTAAATGCTCATTGGCATTATTAACGACCTACTTTGATATATATATATAGTAACTATTATGATTAACTAATATTATTAATAGTAATAGTTAACATATATTGTAACTATAATACTATTACTTAACCTATATAGTAAATTAATAATATTTATAATAATAGTTAGCATATATAGTAACTATTATAGTTAACTAATATTATTAATAGTAATAGTTAACATATATTGTAACTATTATAGTTAACTAATACTATTAATAGTAATAGTTAACTTATATAGTAACTATTATAGTTAACTAATACAATTAATAGTAATAGTTAACATATACTCCCTCCGTCCCACGTGAATGCAAATTTATTTCTATTTTGGTCCGTCCCACGTAAATGCAAACTTCCCAAAATGGCAAAGAATATTCACTATTTCACCCACTCATTCTCTCTCCTACTTCACTTTTACACTCACAACATTCTCTCTCCTCACTATTCCTCCCACTCATTCTCTCTCCTATTTAATTTTTCATACTCACAACATTTAACTTTTTCTCTTTCTTACATCACTTTTCCTTAATTTCCACACCCAAAAAGTTAGTTTACAATGACGTGGGACGGAGGGAGTATAGTAACTATTATAGTTAACTAATACTATTAATAGTAATAGTTAACATATATAGTAATATTATAGTTAATTAATACAATTAATAGTAATAGTTAACTTATAAAGTAACTATTATAGTTAACTAATACTATTAATAGTAATAGTATATATATATAGTAACTATTATAGTTAACTAATACTATTAATAGTAATAGTTAACTTATATAGTAACTATTATAGTTAACTAATACAATTAATAGTAATAGTTAACATATATAGTAACTATTATAGTTAACTAATACAATTAATAGTAATAGTTAACTTATAAAGTGACTATTATAGTTAACTAATACTATTAATAGTAATAGTTAACCTATATAATAACTATTATTATTAACTAATAGTATTAGCTAATAAGGAGAATATCAAAAGTGTAACAACCCTAAAAATTTATACTCTTTATTTATTTAAAATATGATTTCCCTTAATTAGTTATGTTGGTTATTTAAATTAATTATTTGAATTATTCTTTTCCTAGATGGACTAGGATTAGATGGGCCTGAGTGTGTCAACTTGGGTTATTTATTTTGGGTTGGACTCTACAATGGGATTAGGAAATTATAAACCCAAGTAATTACATCTATTAAACCTAGGCCTCTTGGGTGAAGTAACTGATGGAAGTAAAGGGGGTGTCTCTCCATATTTTGTTAACGGCAATAGAGGAAGAGGTAAGGAGCCGCATGGGGTATAAAAAGAGAGGGTCACGGCTGATAGAAGGTTACATCAATTAGAGAGATTACGCTAAGTGAGAGAGAGGCGCAGAGAGAAAGAGCAACAGTAAGGAGAAGGCGGCAGCAAGAGGGAAAAAGTGTCAGTTGTCGTGTTCAAGCTCAATCTAGGTAAGTAATCGTTCTCTTCTTTTGAGTTCTAAGATAGAGAAACAAGTGAATACTCTAAAGAGAAAATCAGATTATGGGTATAAATCATGAAGTATAATTGTTGAATTAGAACTAAGATTGAAGCATGAAATTGATTGAATATTGTTTGAGTGCCATGCTAGGAATTGTATAATGAAGTAGGGTGTGGTTATTGCTAAGTAATCTAAATTCTATGTAAGCAGGCTTAGTGAATATTGTCATGCAATACTAAGTCATTTGAATGTATTACATGGAAGAAGGTTGTGTAAAAGAACACGCCATTGATAAATTATGGTGAGGAGATTGAGTATGAAATCAATGGGTAAACCCATATTGCATGCCGAGATATGAACGAAACAGAGAGAAGACCGAGGGTCTGTGAGTGTTACGTGTGTGTTGTATGTGGGCTGCACTGTGGGTGTCGTGTGGGTGTGGTATGCGTGTGTGTTCTTTGAAGTTGGCTGCTGTAGTGTGTGCGGTGTGTGTACAGAGATTGAAGAGTGTAGTGTGTGTCAATATGTGGTCCGTAGGCTGAGTAAAGTGAGTGTGGTGTGTGTACAGAGAGTGAAGGGGTGTGTGATGCCGTGAAGTCGAAGTGAGAGTGCAGATTTGGGTCTGTTGCTGATGTTTAGGTGCGTGTATGTGTTGTGTGTGTGCGTACAGAGGGGTATGCAGTTGTACCGTGGCTGTACAGAGGGGTGGTATGCCGTGTATAGAGTGTTTAGGTGTGAGTTTTAAGGTGTATAAAGCTGTGAATAGTAAACTGGAAATAGTAATCTGTGAATAGTAAAATACATGCTGTGAATAGTAAATTAGTACGGATAATTGTAGTTTTGAAAGTGATAATTGTGAATGAATCTTAGAAACCCTAAGGGTAATTTGGGAAACCTAAAAGAGTAAAAGAGTAAATCTTTAAAAGGAGTTAAGTAGAATAACTCATAGATTTATCAAGAAGAATTAAAGGTACTAAGTAGGGAGAAATTACTTGTACCTAAGTTGAGTTTCTGAAATTGTCACGGCTTGAATCACAAGTGATATCCAAGGTGATAACAGCACCAACGATAGCACTTGGGATGGCACACACACACACTTCGAAAATAAAACAATTTTGTAAAAGAGTTTGCAGCGGAATAAAACACCAAAATTGTTTTTCTCAAGTTATATAAATATAACTTGAGAGTGCCTCTTAGGCAAGACTTTATAATCACTATGAATGAATTTACAAAGCCGAAAGTTCCCTATAGCTATATCTATTTTGAGCTCTATGGAACAAGAGATAAAGAACGGAATCCTATCCTAGCCTTCACACACCTTGATACCAAAGTAATCAAGTGCGAAATTACAAGGGAGAAAGGATTTAAAAAGAACCAAACAAAGAACTTTATCTCTAAGCTTTTCTAAGGTGTGAATGTGATGAAATAATTGGCATATCTTCAAATAAACCTTCCAAGCTTATTTATAGTCTTCAATTACTTGAAGGCTACTTCAATAACAGCCTTGGGGCTGGTCTTTACACGTGTAGGAGGTGTAGGGAGAGTGGTTGAAGTTGTTCCACAATTCTAGCTCCCACTTCCTATTTTGTAGCAACCTAGTTGTTGAATCCTCAAGCCATGCTTCCATGCCTTGTACTCCCTTGCTTTATCATCCTTGTACTTTTTCTATAACTCAGCAACAACCTTTGACAAAGTCCACACACGTGTTGTTGTTGTTTGCCAAAATTACGAATTAATACATAAAATGTATTAATTATTTTCTTCCAATTTCCACACGTGTCTAGCTCCTTCTTTGATGCTATTGCACCCTGAAATACAACCATAAACCATAGACTATACAGACCATATTAGCACGTTAGTCCATTAAATAACAAACAAGAAATATACAACTATATAATTTTCAGTCCAGGATATCATCTGCGATATCACTTGGGAAATCATCTACGATATCACCTGCAGATTACACTAACAATCTCCCCCTTAGTTGGATATTTCTTTCCAAACTTAATGTGCTCCTGTCCTGTAGGATTAGTCTATATACAAATGTACAGAGCATAGAACACAGAATAATATCTCCACAAAAAATTAACTCCCCCTTAATCAAGGAGCTAATCCTAAACAATGATTTATCATAATAAACTAATTTATTTCAAACTTTAAAAAGTTTTCGAAATAAACTAAGTAACCATTAAAAACCATAACCATTGTAGCAAATATCATCCAAAATCTAGCAAAAAAACAACCTAGCAGTTTAAGTCATTAACAGACCAACTAAAGTGTTTTAGCAAAAATAAACAAAATAAAAGTAAATTGTTTAAAGAACCACCACCATCACCAAAATAAAAACATTGTTTATAGGACCACCACAAAAACAGTCACCCATATGATAGTGGCAACATCAACCTTCAGGTTTGTCAACCTTCAGGTTCAGCTTTCTTCTTCTTCAAACTCCTCTTCTTCCTCCTGATCTCCTTCCCTATCACTTTCACCATCACTTGGGCCAGCACTGGTGGTAGCACCTGCAGTAGCACCAGCTCCAGAAGTTCCGGCAACGTGCAGATCCTCCCCTGTTTGGGAAGAAATTTCATCAATAAAAGCATACATTACCTGCTTAAGCTTAGCCCATCCCTCAGCAAGTTCTCCTATTGCACTTGACTGTTTGTGCAGGAAGTTGAGAGCTGTAGCCTTTGGGATTGATGGTCCGTAGTTGCCCAAAAGATTCATCATGTTGTTCGAATACTTGCGGCATCGGTTCTGCAAAAGTATGAGGGGCAACACCTGGGAAGCACTTGGGGTATCACGTGAGATAGCACCGGGAGGAGCAGGGGTTGTTTCATCGTATTTGTTCCAAGGAAGATCTTTTGTATACCTTTTACCCTTTTTCGATTGTTGATCAACGGTATAGTACTCGGGTTCAAGTGGTAAAAACATCGGAGGCTTCAATGGGCAAGGATTGAAATACCAAAACTTTGAAGATTAGAGAAGGATAGGGGAAAAAGCTAATGTTCACTTCCTTTTTCTACCCCATGAAGCTAAGTGTTTAAACACTAATCTTCCAAAGTTAATCCTTAAATTTTTACCCAATCTATACAACACATTCGCATGCTCCAAAGTCACAATAGGTTCATTAGTTGTAGGAAGCCAATTGAAGATGCACGGTTTGTGTAGTACGGAATAGAGAGAAGATAATCTAGAAGCATGATGTTTCTCTTTCAAAGGCCAAGGCTGCAGTTTGTTGTGAGTGAGCAATTTTACCATTTCATCTCTATTGACCCTAATGCTCTCATCATCTACATTAGGGAGGCCTAAAACTTTGTTAATCGGGCAGGAGTAAAAGAATAGACTCTTCCCCTAACAAACACTTTTCCATATTTAGCGACCCTTCATCATCCAAATGAGCATGCAAGTTGGCAAAGAAATTGCGAATAACACTCTCAACAAAAAGCGATGCATGATTATTAGCATTAATAAAATTCCTGTCCTTTAAAAACTGAACCACTCCTTCCTTTTCCAACTGACCCTCATCAATATGCTTCTCTTTTAAAATTCTCTTACTTAGACTATTCAACCAAAGTTCCATATTTTCCTTTTTATAATACTCCAAAGTAAGAAAAGGTTTTGGAAAAGCTTTATCATCTTCAGTTTGAGTAACCTCATCACCGTAATTATCACTAGAGGAATGTTTAGGAACAGTAAGAGGGGGCAAGTGTTACCTCGAGATGATATCCTCTTCTTGCTAGCACTTCGGTAGCACTCACGGTTTGCCCTTGACCTTCTTTTTCTGATAATCAGAGAGAGTCTCCTCTTCATCACCATCTACCCAAGCATCAAATGAGTCCACAGAAGGCTCCTTTTCCTTGTTTGCTTCAAAGTTCTCGTCACTCACATGGGGTGAGGACACATCAATAGAGCTTTCTGAGACTTCAACTGGATCAAGAGATGTATTTGAAGTTGCCTTGGACTTGATTGATCTAATGCGGTTGGAAGACCTCCTTTTTGCAATTTGGGGAGACAGCTTGGCAGTTGGGGCTTTCCTCTTCCTTTTTGGCTCGGTAGGGATGAGAGTCACCTTAGGAATGCCTTGATCAAACGAGGTAATGGGGCCAGTGGTAGGAACAATTGCCATTGTTGGTGGAGAAGAGCTTGGAGTGATCATTGGGGAAGTTTCCATGGCCACTCGAGATGCCACGGAAGGAGCAATGCTAGGTGAGATGTCCATTTGGTCCGTGTGGGAAGGTTCGGTACTAGCTTTGGATGGAGATGCCATGGAGATATGAGGGAATTTTGGAACGAATTTTTTGACCTAGGTTGAGAAGGGAAGAAGACGCTGGAAGGGGGGTTTTAGAGAGAGGTTGAGGGTAACGGATAGAGAGAGAGATACGGAGGAGGTTGAGAGAAAATAGGAGAAAAAGATTAAGTGGGGAACAAACTCTTAAATTGATTTGACATCTAAGAGTCCATCTAATCTACCCCTATTTAATCTCTCCTTTAACCCTATCCACATATTTAAACACTAACCCTAACCACACCTTTAAAATAAAACCCCTAAACAACTTAAAAACTCGGTTGCAAAAAATAAAAAAAATTTTTTTTTTTAAGTAAAAACGTAAAGAATAAAAAATAGGTAAACTAAATAATTTATAACTAAGCCCAAAACATTATAAGCACAAATAAAAATAAATAAGGGTTAGTTACTTAATTAAGTTTACCAATAAATAAAGGAAACTTGTTGAAGACGTTTTCAAAATCGTAAACTCTTTGATTAAAAAGACTTTCAGATTTTGAGAAATTAATCAACAATATTTCGAAAATAAATAAAAAACTAATATAGCA
The DNA here is from genome assembly GCA_022495995.1 of Adenophora triphylla var. japonica. Taxonomy (NCBI): domain Eukaryota; kingdom Viridiplantae; phylum Streptophyta; class Magnoliopsida; order Asterales; family Campanulaceae; genus Adenophora; species Adenophora triphylla. The sequence continues at coordinate 430,460 of JAFEMH010001070.1, forward strand.
CACACTAATGTGTTAAGGCAATAATGGCAACACGTAGGATAACACATATGATATAAAACCCCTTGATAAATATTTTTTCAGTTTCAAACACTTGAGGCATAACAAGCTGAGCATTTTTCATGCACTTTAGGCATTATATGCCTATATATAATTTTTTAAGTACATTGCTTGTTAAACACGTCTCAATACACTTCTTTAAACAAGAAAGCAACGTAGTAACGAGCTCCGTGCTTCAAGTTATATTTCAAGTGTAGAGACCAAGTGATCTATGCCTTTCAAGTAGGGTACACTGTAGTAGCGAACTCCATGTCCCTAATACTTAGCATAAATCACCTCATACATTCTCATTGGCAAGAGTACATCGTTGCAGCGAACACCGTGCCCCGAGCTCGAGAGAAAAGTATGAAAAAAATGCCTTTGCCTTTTATTTATCAAAAAGAAAAGATTAGTGACTTTGTCACTTTAAGCATATGAAGGGGAATGATATCAGACGTGCTAACCTAAATGATAACCTACCATAACAAAAAGGTCAGCATGTGCCACAGTTAGAACTAAGCTAGCTAGAATAAACAAATAATAAAGTATTTTATTTTATTTTTTTTAAGTAAATAACAAAATAAAAAAATACACTAATATACAAGTGTTACCCTAAGTGATAACATCACCTGGGGTAGCACGACAAAACGTACTCGGAGATTACAAAGACCAAGAGATCTTTTCAAACTAGAAAATCTCTCGTGGTCTAAGGCCTTGGTAAAGATGTCAGCCAGTTGATACTTAGTATCAATATGATCAATATTAATTAGGCCTTTATCTACCATATCTCTAAGAAAATGATGACGTATGTCAATGTGTTTGGTACGGGAATGTTGAACTGGGTTTTTTGAAATGTTGATAGCACTCAGGTTATCACAGTACATAGTCAAAGAATTACTCTCTAGGCCATAGTCATCTAACATATGTTTTAGCCAAATAAGTTGTGAACAACAACTACCAGCTGCACATACTCAGACTCAGCTGTGGAGAGAGAAACACAATTTTGTTTACGAATATACCATGAAACTAAATTGTTGCCCAAGTAAAAACACCCCCACTAGTACTCTTCCTATCATCCATATCCCCCGCCCAATCCGAGTCACTAAAGCCAATCAAATTGGTATTAGTATCCTTACTAAACCAAATCCCTAATTCACTTGTTCTGAAACATATTTAATTATCTTTTTGACGATTAAGGTGAGAGACTTTAGGATTGGCTTGATAACGTGCACAAACACACACGCCGAACATGATATCGGGACGACTAGAAGTGAGATAGAGAAGGCTACCTATCATTGAACGATAAAGAGTAGGATCAACATCCTCACCTACTTGATCTCTACCAAGTTTGAGAGAAGAACACATGGGGATTTTTGAACTTTTTGCTCCTTCCAACCCAAACCTTTTTACTAGGCTCTTTGCATACTTGCTTTGTGAAATGAATATTCCTTCATTTGATTGTTTCACCTGCAAGCCTAGAAAGAATGTTAACTCTCCAATCATGCTCATTTCAAATGTTGATGTCATAGCCTCTACAAAATCTTTTAAACACGTTTGAGAAGTAGAGCCATAGACTATGTCATCAACATAGATTTGAACAATGACTATTTCTTTGCCATGCCTTAGGATAAATAAGGTCCTATCTCGCTTCACCTCTTGTGAATCCATATTCAAGTAAGAAAGAGGTTAAGCGACCATACCATGCACGTGGAGCTTGTTTCAAGCCATATAAAGCTTTATCAAGTCTATATACATGGTTTGGTAGATTAGGATCTTCAAATCCTTTTGGTTGTTCAACAAAAACTTCTTCTTTTAAATAACCATTTAAAAAGGCGGCTTTAACATCCATTTGAAACAAAGTAATTTTTAGAAAACAAGCTATAGCCAAGAGGAGTCTTATGTATTCTATTCTAGCAACGGGAGCAAAGGTCTCATCAAAGTCAACACCTTCAATTTGGGTGTAACCTTGTGCTACGAGACGAGCTTTGTTCCTAACAATATTTCCTTGCTCATCCTGATTTGTTTTTGAAAATCCATTTAGTACCAATAACATTTGTATTACTAGGACGTGGTACTAAACACCAAACTTCATTACGAGCAAATTGGTCAAGTTCCTCTTGCATGGCTTGTATCCAAAAATTATCTTTTAAAGCTTCGTAAATATTTTTGGGTTCTAAAGAAGAGACAAAACAGAATATTTTACCTTGTGGTATGTGGTGGACATACACACATACCTTGCCATTTCACGGTCACTAAAATGTCCTTTGTTCCTTGTTTGTACCCCTTCACTAGCTTCTCCAATAATTTGAGAGGAAGGATGGTCTCTTCGATCCTAGGCTGGTGGATCCCTTCTCAAGTCTTCATGCACATGATCATCATCTCGACTGTTCATCCTTTTCGATTCTTGGATTGGTCTTGGGTGATCTAGGAGATGCTATCCCATCAGTGGCAACACTTTGGCGGCCACACAGGGTATCACTTACTTGATTTTGATTCTCCAGTTCTTCCAAAGAATATTAATGGAGATTCCTGTACTCCATCACCGTAACACTTGCTAAATCATCAAAAACAACGTTAATTGATTCTGAATGGTTTTTAACCTAAGGTTATAAACCCTATATGCTCGACTCCGTCCCGAGCATACCCAAGAAATATAGCCTTATCACTTTTAGAGTCAAATTTAGCTAAGTAATCCCGATCATTTAGAATATAACACACACACCCAAATGTATGAAAATAATGAACCTTTGGTATCCTACCATTCTAAATTTCATAAGGTGTCATTCTAGTACCAGGTCTTAGAAAAACCCTATTGGCCGTGTGACAAGCCGTGTTTATGGCCTCGGCCCAAAATCTTTTTGAAATTCTTTTTGAAAACAACATCACACGTGCCATCTCAAGTAAGGTCCTATTTTTCCTTTCACCACCCCATTTTGTTGAGGTGTTTTAGGAGCAGAAAACTCATGTTTAATTACTTTTAATTCACAAAAAGTAAAGAACAATGAATTATCAAACTCCGTTCCATGATCAGACCTTATTCGCATGATAAGAGCGGAAAACATGTTTTTGATTTTAGCATGTAAGACCTTAAACTTTTCAAAAGTTTCGATTTTTCTTTTAAAAAATATACCCAAGTAAATCTAGAAAAATCATCAACTATTACAAAAGTATATTTCTTACCTCCTAAACTGTCTACCTCAACTGGACCCATTAAATCCATATGCATTAATTGAAAACGGTGCGTTGTCCCAGAATACTCCTCATTATGTTGGGTAGCACTATGGGTAGCACGTGTTTGTTTACCTTTTAAACAATCTTCACATATGATTTTTGTACTAATGTCCAGACTAGGTATACCTCTTATAGCTTCAAAGATTAATGAGTTTCACAATGTTACGAAAATGGACATGACCCAACTTTTGATGCCATAAGGTAGCATCATCAACCCTCACAGAATGACACACTTGTTTATCCTCAACAAGATAACGGTTATTACTTGACCTAGTACCGGTCATAACACGCTTATTGGTACAATCAAAAACTTCACAAGTGTTTTTATTGAATTTTACTTCAAGGTTGTCATCACAAAGTTGGCTAATACTAATTAAATTAGTTACCAGTCCATCAACATGCAAAACATTTTTCAAAGCAGAAATCCAGGTACATTTAATACGCCTTTTCCTACTATATTACTCTTGCCACCACCACCATATGTTACACTACCACCTTGAATAGGTTCATATTCCTTTAAAAATATTTTTGTTCCGGTCATATGACGAGAACAACCACTATCAAAATACCATGAACCTTCAACATTAGTTTTTAAGGCGGTGCATACAACATCACATATCGATTAAACTTAGGTTTCCACACTTTCCTACTTTGATAATTTTTCTTCGATCGACAAAGTGATATCCGACATGCTAGGTAGCACTTCGGGTATCACACAGAACTGGATTTGTTTCTTTAAGAGAGTTTTGCAATCATTTTTTAAATGTCCAAAAGAGAGTAACATGTAGTTACATATTTTTACCTTGTCGAAGACTTATCGGAAGATATTGGTTCAACATGATCTCTTTCTTTAACAAAAATTAACTTATCTTCGTATTAGACAAAGTAGATGTAATAGTATTTAAAGACTCTTGAAAACCCATACTGCCTTGAGTGGTTTGGACAACCCAAGAATTGCATCTAACTTGGTAGAACTCGTATTGAGTTTCTTGAATGTTGTCTCGGCAAGAGTAAGTTTGCTCTTGACTTTGTCCACTCCACATCCTTCTTTGTGAGTTGAACTTCCAATCTAGTCAAGCCATCGGTTAGGTCTTGAACCTCTTTGGACAGAGAGATCACCTTCTTGTTCTCTTTCTTCCATTCATCCACCAATTCTTTGCAAAGGTTCTTAAGACCACAAATGAGTTCATCCTTGCTGAACTCCTTCTCATCTTGTGAACAACCCGCATCCATGTTAACAGAACTCCACAAAACAAACGGCATTTATCAAATTTAAATCTGTATACCTTGGATGATATCTCGTGTGCTATCCCATTTTGGATGTCACCGGGGTATCACTGACAGTAATCCGAGTCACAGTTTGTGACCACCATTCTTGTTTGATCTCGAATCTTCGATTGATTGGTCTCCTCATCCTCATTGTCACCGAGAGAAACCCATAGGTTCTTTCCCATCTTCCTTAGAGTGTTAGCACACTCATTTGAGTAATGACCCCATCCAGAGCAAGCATGACATTGGATTGATTCAAGGTATTTTGGATCGGATCTGGATTGATACGATGATGCTCTCCTTATGGGACCACCTTTCGAGTAGATGGAAATGTCCTCTTGGGCATTGAATTGTACACCTTGGCTTGTTGCTCTTTAGCCTTTACCTGCACATTTTCTTTGTTAAATTTTCTCACCATTGAGTTATATTTCCTGGTAAGTAAGGCAACACTGGCATCTTCACCTAATTCCTCAAAAATTTCGTCATCCTCATTAGTTGAACCACTAGAGGATTGAACTTTTAAAGCAACACTCTTGCCCTTAGAAGCTTCACTTTGCTCAGCAAGGTTTGACTCAAAATTTTTTAAAATGCTCATTAAGGAATTGATGTTCATAGTAGAAAGATTGTGAGCCTCTTCTATAGATGAAACCTTAATATTAAAACGCTCAGAGAGAGTTCTAATAGCCTTTGAAACCAATTGTTTGTTTGTAAAAGGTTCACCTAAAAGTTGACACTCATTAGCAATGTCAAACAATTTTTCAAAATAAGAGGAAATGGTATCACTTTCACCCATTCTCAACCTTTCAAATTTGCCAGTAAGACCTCTGAGTTTGTTTTCACGCACACTAGAATCACCTTCACAAAACCTTTGTAAAATATCCCAAGCTTCTTGAGATGTGGAACTATTTTGAATAAGTTTAAAAATATGCATGTCAACCCACTCAAAGATAGCATTAAGAGCTTTCTCATTATAGTTAGCTAGAGTGATCTCTTCATTCGTCCACTCACCTTCAGGTTTAACCTGAACATCACCATCCTCATCAGGAGGTAAGAGTGGAAGAGAGTACCCATGAACTATAGATCGCCATGCTCGAAGATCAATTGATTTGATATGCGAGCGAAGGCGAATTTTCCAATATGCATAATTCGAACCATCTAAAACAGGAAGACGTTTTTGGTTTGGATTTGCAGGATCAAAAGCCATGATAAAGAGGACCAAACACTTAGTATCGTCAAGTGAGAGGCTCTGATACCAATTGAAATTGTCACGGCTTGAATCACAAGTGATATCCAAGGTGATAACAGCACCAACGATAGCACTTGGGATGGCACACACACACACACACTTCGAAAATAAAACAATTTTGTAAAAGAGTTTGCAGCGGAATAAAACACCAAAATTGTTTTTCTCAAGTTATATAAATATAACTTGAGAGTGCCTCTTAGGCAAGACTTTATAATCACTATGAATGAATTTACAAAGCCGAAAGTTCCCTATAGCTATATCTATTTTGAGCTCTATGGAACAAGAGATAAAGAACGGAATCCTATCCTAGCCTTCACACACCTTGATACCAAAGTAATCAAGTGCGAAATTACAAGGGAGAAAGGATTTAAAAAGAACCAAACAAAGAACTTTATCTCTAAGCTTTTCGAAGGTGTGAATGTGATGAAATAATTGGCATATCTTCAAATAAACCTTCCAAGCTTATTTATAGTCTTCAATTACTTGAAGGCTACTTCAATAACAGCCTTGGGGCTGGTCTTTGCACGTGTAGGAGGTGTAGGGAGAGTGGTTGAAGTTGTTCCACAATTCTAGCTCCCACTTCCTATTTTGTAGCAACCTAGTTGTTGAATCCTCAAGCCATGCTTCCATGCCTTGTACTCCCTTGCTTTATCATCCTTGTACTTTTTCTATAACTCAGCAACAACCTTTGACAAAGTCCACACACGTGTTGTTGTTGTTTGCCAAAATTACGAATTAATACATAAAATGTATTAATTATTTTCTTCCAATTTCCACACGTGTCTAGCTCCTTCTTTGATGCTATTGCACCCTGAAATACAACCATAAACCATAGACTATACAGACCATATTAGCACGTTAGTCCATTAAATAACAAACAAGAAATATACAACTATATAATTTTCAGTCCAGGATATCATCTGCGATATCACTTGGGAAATCATCTACGATATCACCTGCAGATTACACTAACAGTTTTTCTCCACTTGATTGTAGATTTGTGCAAGAGGACTTTCGAAGGAAGATCAAGTAAGCTAAGGTAAGGGATTACGTGCCTTAAGTATTTGAGTTTCATTCTTTAAGATAGGATTCCTCATAATTTGTTTCAAGCGTAGCTACTAATGGCCGGTAGCATTTGAACTCCGATGCTGATATAACGTCTTTTGATTATCTTACCCTTGATATATTTATTGTTCAATGGGTGTCCAAACAAATTGAAATTGCCTTATGTATTCTTGTACCTGGAATACTATGTGAACTATAACTGTATCTAATTGAAACAGGTGCAGTTAGATTAGTCTGATTGAAAAAGACTAATTAAGATAGTCTAGTTTGATTGAAAAGAACTTAGACTTTTAAATGGCTACTTGATGAAGTAGTTGATTATCATGATATATCATAATAAGGGAGCACCCTGAAAAGGTGTAAGATCTCTTATTCTCTTAACACCCTGAAAAGGTGTGACACCCTGAAAAGGTGTTTGAAACTATGGAATTGACGAACTTGTGATAAGGCCATGTTCTCTTTAAGTATGATACTGTATTTTGAATGTGTACAGTTAAAATTATTGTTGATAGCCTTTCGTTGAAATATAATTGATTGGTTTCGTTCTTTCTGTCATCTTTCCTTAGTACCCGGAGAGATTCCGTATGAACTTGCTGAGCATTGTTCGCTCACCCCTCTTTTCTTATTTTTCTCCCAGGTAAGCGGTAGGAGCAGTTGATCGGTCGCAGGAATAGCGGCTTGAAATCAGGGTTAGGGTTTAGTGTTAATAATTGTACTTATCGAGCTAGTGGGTTGTACTAGCCGTTAAGTTTAAAAGCAGTTTTTCCTCATTTAAATTATGGTTAGATGTACTAGCCGTTAAAGTATCTTGATTTGGGAATTTTATTTGTGATTGAAATTATGTTTATTAATGAAAAGTTAGGGTCGTTACAAAAAGTCATATAGATTTTGGGATAGTGATGACGTGGCTTCTCCAAAATCAAGAGTTTGCCTAAACATATCCACGTGGCGAAGCCATAACCCTCCTCACCAACTTTAATATATATATATATATATATATATATATATATATATATATATATATAGATTTTATTATTTTAAATAAATATTTAATTTTTATTACGATGGATATAGTTAACTCAACAATAGCATAAATATATTGATGTGAAATTTGTTGTTTGAAATTAAATACTCCCTCCGTCCCATTAATAACTTCACCTTTTGCCATTTTGGGTGTCCCATTTAAAGCTCCACCTTTTCTTTTTTGGCAAAGAATCTTTACTATTTTCTCCACTCATTCTCTCTCCTATTTCACTATTACACTCACAACACTTTTCAAATTTACTATTTCCTCCACTCATTCTCTCTCCTATTTTACTACTCCCTCCGTTCCGGCCGAAGTGTCTCAAAATGGTTTCGGCTCGGGAATTAAGGAAAGTGATATAGGAAAGAGAAAAAGTTTAAATGTTGTGAGTATGAAAAATTAAATAGGAGAGAGAATGAGTGGGAGGAATAGTTAGGAGAGAGAATGTTGTGAGTGTAAAAGTAAAGTAGGAGAGAGAATGAGTGGGTGAAATAGTAATAAAAACTTTCCTTTTTTGGGTTGAGACATTTTAAATGGGACGCCCAAAATAGAAAGTTGAGACACTTCGACCGGGACGGGGGGAGTATTATACTCACAACATTTTCTTCACCCTTAATTTGCGTGCCGAAACAAAAATGGTGAACTAAATATTGGGACGGAGGAAGTATACATTAAATTTAAATAGAAAAATAGACATTCATTTAGAGAACGAAGGAGTATTAAAATTTCAATTTTATAAAATTCTCACCTAACCTAAGAAACAAAAACGAAAAGTAACTTTGCTAATTTAATAATAAAAGAAAAATAAATAGTTATTTTAACATGAAGATATGTTGCCTAAAAAAATCTATTGAATATGGAGTTTTCAATATTTAATATGGTAATTAAATGAAATGAGGAAATTTTAAACTGTAATACAGAAAGTAACTTTTTTTCAAAATACATTTTTAACAGAAAAATAAATATTGTCCAATTTTTGTTTTTTCAAATTTTTTCTTGATTAAGAGAAAATATGGAAAAATTAAAAAACTGAACAATTATTTAGGGAGAAAGGAGTACTTATTTTCGAATGCTAAAAAATTAAAAAAAAAATACAACAATTTTTTGCTTATATCGATTGATTCAATGTTCAAATATATGATAGAGTAATTTTCTTATTTTTTATTTTTTGAAGGAATAGAGTAATTTAAAATTGACATCACCTTCACCTTCACCTTTAGATTTGAATTTGATGAGGTACATGTAAATTGGTTAAGTTATAATTATAAGAAATAATTAGGGATTAGGATAATAAATAATGCAAATAAAAAATATAAATGATTAGACGTAATTTTTTTAAAATAAAATACTATTTTCTTTAAAATACAATTTTTTTTTATATTTATAACATTTATTTTAACATATTTTAAAAATTATAAAAAAATACAGCTTTTCAAACTATATTATATTTTTAAAAAAAAATTATTTTTAAAAAAATATTTTGTAACGGTCATCAATTTTTAAATATTTACATTTCAGTCCTTAATAACTAATTCGCTTTTCAATTTAGTCCAAAATCCGTGACTTTTCTAACAAAATACGTCAAAAAGCCCTTAATTGACGAAAAGTTTAGATATTGAGCCCTGATTTGACGAAAATTAGATATGGGGCCCCTAACCGACACTACCCCCTATACTTCAGGCCCTAAATTGTCATTTGCCCTTAATTAAATATATCAAGTTTTTTTTATTTATTTTCTTAAAATCTGAGGAAAAAAAGTGAAAAAATGACTCTTATAATTTTTCAAAAGAGCCGAACTAGTTTTATACGTAGGTATAAGAAGTGAAGAGTTTTATTGAAATATTTAAAATTTGCTGATTTTATATGAAATATTGATTTGGCTGAATGACCCTAGCGTCAGAAGTCCAAAAAAAAAAAAAAAAAACACTCTTAACTCTAGGTTGGTTAATAGTTTTCAATTTTCAGATAAATGACAAATAATGTTCTGAATTTTGAGGGTCGTTTCTAGAAAGATGTTCGATATTTCAAAACTCGCAGTTCATGGTTAAAAGATAGAAAAACTAACAATTTAAAACTTTTTGACAGAACCGTTACAAATCTCCATTAAACAAGACTCTTATTTGCTAAACTCTAGTAACTTCACTCGGTTATACCCTTATTTAACAAATTTCTGTAACGGTTCCGTCAAAAAGCATTTAATTGCTAATATTTATCATTTTAACTCATATTTGCATGTTTTGAGTCATAATCCATTTTTAGGAACGACCTCCTAACCTGATACTCTTATTTGTTATTTACCAAGTCCCTTATGAGACGTAAACAATAGTGTCAAGGACTTGTTAGAAAAAGGGAGAAATATGAAGGATGCATAGTGTAATTTTGCACAAACGTGAGGGAGAAAATGGAAAAATAAATTAGGGTTAGGGCAGTAATAGGAGTATATAAAGAGAGAGATAAGGAGAAGAAAGATAAGAGCCCGAGGCCGAGCGGTTCCCTCGTAAAAGAAGGGGTGGCGTGGTATTCCACGGGAAAGGGTATTATTCGTGGCGCACTCTTTAGTGCGATGGGCTAACATCAACGTCGGGACTCCATGGCCGCTTTGCTGCTTCATTTGCAGCTTTAGCGAAAGGATTCGCCCTACATTTCTTTTCCTTTTCTTTTGTTTCGTATTAATTAATAGATCTGTGTTTTTTTTTTTTTTTTTGAATTTTGTGGGTGTTCGTAGTTTGTTGATCTGATCTAATTGCTCTTCCGAGTGAATTTTGATTCCTAAAATGAGATTGATCTTGGCTGCTCAGCAATTTGGGCATTTCGATTTTGACAGGTCAAGATCGAGATTAAAGCATTGTGATGTCGTCGGACAAAATGCTCACGATCCAGAATCTTAATCCCTAATATGCGTGTCTATTTTTTCTTGTAAAATTGATTTTTTTTTAAAAAGAATCATCTTTTAGTCCAACACTTGTTGCTATATTTTTTAATTAATTAATATAGTTTTGGACAATTACTCCCTCCGTCCCGCTAATATTAGCACATTTTCCTTTTTGGGCGTCCTGCTAATATCCGCACACTCCCAAAAAGGAAACTTTATATTAATAAAATATTCACCCAACCCCACTCATTCTCTCCTACATTATTTTATCTTTTCTCACAACACCATTATAATTTATTACACACTCCACTCATTCTCTCTCCACTCATTCTTTTACACTCACAACATTTTATTAAAATATCATATTCCTTAATTTCCGCGCAAACAGTGTTTGTGCTAATATTAGCGGGACGGAGGGAGTATGTTTTAATTCAATTGCCATTATTATCTACTGGAATAATCCGTGTTTGAGGACACGTTTTATTTATTTATTTATTTATTTTTAATTAAGCCCGTGTTTGAGGACATTTTTTTTTTAAGGGCAAAATTTAATTTTAAAAAAAAAAATTTTTAAAGGCAAAATGGGAAAGAGTTAAAATAGTGAGGCAAAATGGGAAATTTGGCCATTGGAAACTGTTCATTCAACTGTTCATGGGATGAGGTAGGGATGACCAAATCGGACCGGAACCGGATCGGAACCGAAAACTGCACGGAATCGGACTGAAAAGCCTAAGCCAGTAACCTGGAGAAAACAGGAACCGGTCTAACCGGAATCGTGAACCAGGCGGTCCGGTTCAGGGTCGAAGGTGTGAAAACCGGTGAACCGCCGATTCTTCGAACCGGAACCGTGAACCGTGAACCGGACCGGTCAAAAAACCGGCCAATGTGTGTGTGTTATGTCGTGCGACACTATGTGTGTGTGACCGTTGTGTGTGTGTGACTGTGTGAGTGAGACGTGAGTGGTGAGGAGTGCTGGAGTGGTCTTCCTTTCCTGACATGTCCCCCTAGTCCCTACCCCTACTTGGTACTAACTCCACTACTCCCTAACTAGTTCCTAGTTACTTTACTCCCTCCCCCCCATGTGGTTACATTACTCCCGCCTCCCCCAACCCCCAGCCTTCAAGAAAGAGCCTTGACCCTTTGGCTTTATTCTCCTTTAATTTCAAATTAAATTTTTGTTATTATGAAAAAGGTAAATGTGTGATTGTGTGTGGGGTAGAAAATAAAAGCAAAAGAAAAAAAAGCCATTTGACCGTTTATTTTATTCCCGTTATCCTAATTAAATTTCCTAACTATAAATACTATTTCCCTCTCCAAATAAATTACCTCATCAAAACTCAGTTAACTCTCTCAACTCTCTCAAACGAAAATAATTTGATTCAAGACTTTCAACCTTAGTTCCTTTCATCTTCATTTCTCTCTACGACTGAATTTTTCCATCATGAGTAATTTTCTTAAAAAATTGACAAGCCACAAGAATAAATCCGGTAAGGAGAAAGCCTCATCTTCATCACCCCAACCCCAAGCACCACTACGCCCATCATTTGTTGATCCACCACGACGATCATGTGTTGATTCACAACGACCATCACTTGTTGATCCACCACGACGATCATGTGTTGATCGACCACGACCATCACTTGTTGATCAACCACGATCATCATTTGTTGATCAACCACGACCATCATTTGTTGATCCCGAAGATCTCTATTATGAATTTGAAGGGGGAGCTACGGGAGCAAATGAAAATTTGTGGGGGGAATTGAATGAAGGCGACGAAGTGCTAGAAGAAGTTCCAAATTTTGCACCGTCACCACCACCACCATTTGAAGATGGTCCAAGTTCAACTCCAAATACTGAAGAAAGTGATGCCAATAATATGGAAGCGATAGCAATGGGAGGTCGTCGTCGTAAAGGAAGTAATATCCCGAGACCTCCTAAAGCCAAAAGACAAGAATCCGCAATTTTCACGAAACACTACAGAAAAATACCCGTCAATGATGGCACGGGTAGGAATTTCACGGCAGTATGCAACTATTGTCCAAAGGGGAGTGAAATATCTTTTCCATTCTCTAAAGGGGGTGGATACGGTACTTTGGATCGACATATAAGAAACCATCATCCTGGAGAATACGGCATAGATTCAAAGCAAACACAATTGCAAGGATTTGAGCAACAAACCAATCAAGGTACGTGTTCTCAAACTTCTTCTAATTTATTTTCATATGATCATTTAAACCATAGGAAACAAATGGCTAAATTTGTTTGTGCGCAATCCCTTCCCTTTAGTTTTCCCGATAACGAAGACTATGAACAATTAATTAAGCTTTCTCTTAATCCTTTCGCTACGAAAGTAGCTCGTACAACCCTCACTCGTGATGTTAAAAGTTTAGTAGCAGAAATGAAATATGCTTTATTTGAGACATTTGGTCATTTGTCATCTAAGATTTCTATTTGTTCTGACATATGGAGCGATAGCAAAATAAGACATTTTTATATGGGTGTAACATGCCAGTGGATAGATGATTCTTGGAGAATTCAAAAGAGATTACTTGCATATCGAATATTTGATGAGGCACACACCGCGCATAATATAGCTCATATGTTACAAATAATATTGAAAGAATATAATCTAGTTGAAAAGGTTTTTTCAATGTCTTTTGATAATGCTAGTGCTAATACCGCTAGTTTGCCCGAATTAATTTTAGTTTGTAAACCATCATTAGGTGGTCGATTTTTTCATATTAGATGTTTGTGTCATATTTTAAACTTGTGTGTCCAAGATGGTTTGCGTGCTTTGGAAACTTCTATTACTTTAATTAAAGATGCGGTTCATACTATTATGAAAAATTCAAAAATCACAAGGCAATGGAGGCATTATTGCACAAGTTAAGGGAAAAAACAAAAAAAATTCCCAACGGATGTTCCAACGCGATGGAATTCTACCCTTCATGTATTACAAGAAACTTGGAATTGGAGAAATGATATTTGCATGTTCTTGGGATCCATTAACTATGGTGCAAATTTATATACTCAACAATGGGATGAATGTGAGACTATGATGAATTTGTTGACGAAATTCGAGATTGCAACCACGACGTTATCCGGTACGTATTACCCCACTTCTAATTTAGTTCTTGATCATTGTCTAGAAATTTCTAGTGTATTTTCCGAGTTTCAAAATGATATATTTCTTAAAGATGCGGTTTTAAGAATGCGATCAAAGTGGGTTAAATATTTGCTTGACATCCCCGATCTTTTTTTAATTGCTAAGTTATTAGATCCTAGAGTTAGAGAGGCGGGTTTAACAACTTTTTTGGAATATTATTATTCAAACTTTTATTTGTTAAATGATCCTAATTTTCCTAATGTTGGTCAAAAAGTTGCTAATGTTAGACAAGCATTTTTAGAAATTTTTGTGGAATACAAGTCAATATATGGCGATGCTACTCCAACTCCAAGTGCTACTACTAGTACTTATATTCAACCTTCCTCTACCACCACTTCATCACAAGTACGACCATCATTTGTTAAAAATTACTATGGAACTAGTGGACGATCTCGTACTACCGGTGCTAATGGAGAATTTGATAAATATTTAACCGTTGATTTTGAAGATGAAGATGATTTTGATATTTTAAATTGGTGGGCAATCAAAGCAAAAAAATTTCCTATCATTGCTAGAATTGCAAAAGAAGTACTTGCTTGTCCCGCATCAACGATTTCGGTGGAGCAAGCGTTTAGCATTGGTGGAAATATAGAGCATAATCGTCACAATTTATCATCCGATAGTTTCGAAGCTTGTAATTTGTTGAATGATTGAGTTAGAGCGGAAAAAAGAACGCAAGATGAGGCGCCAAAGTATGTTTTAGACGAGTACTTTGATGAGACTAAATCGGGAAGCGATTAAGGTAAGTAAAATGTAATTTATTTAATTGTTATTGTATTTTATTTTTATAGGTTAGAATTTAGATAAATATTTGTAATAAAAAGAGGTAAAGGCTCCTAATGTCCCCCCTTAATTATAAAAGGGTAAGGTTGGTTGTCCCCCTCATTGTAAATTTGCCTTTAATTAATAAAATTTAAAGGGTACCGTCCCTTTTTCTTTTATATACTATCATTTGTTTTATTTTTTTCTATGTTTGTTTTTCAATATAATGTTGATTTAGGTTATTTTTTTTAAAAAAAAAATCACTTATGAAATAATTTTATTAATATTAGATAGAAAGAAATGAAATAGAAAAAAAGAAGGTAACTAAAAATTAAAAAGCATTTTCAAATTTCAAAATGCCAAAATTAAATCCTTTCTCTGTGTTTGATGTTTTCAACAAATTATGGAATCTTTTACTTTTGAAATGTAAACTCACTCCATCCATAATTTCATATGGCAACTGGCAGGCAATGCAAGGCTTTAGGCTTGCTGAGGCATCCCAAATTCCCAACCCAATCCCATCATCCTGATCCAGCGAGCCCACCTGCACTGCACCCCTACCGGCCTACCTAGTCCCTCCCTACGAAGTACAAAATGCTTTTTAGTTTTTTGAATTTGATTGGTTTAAAATTTGAATTTTGAGTGATTTTTTAAAAATTCGATTCGAAATTCCCCATTATTTTTTTTTAATTTGATTGTCAGACTATCCGAGTCAGAAAAAAAAAAAAAATGAACCGCCGAACCGGACCGGAACCGGATCGGAACCGGATTGAACCAACCGAAACCGGATCCGTGAGTCAACCGGGCCGGTTAAGGTTTTCACTTTTCCCGAATCGGAACCGGCGGTTCCAAACCGAAACCGGGCCCGGAACCGAATTTGGTCATACGTAGGATGAGGTGGACAACTCTAATTTATACTATAGATTTCTTAGTTTATTTTTAATAAGGGTACAAATATGCCAAAAATTTGTAAAAAACGCGTTTTTTTATGCTTAGCAAAAAACGTGTTTTTCACTCGTCGCGCTCGGCCCCTTTCTCTCTTCTTCTTCATCTACAAATCCGATCGGATTGCAGAAACGGCGACACGTCCGTCAACATTGTAATTCAAGGATCAGCATTTTCGGCTGTCTCTCATTCTCTCTCTAAACGGTTTGCTCTCCCTCTAAACGGAAAGGGCGTCTTTGAAATTACCCGGGATCCGGCTCAGAGCGCGGAGGGCCCCCCCGGTGCATCTCGCATTCGTCGCTGTTCGGGAAGTTTGCCCGGATCCGAGAGGCAGCGCGTTCGCGCCCCGGCATCTGGCTTTATTCCGCTTTAGCGTTAGTTGGAGGTGTCTCGCTGTGTTTTGCTTTGTAGAGTCGCCACACCGTTTTTATTATTAAGCCCAAAACATTGAAAAATGGCATCAGTTTAAAAATAATAATAAACTGTTTTTGTGTGATGAGATTTTGAGTTCGGAGGTCAGATGACTCCTCGGGAAGAGAATATTAGAATCTTAGAGCTCACCCGAGTCGCCTCGTAAAAACGAGTCTTTCGGATACCCCTAATATTCTTTAAATGTTGTGTGTGTGTGTGTGTGTGCTTTTTAAAAATGCATGATGTGTCGGATGTCTACATTGTACACTACGTATTGAAATGTATTGAAATAGTAATGGAAGGAAGCCTTACCAATGTTGGTTCGTGTCTGTCTTCCGCTGGGGAATAGTGTTTGAGGATGGAATGATGTTCCGGTACGGACCGGATTGCTTCGAGAGGGGCGGTTGTCTGCGGACGCAGTTTCGCGTGAGTTGAGATTGTAGGCTGCGTTCGGGCGCAGTTTCGGCGTGCGTTAGGATCGCTGAGTCACTCGGGGCAGGTTCGGCGTGCGTTGGGGTGGCGAGTCACTCGGGCGTAGTTTCGGCGTGGTTTGGGATCGCCGGTTTGACTCGGAAAGAGCCGGGACGCCTTGGAAAGACCAGGCAAGGCCTCGGAGTACCACGAGGGGCCTCAGAGTACCTCGAGAGTGCCTCGGGGCAGCGCGGGAGCGCTCGGGGAGGCTTCGGAGCACCACGAGGGGGCTCGGAAGGCCTCGGAAGGATCCGAAAGGGGCCGGGATTGCCCCGAAGGATCTTAGAGGGGAGCCTGAAGGCTAAGGTAAGAAGAGAGAAGAGGGAGGTGTGAAAAATGAGGGAGGGGGAGCCCTCTATTTATAGTAGGAGAAAAATGCAAAGAGGTCCGTACGGACCTCCTAGGTTATCCAGAATTTTAGTTTTCCTCGATTTGAGGGAATATGTGATAATTGTGAATATTCTGGAATGATGATGTCCCCTGTGCAAAGAGGTCCGTACGGACCATCTTGGCATGCAAAGAGGTCCGTACGGACCAACCATACATGAGGGGTAATGATTTCTCCGGAATTTGAGGGAATATTGTGGACTTTAAGGGGATTCAGTAATTATGGCAACAAAGAGGTCCGTACGGACCTTATTTGCTTTTCCAATTTCCTGAAAATTTCCAAAAGGTCCTTTTGTCCCTTTTTATCCCAGAAAGGCTCCTCCCTTGGTTTGGTTGAGGGTTTTGAGTGCCATAGGTCTTCGAGACTGTGTTTGTGAGTCTGCGGTGTTTCCCATGTGCTCGAAAGAGGGTGATCCAGATTGGGGTACTTACAGAAGCCCCTCAACGACGTCACTTACGGAGGAAGTGGGGTCGTTGATAAGATAAGGGTCCTAATCTGGATCGCGTGCCGGGAGAGGAAGTGACCGTGGAGGTCGGGGTGAGGACGTGGCGGTGTCCTGTTGTGTGACCGTTTAGGTCAGTTGGCTGGACCCTGTGATAGGATTCCTACGTATCCCTGGCGGGAATCAAGCCTGATCGTAGTTCGTGTCTGGGGTGAGTGTGGTAGTGCACGAGGACGGGAGATGTCCTCTGACTAAGACTCTATGGGTGGACGTGGTGGTGTCCTGGGTAACCGCATAGGTCGGTGGTAAGGACGTGGAGGCGTCATGGGTGACCGTATAGGTCGATGGCTGGATCCTGTGACAGGATTCCTACGTATCCCTAGCGGGAATCAAGCCTGGTCGTAGTTCAGAGGTCGTGAAATTGTGAGTGTATGTGGGCGTGATGGTGCCCTGAAGTATCTTGTGACTGCCAAGGTCAGTGGTAAGGACGGGGTGGTGTCCTAAGATGTGGTGACCGCTGAGGTCAATTGTGAGGACGTGGGGGTGTCCTGGGATGGAAACTTTACGATTTTCCTAATCGGGTGGTTTAAGGTCTTCCGGGCCGAAAATAGTGATTTGGGAGGTTTATACGGTCTTCCGGACCGAGTGGTTTAAAGCCTTCCGGGCTGGAGATAGTAATGTGGGAGGTTTATACGGTCTTCCGGACCGAATGGTTTAAAGCCTTCCGGGCTGGAGGTAGTATGAGGACTTGAATTGTCTTCTGGTTGTAGTTTGCCATGCGTGAGGACTTGAGTCGTCTTCTGGCTGCGGTTTGCCATGCGTGAGGACTTGAGTCGTCTTCTGGCTGCGGTTTGCCATGCGTGAGGACTTGAGTCGTCTTCTGGCTGCGGGTTTTGCCATGCGTGAGGACTTGAGTCGTCCTCTGGCTGCGGTTGTGTCATGTATGAAGACTTGAGTCGTCTTCTGAATGTGGTTGTGCCGTGTATGAAGACTTGAGTCGTCTTCTGAATGTGGTTGTGCCGTGTATGAAGACTTGAGTCGTCTTCTGAATGTGGTTGTGCCGTGTATGAAGACTTGAGTCGTCTTCTGACTGTGGGTTTTGGTTCAGGAGTATGAACCTAGTGTTTGAGACTTAGTCCAGGAGTATGAACTTAAGTTGAGGCTTGGTTCAGGAGTATGAACCTGGCATTTGAGACTTAGTTCAGGAGTATGAACTTAAGTTGGAGCTTGGTTCAGGAGTATGAACCTGGCGAGGCCTTTTGTGAGGCGTGGTTGCCTTGTGCTTGATTTCGAGAGGCGGGATTGCCTTGTGCTTTGTTTGCTGGGGAGAAGGTTGGACCTACGACGGCCGCCGGTGTTCGTCTGTTGGGGATCATTGTGGCCTTGTAGGGGCCTTTTCATGCTGTGAGGGTGACGTCGGGCTTACTTTGATGGCCGGTGCTTGCGTTGTCGTTGAGCATTTTGGAGGCATTTTGTGCCTTGAGATTTGTGCTGGGAGGTGTTGGCTCCTTCTTGCGCTTGTTTTTCCGTTGAGTGGGCGAGGTTCGGGCTTACATTGACGGCCGGTGCTTGCGTTGCCGTTGAGCGGGCGAAGTCCGGGCTTACATTGACGGCCGGTGGTTGAATTGCCGTTGAGTGGGCGAAGTCCGGGCTTACATTGACGGCCGGTGGATGAATTGCCGTTGAGTGGGCAAAGTCCGGGCTTACATTGACGGCCGGTGGTTGAATTGCCATTGAGTGGGCGAAGTCCGGGCTTACACTGACGGCCGGTGGTTGAATTGCCGTTGAGCGGGCGAAGTCCGGCTTACATTGACGGCCGGTGGTTGAATTGCCGTTGAGTGGCGAAGTCCGGCTTGCACCGACGGCCAGCGTTGAATTGCCGCTGAGTGGGCGAAGTCCGGGCTTACATTGGACGGCCGGTTGTTGAATTGCCGTTGAGTGGGCAAAGTCCGGCTACATGACGACCGGTGGTTGAATTGCCGTTGAGTGGGCGAAGTCCGGGCTTACATTGACGGCCACGGTTGAATTGCCGTTGAGTGGGCGAAGTCCGGCTTACACCGACGGCCGCGGTTGAATTGTCGTTGAGTGGGCGAAGTCCGGGCTTACGTGTGGCCGGTGGTTGAATTGCCGCTGAGTGGGCGAAGTCCGGCTACATTGACGGCCGGTGGTTGAATTGCCGTTGAGTGGGCGAAGTCCGGGCTTACATTGACGGCCGGTTCTTGAATTGCCGTTGAGTGGGCGAAGTCCGGGCTTACATTGACGGCCGCCTTGAATTGCCGTTGAGCGGGCGAAGTCCAGGAGCTTACATTGGACGGGGCCGTGGCCGAATTGCCGCTGAGCGGGCGAAGTCCTGAGCTTACATTGACGGCCGTGGTTGAGTTGCCGTTGAGTGGGCGAGAGTTGAGGACGCCACAGTGTTAGCGAGGGAGAGGGAGGCTGGTCCGCAGTGGTCCCCCTGTGAGGTTCCGTGCACAGGGCCGGACTTTACGTATGTTCGTGGGGATTCCTCGAGGAGGAGGGGCGTCCCGTACTGCGTCCCGAGCAGCTCCCGCCGCCTACCGCGTGGATCCCGATAGACCGGTGAGTATGCTTACACTTTTCCATCTTGGCATCCTTTACGTATTTTTCTCTTTTTGTTGTTGAGTATGACCGTATTGCCGAGCGTTTCTTTGGTCGCTTGCTTGTGCGCAGTCCCGAGGAGGGCTTTTGACATGCCGACCCGCCGTTACGTGGTGATGCGGTCTTTTGCGAAGAAGATGGCGTCGAAGATGTCTTGCCGGTCTTCGCGACGTGTGCCGGCGTACACGCCGATGCCTTCGAGGCATTCTCAGATGTTCCTCCACCGAGAGCCGAGCCGGAGCCACGGCAGAGGGACCTTCGCGGGCGGCATAGCATGGATGCCGGACGTCTTCGGGAGCTCCGAGACCGCAGACCCTTTACCAGTTCTTTCCTCAGCAGGATGCACAGGGTGAGGGTTCGTCAGAGCCTTCTTTCTTCGATCCTTTCGTCGGATTTGATCCTTCTGATTACTTTGAGTACCAGCCTCCTGTGATGATGTGCTACCGCCAAAATTTTTCTTTTCCGAAAAATGGTTTAACTTTGAAATTCTTCGTTTCTTTGAAAAACCTATCGAAAAAGACCGAAGTCGCCACGCCATTTTTGTTTTAAGGGCCAAAACTTTGAAAAATGCCCGAGATTAGAGATTTGGGTTCGGAGGTCACGTTACATGCCGGGAAGGACGTTAGTGTGCACCCGGAATGCCTCGTAAAACGAGTCTTCCAAGCTGAAAATCATTTGTGTGTGTGTGTGTGTGTGTGTTTTGGCCAAAATAAGTTGAAAATCAGAAAAGTAAAAATTGGGAATTCCTTATTAGACTTTGGACAGATCCCATGATTTTTGGTGTGATTTTTGGGTTGAGTTTTGGTACTCAAAAGATTTTTGGAAGTTGAAAACCACTTCTGCCAGAATGAAAAAGGCAGTGGACACTTGATTTTGAAATGGATTTAAGGGCTTTAAAACTTCATAATCTGAGAAAACTCAGAGAATGAAAGTTGTTCCAGAAACCTCAAATAAGATTTATGTGAAATAATTTTCCATTTTGGAGAAGATTTGAGGACCTAAAACCTTCTGGAAATCTAAGATGTGAAATCTGGATTTCCAGAGACTGATGAACTGACCTTTAAAGGAAAATTTGAAAAATGGAGTTTTACTCACGAAAAAAATAAAGTAAAAATATTCCTGGAAAGCTCTGGATGTTGGTTACAAAAAGTGTTTTGTAGTCAACACCAAATTCCAAGTTTATCTGTGTCCAAAAAATTAGACCATGGACTGGGGTCTTAGAAAATTGCTACTGGACAGCAACTTCTCAAGAAGGAAAACATGATTTTAAAGGGGGTTTGGCGTCCATGCTTGTCCCCATTTTCATCCCTAGACTTGATTCCACTACTTTGTGTTAAGTGGTTATCATATTCAAGTCATCCTTGGGGAATTTATGGGGTTTAAACATGTCATTTGCAAAGGGAAAGGGGATATTTTGTAGAGATGAAATTAAAGAGAAAAATCAACTAGAGATTTTAAAATGTGGACCATTTGAGATGGTCATTCATGAAGATGAACTTCAAGATGACCATCTTAGGTCAAGACTTAAGTTAAACTAGACATAAAGTAAATCAAAGTAAGAAGAACAAGATGAACAAGAAGTAAAAAGGGAGTTAGGGTTTAGAGAAGGAGGGCTTTACCAATGGTGACACCCTATCTTCCTAGGCTTGGAATTTGACTTGAGGAGTATCAAGATTTGGTGTTTGACTTGAGGAGTATCAAGATTTGGTGTTTGGATTTGTGTTTGGGTGGATTCAAGGCTTGAATGTGTTTAGGGTTTGATGATAGAGTTGGTCAAAGAGAAAACAAGTAGTTAACAATGAAGTCCTCTATGTTTTCTCTCTAATCCTCCTCCTAAAGGGTGATTTGAGCTTGGATTGGTGTATGTATGAGAGTATGTATGAGAGTGATTTGAAGTGTTTGTGAGTGAGTGAGATTTGGGAAAGATTGAAGAGAAAATGGTGGCAATTCAAGTGAATTCCCACTGTTTTCTCCCTATTTTTCGCCAAGGTGCAGTTGCTGTGAGTGAATTGTGTTGTGTAGACTGAGAGAGGAGGGTTCAATTTATAGGCCACTGAAATTGACAAACATGTCCGCGCGGAGGGTTCTGTAAACGTGCACTGTTCATTAAATCTTTGCTCCCGTGCTTTGGACGGGAAGAATAAAATTCAAAATTCCAAATAGCTTTATGTTTTTCAACTTGCCCAATTCGGATTTTTCCAATTTCTTTTGCTTTTTGAGATTCTTTTCTTGGTTTATCTTTAAATGGCAAACCCTAATCTACCCTTGGTTGGTTAGAAATGTTAGAAATGTTAGGAATGTTAAAACTTTCGTTAATTTTCTAACGAAAATACTAACAACTCAAATTGGAGCACTTACAGTAGCCCCTCGGCGACGGCGCTTTCGAAGGAAGCGGGGTCGTCGATAAGAGTAAGGCTCCATATTTGACAGGATGATCAAGTGATCGAGTGGCTGAACCTAGCGATAGGCTACCTACATATCCCGAATGGGAATCAAGCCGGCCGTAGTTCGGGTCTTTGACCCTGGAGATGATGGCGTTTTTAGGTGCCTCGAACCTTGATGAGTTCTGCAGTCGTTTGCTGAAAGAAACTCTGCTGGGGATAAGAGATGACCATTTTGGTCTGGTGGCTGAAATTGTGTATCCGCTCTGCTGGGGATAGGAATGACCATTTTCGGTCTGATGGCTGAACCTAGTGATAGGCTACCTACGTATCCTTAAGAGGAATCAACCCAGTCGTAGTTCGGATCTTTCGATGCTGACCCTAAGGTGACTATTTTAGGATGTCAACCTAAGATTTGACTATTTTTGGGAAGTCGCCCTAAGATTTGACTATTTTTGGGAAGTCGCCCTAAGATTTGACTATTTTTGGGAAGTCGCCCTAAGGTTTGACTATTTTTGGGAAGTCGCCCTAAGGTTTGACTATTTTTGGGAAGTCGCCCTATGATTTGACTATTTTTGGAAAGTCGCCCTAAGATTTGACTATTTTTGGAAAGTCGCCCTATGATTTGACTATTTTTGGGAAGTCGCCCTATGATTTGACTATTTTTGGGAAGTCGCCCTATGATTTGACTATTTTTGGGAAGTCGCCCTATGATTTGACTATTTTTGGGAAGTCGCCCTATGATTTGACTATTTTTGGGAAATCGCCCTATGATTTGATTTCGGTTTATCGAATCGAGTCGAAAGACGATTGTGGTTTGAAGGGCGATTGCGGTTTATCGAATCGAAGGGTGACTGCGGTTTATCGAATTTAGGGGATGATTGCAGTTTATCGCTTTTCTAGTGTTGTGTGTGATAGCGTTTTAGGTGCCTCAAGCCTTAATGATGGCGTCTTAGGTGCCTCGAACCTTGATGATGGCGTCTTAGGTGCCTCGAACCTTGATTTGAAATGATTTCCTTTTGATGGTTTGGGATAGATGGTCCTTTGGTGGACTTCATTTGAAGGGATCGGTCTTACGTTTGTTGCCGAGGAAATGGATGATAATGGGGAAAGAAACGGGATTCCGTTAACTTCGCTGGGGATTTTGTTAGCCTTTGTTGGAGTTTAGTTCAGGAGTATGAACCTAAATTGGGACTTAGTTCAGGAGTATGATTCTAAGTCGAGGTTTAGTTCAGGAGTATGAACCTAAATGGGGACTTAGTTCAGGAGTATGATTCTAAGTCGAGGTTTCAGTTCAGGAGTATGAACCTAAATGGGGACCTAGTTCAGGAGTATGATCCTAAGTCGAGGTTTCGCTCAGAGTATGAACCTAAATGGGGACTCGGTTCAGAGTATGATCCTAAGTCGAGGTTTTGTACTCCGAGGGAGACTGTTTGAGGGCGTTCTCGCAGGGAAGATTAGAGCTTACGATGATCATCGGGAAAAGGGTGACCGTGTTGGTCAAGTGGCTGGACCTAAGGTAGGCTACCTACGTATCCCGAGTGGGAATCAAGCCCGGACGTAGTTCGAAACCGCTGGGATGGTCTTTGATGGTTTGACGGTATTTGGGAGTTACCCGAGGTTTGACTGTTTTTTGGGAAGTCGCCCTAAGATTTGACTATTTTTGGGAAGTCTCCCTAAGACTTGACTATTTTTGGGAAGTCACCCTAAGATTTGATGATAATGTTCTTTTAGAAAAGTAGTTGACTAAGATATGCTTTCATACCTGTCTTTGTGCTTACCCGTAGCCGCCGGAAGGACTGAGGCTACTACCGATGTTGATGAAGAGTTGTTGGGTTGTGGTTTCGCCGATGATTTGCCGTCTTTGGAGGCATTTTGACCTCGAAGGGGAGTTTGGTTGAGTCCGCATCTTGGCCGGTGATCGTCAACCTTGTAGAAGCTGGGCTGAGCTTGTCTTCACATTGGGACTTCTTGCTTTTGAGAACTTGGTGTCTCTGACCGATTTTCATTTGAGAACTTGGCGTCCCTGACCGATTTGCATTTTGAGAACTTGGCGTCCCTGACCGAATTTTATTTGAGAAATTGGCGTCTCTGACCGAATTGTATTTGAGAACTTGGCATCTCTGATCGTATTATATTTGGGAACTTGGCGTCCCTGACCGATTTGCATTTTGAGAACTTTGCATCTCTGACCGATTTTCATTTGAGAACTTGGCGTCTCTGTCCGTACTTTATTTGAGAACTTGGCGTCTCTGACCGAACTGTATTTGAGAACTTAGCGTCTCTGACCGATTTGTATTTGAAAACTCGGCGTCTCTGACCGAACTGTATTTGAGAACTTGGCATCTCTGACCGATTTGTATTTGAAAACTTGGCATCTCTGACCGAACTGTATTTGAGAACTTCGCGTCTCGACCGAACCGTATTTGAGAACTTGGCGTCTCTCGACCGAACCGTATTTGAGAACTTGGCGTCTCGATCGATTTGTAGACACCGGAGGTGATCTCGCACATGTTTTGCCCTAATCATCTCTTGCCGAAAAGGGGCATTTGATTTCTTGCGATTTTGTTGAAACCATTGATTTTGGACTTTGGTAAATATCTTCCTTGTTGAGGGTAAGTCTCAATAGAATGGTCTTTCACTTTCGAATCCCTGCATTGGTTAGTAGAGAGGAAGATGTATATATGACATTCATGATGACAGATGCATGCATAGAATCGAATGATTATGACAAGATCACCGCATATGTTCGCGAGATGATGCATTTACTTCCTTTCGAAGATGCACTTAGCCTAAGCTTTTGGCGTGGAAATTATGATTTATGATCTTCAATCACTTAGGATTTTTCCTATTGATTCAAGTTTTGTGCATGCTACATGAGCCCTGGGAGATTTTTGTGGGGATGCATGGTGATGAGAGGGGATGCATTGGGATGTATGTGTCCTGAAACCGTTTGGAACAGATTTTGAGCAAGTGGTGAGAGCCCTCGATCGCGACTTAAACAAATGGTACATGGACCTCAATTTTGATGAGATTGGATTCGGATCCCGGGTCTTGATTGGAATTTTCTCTCTCAATATTGGTCATTTGAAGCCGATGCCGATGTGCTCTAGTGGCACGTTGATATGAGTGAAGCTTCTTTCATTTGGGTGAGCCGTGACCTCGGCCGAAACCTTGTTCGGAGAATGATTTGATGAAATTGCTAATGCAGGAGAAACCCAGATCTTAAATCCCGATGCTACGGGAAGCTGCTATGTACCAAGTTCTGAAGCTGAAAATCTAGTTGTTGATGTGACTAGACCTTTCTTGTGACTTGATAAAATTCAGATCCAAAGGACCAACTTGATAAAGCCCCCGGATCCTATTAAAGCGAGGAAAGATCCCTTCTTTGGCAAAGCCTCGGCCCCGAAGAACCGAGTAGGCAAAGTCCAGATTTTGAAGAAGCGACTTGGCGAAGCCCCAATCTTATAATCTCGTTGTCATTAGCGTAGTCCCAATCTGATTGGTAATGCAAAGCAATCCTGAAAATAATCCGACAAAGATCGAATCTATCTCGTAGTGAAAAACCCAATGTGGACCCAAAGATGACTATAGAAGCCCCAGCTTGAAGAGCTGATACAGGAGAACCCGGGAGAACCGCTTAGCGAAGCCCCAGTGTGAAGAAATTCAGAGTAGTCTAACAGAGGAGGCACCCATCTTTTTAGACCTTAGTCAACCGCCACTTGACAAGACTCGTAAATGTTTACGTGCAGGGCATATCTTTTGAAAGGTGGGAATGTCTCCCGAATTTGTGTATGACACTCTCACTTTAGGTTTGACTCTTTTGAGAGAGTATAAGCATCACAAGGTGTGGAAAAGTGTATGGAAGCCCCCGCCGACGTAAAGACAAGGTTTGGCTCTATTTCCCTATGATGGAGAGAGAGAAGACTTGTCGAGACACTTGAAAACTTGTCTTATTCATGATGATCACAAGGCTGCTTAAAACCCTTTGTTAATATTCGGGTTATTCAACTCCTAAATCTGATATGAACAAATATTTTGATTAATCACGAGGAGAAAATCAGCTGATATCGAGAATCAAGCTCGAAAGAACGGAAAGTGTATAGGGACGATCCTTGATGAGACCGGATTTTTTTTTTTTTTTGAGATTTGTTTGTGATTTCGACCGAACCATTTCTGGTTACCTACGTTCCCTCCATTATGAAGAGCTCAGGTCGCCGTAGTTCGGGCTTATCCCGAATGAAGAGAGAATGAGTGTGAAAATTCAAGACTTTGAGGTTCTTTTGGGAATTTGAGGATTGGAGATTCGAATAACATATCCCCTTAGAGTGTCCATGAAAGACACGGATGCGAAGCCCCAGTGGGACATCCACGGCAAGTGTTTGTGGAGTAGAAATGAATTATGCTCACATGAATCAAATTCGAATTTGCACAATCTTTGATTGGTAATTTTGAGCCAAAATGGATTAGATTCCAATTTAAGCAAGCAATGAACCATTAATTTGATTTAGATTTTACGATGAAATTGCTATCCGATAGGAATTGCAGCTGGGTTTCCGGGCTTCGATCGGCCATCGGGTAATTTTGGAAGTTATGACCTCTTAAAGTGAGAGGTCGGCTTGCAGGGATGTGTTTGGAAAATCTATGGCAGGGAAGATTGATTGCCCCTAAGGATGAGAGGTCAAATTTTGACTTTGGCCAAAGGCGAGGGTAATGGTGATGGGAGTATCCTCTAAAATTAAGAGGATGGCTTGGGATTGGTTTAAGGTAATGATAAGAGGAAGTCCAAGCTATCGAGAATTCGGGCTCCTTTTTGATCATTGGAGAGCCTCTTTTTTTTTTTTTTTTGGAAGGCTTCTTGAGGAGCTTGGAATTATATCCGAGATTGTGAGGATTTTAAAATCATTCTTTTGAGAATTCGGAAGGCCTCTTTGAGGAGTTGAGAATTATCTTTCCTTCCTTCACAACTTGAACATTTTATGCATCGCCGACTCTCGAAGCTAACTTCTTTGGCGTTGCTTGGACTTCTCTCAATAAGGAGCAAAGGTGATGGCTAAACAGGGTTTCAAAACATGCCGATCTTGAAATGAAAGGGTAGTGTTTAGTGAGGGTGAGGTAATGGCTTCCCTATGGGTGAAAGTCTTCAACCGCAATCCCTACCGGATGACCTAAACGAGATTAAGTCTTCATTGCTTGCTTAAGCTTTAAAGATTCGTGCAAATTCATCGAGCAATGAGATGATGATGATGAGGAGATGTGAGCATGCAAGATGGGGAGTTGGTAAGCCCCAGTTTTGAGAAGGATATCAATTGATTTTCTCACTCCGATTAGTTTAAATGTTAATCATTTCGAAGAATTAGTGGTTGAGCAGCACAAGTGATCATCTAGGATAAAACCATTTCAATTAAGTGTAACGTGAGTGTGCAAGTGATGTCTCGAGTCTAGCAAGAAAAGAAGAAAGACTTATATATATATATATAAAAATTTTAAATGATAGTTAAGCTATCTTTCCACAACATTCGATGTGGACGAAACCGACAAGTTTCCAAGATGGACTTAGGTGAAAGAAAAATACTAGAACCTACGAAGGTTGACTAAAAGACTATTTTTAGAGATAGGTAGCCCCTAGTCTAGCCGCTCTTTGCTGTTGGACCATGCATCTATTCTTCGACGCTGGAGATGGGAGCTATTGCAGGTCTTTCCATCAGGACTTCTTCTTGCTCAATCCAACCATTTTCCTTGCCTGCGATGACTGGTTCATTGACCTCGCAAAGGGACGAGTCAAACTCCATTATGTTCCCAAGTCTTGAACCACCAAACTCGATCATGTTGACACTCATGTTGTTATTTCTAGTGAGCGGGTTATTGATAGTATTAGGCCCTTCAGGAACCTCTAACCTCCCTTGTTCAATCAAACTTTTGATTGCCTTTTTCAGGGGGACGCAATCATCTGTCAGGTGCCCGTGGTACTGATGAAAGGCACAATGCTTGGAGGTATCCAAAGGAGCATTGGGGTTTCTAGGCTGATAATTTTCCAAAGGCCGGAGCAAACCTTCTCTCACCAAACCTCTGAAGATATCACTCAAAGGCATCCCAAAGTTTCTCAAGTCTTGGAGCCAGGATCTGGATGCATCAGGTTTCTTGGGAACAAAGGAAGTGGCATTGTTACAGTCCTGTCCCGCATAGCTAATCACTTCTTTACCTTTTGGTTGGGCAGAGCCGTGTCGAGGTGGAAGAAACCCAGATCTCGTAGAAGGTGTGCAGTTTCGGCCGCCGATTGTAAGCCTTTTCGAACTTAGCCCCTAATTAACCATTGCACGCAAGTCGCCGTAGGGGAAGTGACCGAGGGAAGCTCTCAAATGAGGCTTCAATCATGACCGAAAGATGTCTAACCGCTCCTCGTCGAGGGAGGAATGGCCATTTCACTAAGCTTCGTGTTCCACCTTTTATAGAAATCCCCAATATTCTCATCGTGGCGCCGCACCGTTGTCCGCAGTCAACTCGTTTGTTTCCCATTCCAAGTTGGCTTTATACTTATCTCGTGAAAGTACCGGTAATCTATTCCCAAGTAGCCCTAGCTTCAGCCGCAATCGGAAAAACCATTTCAAAGCCCCCGACTTCAAAGAGAGATCAAGTAGTCGGCCCAACCGCCGGTTTGTGCATCCCTTAGCTTTCATTGCCAAAGTGTAGGTGTCCAAGTGAGTTTTAGGGCACGCACTTCCATCAAATGCTTCGAGATTGGGCATCACGAACTTGTGAGGCAGGGGTACAATTGAGTCGGGATCCGTAGGCCGAAGAGTAGTGTTCCTTTTGACGGTCAATTCAGCGATCTCGCGCTTTCATTTCCTTGTGTTGCTCCATAAACCAAGCCAATTGGGGATCCAAAGGTGGAGCGGGAATGCCCGAGATGATATTTGAGCCGGGAAGAGGACTAGCTGTCATTGGTGGTGCATTGGTGGAAGGGATACCATATCCCGGAGCATAGGTGAAAACCCGTCCTTGGCCCAAATTACCACAGGGAGTGTAGGTAGGAGCTTGGGCAAGGGATAGAACCCGCCGACTTCTTTGTTGGCTTCCAATCGGCAGAGAAGATGGAGGCGGATTCGAGGTAGCCGGATGGCTTGGATTTCCGGAGTGAGGCCCATAAGTAGGCTTAAGTGCGGGGCCGCTGTCCCGGTTGTTGAATTGCATGGCCGTGGTTGTGGCGAGGGTGCATAATCGAGAGGATCTTGTGGTCTGGTGATTCGATGAAATTGGGATGGGGGCTTGGTAACCCATTGAACCCCGAGTGAGAAATGGGTTTGCGGAAGCCGTGTGAGGAGCTTGGCGAGCTAGCATCATTCTCGGGAGGGGCTCCCGACCGTGCCCCGAACCAAGCGTGGTGGCATTCCAAACCGTTCTTTGCGAAAGTCCGGATTGATTGGTCCCAACCGAGGCGGGATCCCAATTTCTTTGTGGCATTCCGGGTATCCCCAACCATGGAAGGCATTTCGTGCGACTTTGTCCCAGCTGAGGCATTGCGAGCGCTCGTCCCGTCGAGCCGCGTGGATCCGGTGGGTCTCGCACGGTTGGGGAGGCGGGCCGACCTAGAGATCGAGGAGCATGGGCTCTGGTGGTAGTACCGTGGGAGGCCGGTGGTGGCATCCTGGAGTAGTCGGGTTGACCAAGAGCGGGATTGAGGGCTTCCTCTTCTTCCACAGTGAAGGTGCCATCCAGGTTGAGGCGGCGGCCAATCCATGGCTTTTGATAGCCTCCATAAGGCATTCAGTGTGCTTCTGTCGCACTCTCATGCGTTCGGCTAACCGATTCCATTGCGGTTGTTTGAGGAGTCCCGGGAGGCGGAGTGACGTTGTCCCCATCATTACCGGGCCGATGCGGACATTCCGAAACCCGGAGCTCGGAATAAACGGCGAAGGCGACAATGCGCTTGACTCTTCCCAAGCGATCAAACGGTGACCGGTGTCGGAACCAACCTTTGTGAGGCGCTGCGGGGGAAAAGGCACGAGGTTTCAGATGTCTGGGAATGAAGGAGGGTAGGTGTTTGGGCTTTGGGCTCATGCAACATGCAGTTATTTGTTCACGTTTACTTAAAACATGTTTTATTAACCTAATCGGTTGGAAAAGATTGCTCTTCTTTTTCGCAAACTACTGCGGATCCTGGATCGGTGGGCCCCCGTCACTACGTCTATAAGCCCTCGTATTCCACCTCGTATTTCGACCTCCCAGGGTGGGCAGGCCCGGGCGAGGGTCCTATAGGGCAAGCGGGTCCCACCGACCGAAAGAAAATGATCCTAAAAGTCTCTAAGTGGGTAATCGAGTCTTAACGAGCATTCGATGTAAATTACGGACAAAGCTGACGTCAAAAGTCAAGATCATGTCCGAGGGCTCGACGAAAAGTCGGCATGATTTGGACTAATGAATGTCCACAATTGATCTTGACTTGTCGTCAATTAGGCCGTAATTAGGCATGGAATAATCATTAATCCTTGATGACTCAATGTCATCTTTGGGAGTCGGTGTATAATTTGTGCCGATCAGTCAAAGTCAAGGCTCCGGTCAATATCCGGTCAAAGTCCATGACGGAAAACCGGCGAGAACTTCGACCGATTAGGGGCCGAAAGATATTGACTTGGTATGCCGACTAAGGCTTGAAAGGAAAGGTCTATACACGAGACAGGCATGACACAGACCAGACTAAAAACCAACCGGGTCTCGGACAAAGTGTGTCACGGACAAGTGCATGGTCGACACGAGGCTCCATGGGATGTTTGGGTAGTCCTGTGCTTGCACCGAGAGGCGTAATAAGACCAAACGGGCCGCGACAAGGATTTCCCCGGGTTAAGGACGTAGTGTGCAGTGTAAGGTAACGTGCGCGTAGTGTGCAAGCAGTCTATCTTCTTTTTCTGAGTAAAATAGAAATTTTTCATGTGTCTTAAAAAGTATGATGCATGATTTTTTTTGAAATTTTTTTTTGAAATTCTTTTTTTTTGAAATTCTTTTTTTTTTTGAATTTTTTTTTTTGAAAGTAAATGCACACATAAGCACATAAACACAAAAATTCCAACAGTTAGGGACATGATTCCGACAGTCAAACTTTTGACTTTTTCCGAGGCGGCCAAAACAACACGAAAAATGTGCAAAAATCAACACACACAACAAATGATTTTTAATGCCGGGACGGAAGCTTGACCCTCAAAAGCTTTTCTTTTTTTTTGTAAACAATGATACCGGTACGTGGGATTGTTAAACCACAATTTATCCCCGACTCGTGCCAGGAGGCGTTAACGGGAAGTTTAATGGTTTCCACCAATATACCAAATATCATTTTTATTATTATTTTTTTTAGAAAAAGCTTATTTGTCCCCAGTGGAGTCGCCACTGTGATGATGTGCTACCGCCAAAATTTTTCTTTTCCGAAAAATGGTTTAACTTTGAAATTCTTCGTTTCTTTGAAAAACCTATCGAAAAAGACCGGAGTCGCCACGCCATTTTTGTTTTAAGGGCCAAAACTTTGAAAAATGCCCGAGATTAGAGATTTGGGTTCGGAGGTCACGTTACATGTCGGGAAGGACGTTAGTGTGCACCCGGAATGCCTCGTAAAACGAGTCTTCCAAGCTGAAAATCATTTGTGTGTGTGTGTGTGTGTGTGTTTTGGCCAAAATAAGTTGAAACTCAGAAAAGTAAAAATTGGGAATTCCTTATTAGACTTTGTACAGATCCCATGATTTTTGGTGTGATTTTTGGGTTGAGTTTTGGTACTCAAAAGATTTTTGGAAGTTGAAAACCACTTCTGCCAGAATGAAAAAGGCAGTGGACACTTGATTTTGAAATGGATTTAAGGGATTTAAAACTTCATAATATGAGAAAACTCAGAGAATAAAAGTTGTTCCAGACACCTCAAATAAGATTTCTGTGAAAGAAATTTCCATTTTGGAGAATATTTGAGGACCCAAAACCTTCTAGAAATCTCAGATGTGAAATCTGGATTTCCAGAGACTGATGAACTGACCTTTAAAGGAAAATTTGAAAAATGGAGTTTTACTCACGTAAAAAATAAAGTAAAAATATTCCTGGAAAGATCTAGATGTTGGCTACAAAAAGTGTTTTGTAGTCAACACCAAATTCCAAGTTTATCTGTGTCCAAAAAATTAGTTCATGGACTGGGGTTTTAGAAAATTGCTACTGGACAGCAACTTCTCAAGAAGGAAAACATGATTTTAAAGGGGGTTTGGCATCCATGCTTGTCCCCATTTTCATCCCTAGACTTGATTCCACTACTTTGTGTTAAGTGGTTATCATATGCAAGTCATCCTTGGGGAATTTATGGGGTTTAAACATGTCCTTTGCATAGGGAAAGGGGATATTTTGTAGAGATGAAATTAAAGAGAAAAATCAACTAGAGATTTTAAAATGTGGACCATTTGAGATGGTCATTCATGAAGATGAACTTCAAGATGACCATCTTAGGTCAAGACTTAAGTTAAACTAGACATAAAGTAAATCAAAGTAAGAAGAACAAGATGAACAAGAAGTAAAAAGGGAGTTTTAGGGTTTAGAGAAGGAGGGCTTTACCAATGGTGACACCCTATCTTCCTAGGCTTGGAATTTGACTTGAGGAGTATCAAGATTTGGTGTTTGACTTGAGGAGTATCAAGATTTGGTGTTTGGATTTGTATTTGGGTGGATTCAAGGCTTGAATGTGTTTAGGGTTTGATGATAGAGTTGGTCAAAGAGAAAACAAGTAGATAACAATGAAGTCCTCTATGTTTTCTCTCTAATCCTCCTCCTAAAGGGTGATTTGAGCTTGGATTGGTGTATGTATGAGAGTATGTATGAGAGTGATTTGAAGTGTTTGTGAGTGAGTGAGATTTGGGAAAGATTGAAGAGAAAATGGTGGCAATTCAAGTGAATTCCCACTGTTTTTTCCCTATTTTTCGCCAAGGTGCAGTTGCTGTCGATGTGGGTTTTTGGGCATTCTGTCCTGTCAAACTTTTCCATTTCCGGCATCCTGAATTTCGGAGGGAGCGGGACTACTTTGCTTGGATCAGTGGGCAGGAGGGAGTCCTTCCGAGAACTAGCTAGCTTGCCTTGCATGTCCTTCATTTGCTCAATCAGTCAAGCCATGTGGGGATCAGCAGGATGAGGTGGGTTACCGTTTTCGGGGATAGAAACCGAAGATGGAGGTGGATTGGCTGATGGGATCGCCATTCGGGAGTCTTGGGGAGGTAGTTGAGTGTATACCAACCCATACCCTGGAGTGCTAAAGTTGAGGGCGTGATTGCCAGGTCCACTAAGGGTTGTGTTTGGGAATTGGGGAAATGATTCGTTAGCCCCAAGTGGTAGACTAGCAGGTGGCAAGCTTGAAATGTCGGGATATTCGCTCGGGATGCCCGTCCCTGGTAAGCATGGGGTCTTATGATTGTGGCTGTGAGGCTCGTATAGAGGCAAAGGATTGAATCCTGGGGGATACCGAGATGCATTGGGATCTGGCGGAGCAGGCACGTATGTGTCTTGCCGTTGGTACCGAGCTTGATGTGCGAGCCGGAAACCGACCGTGCCGAGGCGTGCATGTCGAGCCGCTGACTGACGCCTGAGGGGAGCTTTGAGCGAGAGATGCTTTGCGTTGCTGGGATCTCGTAGCTTGGCGGAGGCGAAACTTGCTGATAGCTTTGAGAAACCGGGGGGGCCGGTATGTCTTCGTCCCCTATGAGAACAAAGGTTCCGTCAGGTTGGGGAACTGCAACTGTTCCTCGAAGATGCAAGGTGTCTACGATCCAGGCTTGCTGCTCTTCTTGGCGCTTCTTGATGGTTTCGAAGGCTCGCAACACCTCCTCCATTGTCTGGAGGTTCCTTAGTGGCGGGGTTCCGTTTCCTCACCGTTATCCGTTGATCCCGTCGCGGGAGAGTAGCGGACAGTGCGGACCGTTGAACTGGAAGGGCTATCGGACCTTGTGACCTCGATACTGAAAAGGCGGCTCCCGGGTATTCTCAACCACTCTCGGTTCGCTGGAGGGGTGACGGGCAAGGTTTAGACATGGGAATGGCCTCACGGGATAAAAGGGGGAAAGCTCACGTGGCATGTGGTTTCCGTTTTTTATTTATGATTTTTTTTTGTTGTTTTAATTTACTTAAAACATGTTTTCTTAGAATCCTAGGTAGGTTGGAAAAGATTGCTCTTCTTTTTCGCAACTATGCTAGATCCTGGGTCAGTGGAGACCATCTGTGCGGCTATAAGCCCCTCGTTTTGCACCTGTATTTTGACATCCCAGGGTGGACAGCCCCGGGCGAGGGTCCTATAGGGCAAGCGGTTTCCACCGGCCTAAAAGAAAATCGAACCTAAGGACCGAGCCTGTCATGTTCGTTTTGATGCGTTAGCCATGTGAATAGTGAACCGAGCCGGCCACTGAGTCAAGATCAGGTCAAGAGTTCGGCATGACCTCTCTTTACCTTGCTTGGGCAAGGGATCTGTGACGTTAGGCATTGGCTGGGTCATATCGTCATGGCAGACGTATCAAAGGCGTGATGACATGGTGTCATGTGAGCATGGATGTATATCCGGGACGGAACATCGTGCAGGTGTAGCTTCTGAAATCAAGATCGTGTCAAGATTTTAGCATGACCTTTTCATCGCTTTGCTATGCGCAAGGGATCTTGAGTTCCAAGCCTTGACTCGAAAAATGGCCGGCATGGTATATGTATCCAGCCGTATGACACGGGACCGGGTAAAACCAACCGAGTCCGGACAGAGTGTGACTCAAGACTCAAACGTGCGTGGTTGACGCTTGGCTAGGATGGGATGTTTGGAATGATCCCGTGCGCATCCGAGAGGCCTAGGGAAGACCAAACAGACCGCAACCGAGACCACTCCGGTTAAGGATTGTATTGTGCAGTGTATCCGAGGTAGCAAAGCGCGTAGCGTGCGGTGTAACCGAGGCAAAGAGCGCGCAGAGTGTGCGGTCTCTAAAATTCTTTTCCGAGTAAAACAAGTTTTTTTTTCAAGAATTTTAAATGTATGCACGAGATGTATATTGATGCATTTTTTTGTATTTTTATTTTTTTTGTAAAATAAAAAGTAAAGCACGTGCACACACACACAATGCTTAAAGAAAGGGGTAAAATGAAAGTTTGACCTCATCATCGTTTTAAAAATCTTTTGTTTTGTTTAAAAAGATTTTAAAACAAAATCCCCAAAGCAGAGTCGCCAACCGAAATTACCCGGATCCGGCCGTAGCGCGGAGGGCCCCCCGCATCTCGCATTCGTCGTCGTTCGGGAAGTTTGCCCGGATCCGAGAGGCAGCGTTCGCGCCCTAAGATCCGGCTTTATTCCGCTTTAGCGTTAGTTGGAGGTGTCTCACCGTGTTTTGCTTTGTAGAGTCGCCACGCCGTTTTATTATTAAGCCCAAAACATTGAAAAAGGGCATCGGTTTAAACATAATAATAAACCTGTTTTTGTGTGATGAGATTTTGAGTTCGGAGGTCGATGACTCCTCGGGAAGAGAATATTAGAATCTTAGAGCTCACCCGAGTCGCCTCGTAAACGAGTCTTTCGGATACCCCTAATATTCTTTAAATATTGTGTGTGTGTGCAGGTGCGCTTTTAAAAATGCATGCCGTGGCTTTGGGATGTCTACATTGTACACTACATATTGAAATGTATTGAAATAGTAATGGAAGGAAGCCTTACCAATGTTGGTTCGTGTCTGCCTTCGTGGGAATAGTGTTTGAGGATGGAATGATGTTCTCAAGACGGACCGGGATTGCTTCTGAGGGGCCTGTCCGCTCGCAGTTTCTGGGCGTGAGTTGAGATTGTAGGCTGCGTTCGGGCGTAGTTTCGGCGTGTGTTGGGATCGCCGAGTCACTCGGGCAGAGGTTCGGCGTGCGTCGGGTGGCAGTGGAGTCACTCGGGCGTAGTTTCGGCGTGGTTTGGGATCGCCTGGCTTGACTCGGAAAGAGCCTGACGCCTGAAAGACCAGAAAGGCCTCGGAGTACCACGAGGGGCCTCGGAAGTACCTCGAGAGTGCCTCTGGGGCAGCGCGGAGCGTCGCGGAGTGCTCGGGAGGCTTTCTGGGAGCACCACGAGGGGGCTCCTAAGGCCTCGAAAGGATCCGAAAGGGGCCTGGATTGCCTCCAAAGGGTCTTGCAGAGGGAGCCTGAAGGCTAAGGTAAGAAGAGAGAAGAGGGAGGTGTGAAAAATGAGGGAGGGGGAGCCCTCTATTTATAGTAGGAGAAAAATGCAAAGAGGTCCGTATGGACTTCCTAGGTTATTCAGAATTTTAGTTTTCCTCGATTTGAGGGAATATGTGATAATTGTGAATATTCTGGAATGATGATGTCCCCTGTGTAAAGAGGTCCGTACGGACCATCTTGGCATGCAAAGAGGTCCGTACGGACCAACCATGCATGAGGGGTAATGATTTCTCCGGGATTTGAGGGAATATTGTGGACTTTAAGGGGATTCAGTAATTATGGCAACAAAGAGGTCCGTACGGACCTTATTTGCTTTTCCAATTTCCTGAAAATTCCCAAAAGGTCCTTTTGTCCCTTTTTATCCCAGAGAGGCTCCTCCCTTGGTTTGGTTGAGGGTTTTTTGAGGGTTTTGAGTGCCATAGGTCTTCGAGACTGTGTTTGTGAGTCTGCGGTGTTTCCCATGTGCTCGGAAGAGGGTGATCCAGATTGGGGTACTTACAGTCTTCACCACCAGTGCTGTCTCCCTAACCATCTTCTTCATCAGTTCTCTCTCTCTAAACCCATCCGCCGGCGACCTTCCTCACCGGAAACCTAACCCAACCCTCTCTCAATCGCTACCCAACCGAGACCTCACCTAATTCTCTCTCAATCGATTCCATTTCTCTCTCCACCCAAACGGCGACAACCTAATTCGCGCTCACCTACTTACCAATCCCCTCGATCGATTCTCCTTCCTCTGTAAGTAATTTTGATATGATATTATGATCATGGTTGATGCTTCGATTGTTGTTTGGAGAGCTGATGAATTGTTTTAATTGGCTTGGTTGCTGATTTGATTTGGTAAATTGAAAGAATGGTGTGCAGGGGACTTGATAATTAGATGCCAGTGTATGTGTTTTGGAGTGCCAATGCATGTGTTTTGGAGTGCCAGTGCATGTGTTTATGAGTGCCAGTGGTTGTGTTTTTGAGAGCCAGCAAAAATGATTATCAGTGTTTTTGAGTGCCAGTGTATGTGTTTTTGAGTGCCAGTGCATGTGTTTTTGAATGACAGTGCTTGTGTTTTTGAGAGCCAGCAAAAATGTTAGTGTAACAAAGTGTCGCAAGGTAACAGTGCCGCTCATGTATATAAAAGTGCCCGTGTAAAAAGCACCAGTGCCAGTTTAACAAAGTGCCAGTGTTAATGTAATTGCACTTTGTTAAACTGGCACTGGCACTTTTTACACTGGCACTTTGTTACACTTGCACTGACACTTTGTTTACACTGGCACTTTGTTAAAATGATACTGACACTTTTTTACATTGGCACTTTGTTACACATTCACTGGCACTTTGTCGCACTGGCACTTTGTTAAACTGGCACTGACACAAACGGAAAAACACAAAACACGTTTTTCCTAAGTGCCAAGAAAAATGCGTTTTTCATAAGACCAACTCTACAAATATTTGGTAAGACTTTTAGTCCGAAGTAGAGGTGGTATTAAAAATGTTTTCATTATTAAATTTAACTACAATATATTCCCTCTATCCAAGTTACCATTTTATTTAGCCACAAGAATTGAGGAAAAAGAAAAAAATGTGATGTATTTTGAATGTAAATAGTTGAATAATAGATTGAGGCTATTTTTGTGAATATTATAAGTGAGATCTATTGTTATTTTTTTTTTAAAATAAATACATTTGAAAATAATTGAACTTATAAATAAGAACAGGGGAGTATGCAATTAAAAATTTATATAATAGATAATCGAATTTATTGTTATTGTTTAAATTTGTTTATCAGTTTTCTATAAAATTAAGTGACTTTTCTAATATTTGGTTAATTTATAAATATCAAAATTAAGTTTGATACTTGTGAATAACTATTCACAATCTATAATGCTAGATATCAAAATCAATTTTCATGTCTATTTAAAAGATACAAACATTTACAATAACTAATATTAGGGGTGAGCAGAAAAATCGAAAAATCGAATAAATCGAAAAAATCGACGTCGAAAAATTGTACCAACGATTAATTGGATAGGTACGGTTTATGAAATATTGAAAAATCGAATCTATTGGTTCGGTTTGGGATACATGATTTCACACCGATTACTCACACCGAACCGTACCGATATGCTTCTAAATAATAAATATTCATAACACTTACTATACTTTTACATCTATTCAATTTCCATATATATTAAATAAATAAAAAATTTCTTCAAAATTTAGTAAATCTTGTCAAAGTCAAAAAGCCAATTAGCCAAATTAAATAATAAATATCCTTTAATTAACCTCAGTACCTCACGACTCATAATCTCACATCGCTTGAAAGCCTTGAAATAATATCCTTTAATTTGGCCTATTAGCCAAATTAAATATCCTTTAGGACCTTTACAATTTAACCAGCCTAACGCATGCCTCGTATTTGCCGCCTCACCCGTCGCTTGACGCTTGAACGCCATCGCCTCCATCGCTCGCACCGCCTCCCATTCCGTCTCCTCTCCTCCTCTAACCTCACACGTCGCTCCTACCTTGCAAGCAAACCTCCCCTCTCCCTCGGCCATACACGGCACGCCCTCCCTACCTCCCCTCTATAGGTGATCGGTCTCCTTTTTCAATTATCCTTTCTTTCTTTCTTTAGTTTATCTCTAGTCAAAACAAATCACGTGTGAAGCATAAAAAGTTTATGATATTTTGATGTTAGTTTGTATAAGCAAGGGAAGATTGTGTATGTGGAAAACATGAATGAGGGTTGAAAAGTGCTCCGGCTGCGTTTGTTGGCTTGCTTTCTGGTAAAAATGTTGGAAAGCATGTTGTTTTTATTGTGCTTTTAAGGTTGCCATTATCTTCTCAAGGTTGTGTAGTATGATGAATAATTGTGTTAAAATAATGAACCAGTTGTTGGGTGTCAAAAAAAAAAAGGATTGATTTTAAGACCGAATATTACCGAACCGACACTTACCGTAGTCGAAAACCGACTACACCGAACCGAGCCAAAACCGAGTGGTGACGGTTTGTTAAAATTAGAAACCGAATACTTTTGGTTCGGTAACGGTTTTAGCCTAAAACCGAGCCAAACCGTACCGAGCACACCCCTAACTAATATCAAATTAGTGATTGAAATTTTTACTTTCATATTAATAATTTTATTTTACATTTAAATATTTAATTATTAAATATTTATAATAAAAAAATATAAATAATTTTAAACAATCAGTAAATTTAAATAAGAAATAATTATTTTATTTTGACTTGTGACATGTTTTTATAAGATAACAATTGAATAAAAAAAAATCTTATGTTTGACATGTTGCATGTTCTTATTCGATAGTATTACGATTAAGATAAAATAAATCCATACTTTGTAATATATTAAAGTAGTGAAATTATCCGGGATTTCACGCGGGCGCGAAACGCGGTTGTCTTTCGCAGGGGGTTGGTGTCTGAGACCTCGCTTCATGGGAAGGAAAAATGAGGAGTCGCCACGCGGTTTTTGTATTTTGAGCCCAAACGTTGAGAAACGGCTATTGAAAATGGTGTCGTTTTTATTGGTAGCAAAAACTTAGGAAAAGGCTTTGAAAAAAGGAGATCATTTTTATAGGTAGCAAAAACTAGTAAAAAGCATTTAGTACCAGAGATTGTTAGGTTCGGAGGTCAAGTTACGTTTCGGGTAGAGTATTACGAGATCGCCCGAAACGCCTCGCATGACGAGTCTTTCTACCTTTCTCGAAATCGTGTGTGTGTGTGTTTTGAAATGGGGGCTTGAATGACAAGCTTAATCTTGGTTTGAATGACAAACGTTGATTAGGTGACTTTTGAAAAGACGAGCGTTTGAATGACAAACGTCGGTTTTGAGTTTGAAATGAGCGTTTGCGTGGCAAACGTCGATTTTGAGTTGAAAGGGAGTTCGGAGGTCGAACTCCGGTTTTTTGAACCGAGAATGTCATTGTTAACGATTTTTACGGGAAAAATGCGTATTAAATGATTTTAAGTGTCAAATGGCGGCTTTTAGTTTGAAGACGAGCATTCGGAGGTCGAACGTCATTTCGCGTGTTTTGAAAGAGAGTTCGACGGACGAACTCCGGTTTTGAACCGGGCATTACATTGTTAACGATTTTTTACGGGAAAAATGCGTATTAAATGATATGCGATCAACGAATCGGGTTGCGACTGACTTTGAAAAGTAAATACTATCACGATCCAAACGGGTCAGACTTGTAAATGACAGTATTTAAAGCAGTGTCAACGGAATCAAACGATCCGGAATCGTAAATGACGATCGACGAGGCCAATCGGCTCGGAATTGTAAATGACGATCAACGAGGCCAAACGGCTCGGATTTGTAAATGACGAAAATTAAGTAACGATCAACGGATCGATCGATCCTAATTGATAAATGACAATAAAAGTAAACGGAACGGGGTCGGAACGCCGTTTAACTCGTGATTACTTCTCTTACGGAAAGAGAAGAGGATCGAGGGGCTAAAACGGGTCGGACCCCGTTAGACAGAGGCGTCTACATTTCGATAACGACGTTCGAAACGGTTGTAGCGACTGGCGCGTAAACCGAGACTAACGAGAGATTTAGAGAGAGAGGAGTTATACCTATGGCTAGGGTCGACTCCTTTGGCTCGAGAGGTGTGTACGGACACGGAAAGTGATTCGAAAGGTTGTTTCGAAGTAGTAGGGTGCGTATTTGATCGAAATACGAAGGTTTCACGCGAATCGAGACGTAACTAAGCTCCTAAGGGGTGAAAATCGCCTGGGCCGAGGGGGTGGTGAATTTTGGAGTGATTTTTGGTCTCCTTTTGCCTTTGACAAAGAACTTCTATTTATAGGGTGAAAATTGCGTAGGAGTCCTGACGGACTCGACCGAATCCAGGGGGTTTTTGGGTATTTTGGAAACTGGGACTTGCCGGCAATTTCAGAAAAGTGCACAGGAGTCCAATGACTAGGCTTGCAAATCAGTGGGTATTTTGGTCTTTTCCCTTTGAATTTGATTGAAGGGTGACTAGAGGGAGGTGGCATGCGTGCCAAGTGTCCCTCTCGAGTCACCACCATGTGGGATTTTGTCCCCCTGTCCCGCTTTGTCCGTTTTAAAATAACAGCCGAAAATGTCCGAAACGCCCTGAAAGTGCCTAAAATGCTGTGTGGAAAGCCATACTTTTACGTGAGATGACACGTGTTAAGTACGGCTCGACGTCGGATGCACGGGCATTCCCGGACGTCTCGCTCGGCACAAAGAACGGGAGTTTAACGAGTTCCGTTAACCCGGAGCGGGCCGCTTAACGGATTTCGGTTAACTTTCCGACGGATTTGGACGATCCGGATTTGGGTACTTACAGCTAGCCCTCGCCGACGTCTCCTCCGAAGGAGGTGGGGTCGTTGAAAAGATAAGGATCCAAATCGGATGCCTTACTTTGAAAGAGACCCGGGCGGTCAGCTGGCTGGACCCTTAGCAAAAAGGATTCCTACGTATCCCGAGCGGGAATCAAGCCGATCGTAGTTCGAAAGGGGGCAAGGGCCGCGCATGGGGACCTTGACCCGAGCGAGACCGTTAGGAGGCGTCTAAACTCGGATGAGACCATTCGCGAGGTACCCGTACCCGAATGGAGACCGCTGGGAGGCGTCTCGATCCCGGGACTTCGAAACCTTCGAGGCGCGTGGCGCCTCAAACCGGAGTTGCGATGCCGACGAGGGCGTTCGTGCCTTGGGTGCCGGGCTTATTGTGCCGCGCTTTATCCCGCCGGGACGAGCGTTCGGGCTTACCTGGATGGCCGAAGA
Source organism: Adenophora triphylla var. japonica (assembly GCA_022495995.1). Classification (NCBI taxonomy): domain Eukaryota; kingdom Viridiplantae; phylum Streptophyta; class Magnoliopsida; order Asterales; family Campanulaceae; genus Adenophora; species Adenophora triphylla. Next base: position 472,747 of record JAFEMH010001070.1, read on the forward strand.
GGGATTGTTGCGAGGCGTTCGTGCCTTGGGGTTCGGGCTTATTGCTGTTGCCGCTGAGGTGGAACGATCGGGCTTACGACTGGCGGCCGAGGAGGTGAACGTTCACTTGATGGAGTGAAAAGGTGTTCGGGCTTACGAGGATGGCCGAAGAAGGATTGTTGCAAGGCGTTCGTGCCTTGGGGTTCGGGCTTATTGCTGTTGCCGAGAAGACGAACAACAGGGGTCTCGATAGAAGAGTGGAGGTCGGATCGCGAAGGTCGGGATTGACTGTTTGAGATGGGACCGTGAAAGGTCGCGATTAAGAATTGGAATCGGACCGTGAAAGGTCGCGATTAAGGATTTGAATCGGACCGTGAAAGGTCGCGATTAAGACTTTGAAATCGGACCGTGAAAGGTCGCGATTGAGAATTGGAATCGGACCGTGAAAGGTCGCGATTGAGGATTGAAATTGGACCGTGAAAGGTCGCGGTTAAGGATTGGAATCGGACCGTGAAAGGTCGCGGTTGAGAGTTGGAATCGGACCGTGAAAGGTCGCGACAGAATTGGAATCGGACCGTGAAAGGTCGCGATTGAGATTGAAATCGGACCGTGAAAGGTCGCGATTGAGAATTGGAATCGGACCGTGAAAGGTCGCGATTGAGGATTGGAAATCGACCGTGAAAGGTCGCGATTGAGATTGGAATCGGACCGTGAAAGGTCGCGATTGAGGATTGAAATCGGACCGTGAAAGGTCGCGATTGAGGATTGGAATCGGACCGTGAAAGGTCGCGATTGAGACTTTGAATCGGACCGTGAAAGGTCGCGATTGAGAATTGGAATCGGACCGTGAAAGGTCGCGATTGAGGATTGAAATCGGACCGTGAAAGGTCGCGATTGAGAATTGGAATCAGATCGTGAAAGGTCGCGATTGAGAATTGAAATCGGACCGTGAAAGGTCGCGGTTGAGAATTGGAATCGGACCGTGAAAGGTCGCGATTGAGGATTGAAATCGGACCGTGAAAGGTCGCGATTGAGAATTGGAATCGGACCGTGAAAGGTCGCGATTGAGGATTGAAATCGACCGTGAAAGGTCGCGATTGAGATTGGAATCGGACCGTTAAAGGTCGCGATTAAGACTTTGAAATCGGACCGTGAAAGGTCGCGATTGAGAATTGGAATCGGACCGTGAAAGGTCGCGATTAAGACTTGGAATCGGACCGTGAAAGGTCGCGGTTGAGACTTGGAATCGGACCGTGAAAGGTCGCGATTGAGAATTGGAATCGGACCGTGAAAGGTCGCGATTGAGACTTGAAATCGGACCGTGAAAGGTCGCGATTTGAGAATTTAATGGTGAAGACCATTATTAAATTTTAACGTCGGGAGACGGAATAGTAACTGGAATGTCCGGAGACATGATTGAACGTTTGAATGTCAAACGTCAACTGGATCAATTTAACGTCAGAGACAAGCGTTAGTGAAAACTAACTCGGGAATTTATCCTCTGGGGACGGGCGTTAGAAATGTCTAACTGGGAATTTTATACTTTGGGAGGCCCAAAAGAGGTAAAATTGGAATTGCCAAAAGTTGAGGGACCAAAATGGAAGGAATCTTTTTCTGGTGCAGTAAGAGTCCGGCCGAACTTTTACTGAATTTGACAAAGTCCTATTCAGCGCCGAGGCCGAGGAAGAAGAAGCCATTTTCTTTCATTATTGCCGGCGAGAGAGGAGAGAAAAGAGAGAAAAATTCCAACCCAAATTGCAAGGTTTGCTCGAATTTGTGAAGGAAATTTGCTATGGAGGTTGAAGGAGGACCAATGGCTCGCCACGGAAGGACCGATGACGAAAGAACTCGATTGGTTCGAACGATTCGAACCATTGTGCACCCATTGAATCCGGCGGAGTTTTATCCGGCGAGGGATAGACACAACTCCAAGGATGGGATCAAGAGACAAGTAAGTTTCCTACAAATTCCATTAATTTTAAGAATGTGCATTCTTTAAATGTTAGAAATTTGCTAGGAATAAACTTAGGGATTTTGGTGCCCGAATTGGGGCTTTTGAGTTTGCCATGAATTGTTGTCGAAATTGACTAGGATGTAGTTCAATTGACACTATGGGTAGATGACATAAAAATTTTGGTTGCAAAATTCCATGTCTAGATGCATTTTCCAAAATTAAAGTAGCTTTAATTCTAGATCGGAGTAAATTTTCGAAATGTTCGAAAAAGATTTGAAAGTTCCGGATTCGACGGAGTTTTCGAAAGATTTTGAAAGTTCCGGATTCGACGGAGTTTTCGAAATGTTTTGAAAGTTCCGGATTCGACGGAGTTTTCAAAATGTTTTGAAAGTTCCGGATTCGACGGAGTTTTCGAAATGAATGAGAATATACGTAGGAAATGAATGAGAACCGTATCTGCATTGCATCCTTTTGACACGCGTTGGTGCATTTCGTTGACGTTGCTTCGTGCCGTTTGTCTCAGGGACAGGACGGTTAATACTCATAACCGTAAGAGTCGGGTGCCTTTGAGGCGGTGCGAGCATTGTGGGACATTATCCCTGACGTGGCTCGAGAGGGAGAGAGGAGTCCGCGGCACCGGTGCTTGACTCCGGTTGGCCGGGTTTATCGTTGCCGTAGCCGCGACACCGATACGCCGAGGGCAGTCCATGTATGTTGCTCGAGCGAGTACCGGTGGGATACGACCCACACTTTCCATTTCAGATGGGGAGGCGACGGTGACTCCCACGGATTTTGCCGCTATCACCGGGTTGCCGACTTATGGCAACACGCCGGTGCGGGTTGATGGTTACACCCTGAGCAGCTTGTCTCGGGCCGCTGGTTTTGATATTACCGATGCCAGGGCTTAGGCATTCGGCATGTGCCGATGGAGAGGCATCTCGGAGGCGGGTGTCGCCGCTTATCCGGGCCGGGTCCTCGAGGATGACCGCGGAGCGCCCGGCTCGAGGGTTCCTTTGGTTTGCGCCGCCGCCGACTTTATTCTCGACTTCGACACGTCTTGTCACTTCCCTCGCTCGGGTCGCCGGTAGACTTGGATGCCGTGAGGGGGTTCGCGTGGGGGAGGCCGGATCGGCCGAGCTTTACCACTCCTCGGACAGTTCTCGCGGGGAGAGGAGCACTCCTTTAGCCGCTTCACGCCCGTCTTGGATGTAAGTTCACGTACTTTTTCTCTTCCTTGCCTCTTTTATGTACTCGTATGTATCCGCTTTCAGTAGCCGACATAACTTTCCATTCTCTTGGCAGTGTCCGGTGCTACGAGGTGTTCACCCGCAGCTTGGGACATCAAGGAGCCGTACCGTCCCTCGTTCCCCGCCATGTTGGTTTCGCGTAAGAAGGCGAAGAGGGCGGTTTCTTCGAGAGTTGGCACTCGAGTGTCATACGAGGAGATATCTCCGGCACCGAACCGGGAGTTCTCTCGAGAGGATCCACTGACCCGGTGGAGTAGGTTCGATGCCGTCGCCGTTCGATTGCCGCCGAGACTACACGGAGGCGGAAGCTCCCGGTGGGACTTCACCGCGACGCCATGTATCCGGGGAGAGGGTGACTCGTCAGATAGGCAAGGGTCTCTTCCTCGTGCCGGTGGATCCTCCGATGTACATGCAAAGATCCCCGAGAGATGCCGATGGATGAGCCGGAGGGGTACATACAGGCGTATACTTCTCCGAGTACATCATAGCGGGGCCGCCTATGATGTTTTCTTGAGGATGAGGCCGAGGAGCCCGCAGCGCAAAGATAGAGAGGGCGAGGTCCCCGGGAGGTCCTCGAGATTTTCCGGTCCCGCGAGCTAGGCTAGCGTACGAGGGGCCGGATGGTTCGCGTAGGCGACTTGTGATCCCGCTCCCGCCGAGCCGAGACCACGATACAGTATGGCGGACCCCAATGCTTCGGTGAGCACCCTTTTGATTTTCTCGCATTTGATAGTAGCATTCTCGCACATGTTGCATCCGTACTTTCGCTCGCTTTCGATGACTTTCCCGGTTCGCAGTATCCGGCCGTACGTACAATGACGCCACGAGGCCGGTGGACGGGTGGTCCGCCTACGCTAGGAGGCTCGTGGAGTTCATGCGGTGCGCTTCCTGAGGAGCGTGGACGTCCGTGATCGGGGCCGTCTAGGCCGAGAGATTCGCCCGCTCCCACAAATGGGGAGGACTTTACACAGGGTTCGCGCCGCGGCGGAACGGGCCGGATTTGGAGCTCCTTCTTCTCGCGCACTCTGGGCGCGAGAGGGGGAGTCCTCGAGTTCGCGTACTCCGAGGAGGCCCTTCGCCTATTCCCTACTGGAGGAGTTCGGCGAGTTCCCGTTTGCGACGGATCCTAGCAATGGCGGAGCAAAGACGCCGAGTGTACGGATGACGAGCAGACTCGTAGTAGTCCCCTTTTTACCGCTTTCTTTCTTTACCGCTTTGTTTAGACAAAATGCATGTATTTGTCAGAACAAATTTTGATTTGAACCGTATTTGCAAAAAGGCGCCGTGGGGCGGAACTCCGTATTTCGCATATTTATTCTCGTGATCACCTTCTCGTTATTTTTGGCAAATAAGGAAGTAGGTTAATCAAAAATAAATAAAATGAGAAATGCATTAAAAATTGAACGGGTCAAAAATTAAGCATGTATGCACTAATTATTAATTATTTGCACCGTTGCACGAGCCCTGGGCGGAAGGGATACCGATATTTGTTGCATGAAACCATGGGCAAGACGCAGATTTCTCAAAGGTGAACAGGAGTGGCTTGGAAATGTTTCCAATTTAGGGGCAACTGGCCGCAGAGTTGACCAAGTCAATCGCAGAGGGAGTCCTACGACTTGGAATGAATTTCCGCATTCTTTAAATTGCGCTTCAGCTTTGCAATTGTTTAAGAAACCGCGCATAGTTTTTTGTTCATCCGTCGAATTCTCTCAAACTTCCAAGGTTCCTTTCATTTTCTCGACATGGCTCCCTTTCCCAAGTTATCGTCTCGGATGCAAGAGCGATATTTGGACAACTTTCACCGTGGGTACGGAACCACACGAGGCGTAACAAAAGGTTTTTCGAAGGTCGTTACGGGATTAAATCTGTTTGGGCTTTGAAGGAGCTCATGCCGATTGGGATCTTTTGAGAGCCGCGTCTCGGTTCTCGGGACGCACGGAGGAATGTGTACAGCTTTTCGTACAACGAAATCACTCCTACGTTTGAAGATTTCCGCCATTCTCGGGAGGACCCGAGACGGAATGCCTAGTTCTTCCGTATGCCGGTGGCATGGCCACCGTTGAGAAGCTAGTGTCTTTGTTTGGTATCTCGGCCGGAGAAGCATACGGATGCCGATACAGATACCGATTACGTTGACATTTCGGACCGCCCGAAAGATTTGCCTGAGCCGAGGGGAGCGTCTTTTCGTGGGACGCGTTTGCTCAGGCGCGATTGCTACTTTGCTCACATTCACGTCTTCGGGTGTGTGCCATCACAAAGGTCCCGGACCTAGCGAGGCAAAGCCGCGGAGTGGGGAGACATCGTGCCATTGGTCTCTGGGCGAGACGTTCCTCGGGCATAGGCCGGATGGCGACCGGTAGCCGATACATGCGGGGAGGAAGTCCCGCTATGCCGACCATGTGGTTGAGGGAGAGGCCGCAGATGATGCCCGAGGTGCCAATGTCTTGTGACGCTGTCTTTCTCGCGACGTCCTTCCGGTGATAGGGGCGATCAGCCGAGCCGGAGCTCGATGGCCGCACTTTGCACGCATCACTTGCGATGGTGGGTTCCCCATTGGAAGTTACAGACTTGTAGGACCGCTCAGAGGGTCTCGTTGATTGTCGAGTGCCGGGCCGTCTCGCACGTCTTTCTATATTCCATCATTGGTTCTCGCGGCAAGACGGGCCGGAGCAGATGCCACCGACCGATCCGAGTTATGCCGCTACCTTGAGGTGGGATCTTTGCGGATGGAAGATCCTTCGACGCTATTGTTGATCACCCGGTGGTGGCAATACGCGTCCTTTCCCGCCAGTGGTTCTCTTTCACCGAGAGAGGGCATTGTTCCGTCGACGCAAAGATCCGAACCGGTACGAAGAGTGTATAGGGGAGACACGTATGGCTATCTTGTGGAGACGGAGTGAGCCGGTGGGTGCCGATCACCCGGACAGCCTCGACCTCGAGGAGGACAAGCAAGGGCTAACCCCGGGAATCGTATCGCGATGCCATGGCCGATTATGTGGCAAGTGCCGATCGGGAGGCCAATCAAAGCACCGCAATGATGGCTCGAAGCGAGGTGGCTCGAGACAGAGCTAGAGAAAGGGTCGCGCTGGATGCCACAAGCTTGACGGAGGCGTCGGGAAGAGTCCCCGAGCCAGTAGAAGGCCTACCGGAATATTTCCCGCGAAGGTGAAGAACACTCGCCGGGGAAAAGGGAAGGGGAAGAAGGATGAAGGACCTAGTACGGGAAACTAGGTTGACCTTGCCGTCCCGTAGTATCCACCCATTGTCATTGCGTACACATTAATTGATTAATGTTTTATTGTAGTTTTGCTAGCGTGTAGCGAGTCAAGAGTTGACCGTGCTTGAACTCATCAAAGAATGTTTTAACCGTTATGAATTTGTAGGTTAAATGAAAAGAGTTTTTCGAAACACAAGCAATTGATGCTTATTGTATTTTTTTGTTTTTTAGACCGAACCAATGATGGCCGCCACGTTCCCTTTACAATTGGACTAAGGGGCTCAGTCACCGTAGTTCGACACTTTTAGGTGAATTTGAGAAAACAAAGACAAAAGAAGTGCGACTGCTTTTTACCCGGATCATTAGCGGAATGTATCCATTGGGTATTACTCTTTAGCACTTTAATTTTACCGAGAGGCGTGTATGGGGAAGGAGAGTTGACTCGTGCTCTTCCTCAAACGAAGTATCTCATGAGCTTGCTTCCGTTCACGGGGTTAACGAAAGGGTTTCCGTCCAAGTCTCGCTAGCTTCATGGCTCCTCCGGAGAAGATTCTTTGTACCACGAACGGTCCTATCCAGGTAGGCTCCCACTTTCCGAGGGGATTGGTCTCGCGTAGGAGGCTTTTCCTTTAGCACCAAGTCGCCTTCTCTCGATGTCTCGGATCTTGACTTTCTTGTCGAATGCTCGTGCCATTCCCGCTCCGGTAGGCTCGAGCGTGTTCCATGGCTTTCAATCTGCGCCGTCGAGTAGAGCAAGTTCGTCGTGACGGCTCGTAGCCATTCGACTTCATTGATCCCGTTTTCCAAGAGGACTCCTGAGGGATGGAATTTCCAATTCCACGGCAACATCGCTTCCATTCCGTAGGTAAGTGCGAACGGAGTCTCCCCGTGGCGGTTCCGACCGATGTTCGGTATCCCTGCAGGGCTAGATGTAGCTTTTCGGGCGCCTCCCGACCTCTCGGTGGTCATCTTTCCGATTATCATGGCGAGAGTCTTGTTGGCCGCCTCTACCGCACCATTGGTTTGTGGTCTCGTAAGGAGAAGACCCGTGACGTGTGACTCGAATTCGGCCGCAGTTGGTCACAATCTCCTTCAAAGTGGGTCCCATTGTCTGAGATGATCTCGCTGGGCACTCCGTATCGGCACATGATGTTCTCTCGGATGAACTCGGCCACCTTCTTAGAATTCAGCACTTGTACGATCTCGGCTTCTACCCATTTGGTGAAGTAGTCGATCGCGACTAAAATGAACTCGTGACCATTGCTCCTGGAGGAGTGATCTTGCCGATGACGTCGATTCCCCATGTGGCGAAAGGCCATGGCGTAGTCATGCAATAGAGTTCATGAGGAGGGATGTGATTGAGGTTGGAGAACCGTTGACATTTGTCGCAGCCTTCTGACGAACCGGATGCGCCTCGTTTCCATTGATATCCAATAGTATCCCATACGGAGAATGATCTCGTGTCAATGCTCTGGGCGTTCATGTGCGGACCGCAGTTCCGTTCGTGAACTTCGTTCATTAGCTCGCCGGCTTTTTCTTTGTTTACACACCGAAGGAGTGGCCTCGTGGCGCTTCTTGTATAACATACCCCTGCATGACGAAATGGGATGCCAGCGTTTTAATGCCATCATGTTTTTGGCTTTGATCCCTTCTTTGTATTTTCCATCTTCATTTGTGAAGGAAGCTTCTCCGCTTTGGAGGTACCGGTAAATTTGATTGTACCTGTGGTTCGTCGATCGTTTCTTTTTCTTTTTCGATCTCACAAAGAATAGGCGGGTGTTTCCCGTCCGCCTATTCTCGAGGGGTTTTACCGCTTTCCCATCGGGAATTTCGACAAGAGAGGCGAGGGTTGCTGTGGCATGCTCGCGGCGGTTCCCGTCTCTTGGCAAATAGTGAAAAGAGATGTCCTTGAACCGAGCAATGAGCTCCTCCATGTACGCGTGGTACTTCAAGGCCGTAATCTACCGTCTTCCATTTGTTGGATACTTGATTGATGATCAATGCCGAGTCTCCATATACATCCGCCTCCGAGATGTTGCGCCGAGGGCGGCTTCCAAACCCGCCGCACAAGCTTCGTATTCTCGCCGCATTGTTGGTTGCTTCGAAATTCACTTGATGGCTATGGGAGTATGCTCGCCCTGGGATCGACAAGGAGCATTCCAATACCATTCCCTTCTTGTTGGCTGCCCCATCGAAGAAGAGTTGCCGCCGGTTTGCGCCGTCAAGTGAAAAGATTCCGTCGTCCGAAATTGCGGATCGTGACCCTTAGGTTCATTGCTTGGGAAGTCGGCCACCGATCTCGCCATTACTCGCCCTTTGTTGATTTTCTCGACCATGTACTTGATGTCGAACTCACCAGAAGAATGACCACTGCTAGTCGCATCGACAGAGATGGCTTGTCAAAGAGATATCTGACGGTCCACTTTGGAGACCAGAGCACCGAATGCGACCGCATGTAGTGTTTCAGCTTTCCGACTACCCATACCAAGGCGGTACAAGTTTTCTCCGATGCCGAGTAGCCGAGTTCACTTCCTTGAAGCTTCCGGCTTACGAAGTAGATTGCATGCTCAACCTTGGAATCTTTCTCGTTCTTGTGCCAAAGATTGCTCCGATTGACGTGTCTCATATCACGATACAGGAGTAGTGGCTTGTCTTCATGTGGCGGGCAATGCACTGGGGGATTAACCAAGTAGGTCTTGATTTTCTCAAAAGCCGTTTGGCACTCTGAGTCCCATTTGATGCTCGGCATTCTTTTCATCGCTTGAACATGGGCTCGCAGAGAGATGTCAACCGGTTGATGAAGCGACCGATGTACCGAAGTCTTCCCATGAAGCTCTTCACTTCGTCGTGGTTTGAGGCGGCTTCATGTCGATGATGGCCTTGATTTTCCCGGGATCGGCTTCGATACCTCTTTCGTAACCATGTACCCCAAGCACCTTGCCGCGCTTGACGCCGAAGGTGCACTTTGCCGGTTTAGCCTCATGGAGTGCTTTCTCGAGTCCGTTGAAGAACTTCCTCGATCCGTCATGTGCCGCATGTCCGATCCCTCGAGCGGATGATCATGTCGTCGACATATACTTCGATTTCTTTGTGAATCATGTCATGGAAGAGGGCTGCTGCCTCGCCGGTAAGTAGCCCTGCTTCTTAGACCGAACGGCATGACCGTGTAACAAGCATGTCCCCCATGGAGTGGTGAAGGCGCCTTGGCCTCGATCCTCCTCGAACATTTTGATCTGGTTGTATCCAATAACCCGTCCACGAAGGACTTTACTTCGAAATTTGCCGTGGTGTCGACCAAAGATGTCGATGTTAGGCAATGGGAAATCATCTTTAGGGCCGGCCTTGTTGAGATCCCGGAAATCCACACAAAGATCTCGACCTTTCCGTTGGCCTCGTGACCGTCACGATGTTGGAGAGCCAAGTCGGGTACTCAATCACTCGATGAAACCAACTCTGAGCATTTTCTCAATTTCTTCTTTAACTTGCAAGGACCACTCGCTTGATCTTGCGCAGCCTTCGTTTGACAAAGCTTGGATTCGGATCCAGGGGAATTCTCGTGCTCCACGATTGAGGGATCGAGTCCCGGCATGTCCCGGTATGACCAGCGAACACGTCAACATACTCCCGAGGAGGCTTATCGTGGCTTCTTTTTCTCGCATCGGCGAAGAAACCGCCCACTTGTGTCTCTTTAGGCTCTTGCACCGACCCTGTGTTCACTTTGGTCATAACCTCTTCGGGCTTGGGCCCGGTTGTCCTCTCGTCAACTACACGCTCGAGAACTTCTTTAATGTATTGTTCGTTTAATGTGTCTCGCTTTCTTTATCAATTGAATTATTAACGTCTTTTAAGTTGTTTGTTAACTTATCGCTTGTTAAAGTGGCAATGAGAGGATACTCCGAAAGGTCGACTTTTCATTAAACAAGAACGGGAATACATGATTGGCTACAACATTATAGTCCTCCGCGTAAGGCCGCTGGATGACTCGTAGGACCGGACTCGACAAGGACTCGACTCAAAGGGTTTGAGACCGGGCTTAGGGAGATGTGGGTGCGGGCCCACTTGTCTTCCATTTCGCCCGGCTTGCCCTCGTCCGGTGAAAGTTACCCAATTCTTCAGCTGCATTGCCGGGATGCTTGATGAGGGTGCGGGATCGAGAGGCTTGGCTTCGCCGTCCCTATCATGGCGATCATGCCGTTGTCGGAGCCCCGCCGATCAAGTTGGGCAACTCCATGACTTCTTCAAACAGACTCAGAGCCGGTCCACCGAGAGCGTCTTCTATGAATTCCGGTTCCTTCGCTGGACTTACCGTCTCGAATGTGGCCTCGTGCGCCGATCCGAACAACTGCTTTCCCATGGAGAGTACCTTGAGTTGCTCCTCCAAGTCTCGGGATTCCCTTGAATGTGTACTCATGCCGGACTCGTGGTGGCAGCTTGGTCCAGTAGAGCCGTGATGTCGAGGAACGCTCCCCTTATCGGATTAGCTTTGAGTCCTCGAAACGCTTGAGGTCCCGCGCTAGCCGTTCCATTCTTCCCGTAGTCTTGGTGCCGACTATCCCCGCTTCTTTCTCATCTTCATCGCTTCCGCCGTCCCCGCCGCCGGTCCCCGCCTCGCTCGCCGGGTTCCCGCTCGGTCCCCTCGCTCGCCTGCCCCCTGCCGGTCCCCTCGCTTCGCTGCGGTTCCTCTGGGTGAAGTAAATGAGCGAGGTCAAAGCCGTAAGGCCTGAGATTGGGTGTGCCGTCTGAGGTTCCCCTTGCGGGCCGTCGCCTTGGTGCGGGCGAGCCTTTGTCTTCCTTGATGTCACCCGGTGTTGGCACGTAGCCAAGCCCCCGGACCGTGGTGTGGTCCTTGACTTCAATAACTTGGTGTCGCCTTGTAGCCTTTTGCCGAGCCCCGCCCCGGGATGAAGTTCATGAGTTTCATCATCTTCATGGCGGGAGGAATCTCGATCGTGAGACAAAAGGAAGGTCCACGTTGCATATTTGGATCTTCGAGGTCTCCGCAGTGAATCCAGCTAATGGCATGTCATCATTATGCTTGATTTCCAACACCGGAATGTCGTTGGTGCCGGTCCCCTGGTGGTGACGCCGTCGCCGTAGATCGTGGTTAGCTCGTTGCCTTGCATGAACTTAAGGCACCGATGAAGGGTGGATGCCACGCCATTGATTTGATGCAGCCAGGACGCCCAGATGGCCGTGAAAGTGATTGGAATGTCCAACACTTGGAATTCGGTGGGGATCACCCGCTTGCCGAACCGTATGTTAAGAGTAGCAACCCCGAGAACCGTACGGAAGTAGAGTCATAGGCCTCGACAAAGGTGGACCGAAGGCTTAAGATCTCGCGGGCTTGATGTCAAGCAGTCCATCATCTTGGCGGGCAAGACATTCATTCCGAACCTCCGTCTACCAACACGCTGGGAAGGCGACGCCGTCCACCGGACCGTGATGTAGAGCGGCTCATTGTGATCAGCCCCAAATTTTGGAAGGTCCAAATCGTGAAGGTGATTATGTTGCCATAGTGGATGTTGCCAATCATCCGAATGACTTCATCCGGGGTCATGGCCCACGGGGACCATGGTACGGGCCAGCTTTCCTCTAGCTTGAGCTTGTGAGGATAAGAGGAGGTGAGCAGAGACCAAAGGGAAATGTTCGCCCGAGTCTCGCTTGAGCCGAGTGAGGATCGGGTCCTCTTTCAAGGAATTTGCGTCTTCGGGCCGGCCGGATTGCACTCGCCCGTCGGCTTTTTGGTGGCCTTAGGTGGTAATGCATGGATTTGACCCGATCGGGTTAGAACGCCGACATCAGTTTGGTTTCTTCGAACAGCCGCTCCGAGTTGAGCCATAGTTAGAGGAGGATTCCTCGTAGCATAGGGCCATATGTCTTCCTCAACTCATTGATTGTGGATGAATTCCCTGAGCTTCGGCAGCTTGACGGATTCTCGTCCCAGATACCGGCTTGGATGCCTCTCAAGGGAGGTAGCCTACGCTTGACGCAGCTTGTTCGAATGTCGTGCACAACAATGGTTGCCTCGAACCGAACTCAGAGCCGCTAACCCTCCGGGAGGTTGGAGAGTTCTCGCTTAAGCGAACGGTCTCCTTGATCTCTTCACGGTATATCGCGTTCCTTTCCTTCTGCCGAGCATACTCAGTGGCATTCTCGAGTTGGGTCCGGCAATACTCGTGATTTGCTAGTTTTCCTCCGCTCCGGGCCCGTATCAACCTTCTTGCAATGGAACCTCGCGTCGAGAGTTAATGCCTCGCGTTTCTTCCCATGTGAGAATAGCCGTGCTTCTTTGAACCGCGTGCGGCGCCTAGGTAAACCTCCATCGGGGAGAGTTTTCTCCTCGCTTTATCTCGAGTGGCGGGTATGTCGGAAGGTGAGTACACGGCTTCCCGAACATCTCGCCCATGTGACCGGTTGTCGCCCTGCTGATCGTCTCGTAAACGAATGCCGTAGATCGTGGAATTTCCCCGAGTAGTTGCTCGAGACGAATTTCCATCCTCCTCCTTGTTTTTAAATAGACCTTCCTCCCCGAGTTGGCCTTTCAATTTGAGTGCGGAAATGATCCGTTCCCATCCTCCCAGACCCTCGGGAGTCCGGTTTTGTTGACTTCATGCCCGGCTTGGAAGAGAATGGTTTCATCGTCTTCATCGTCGCTTTCACAGAGAACTTGCTTTCCCGGGAAGGTAAGCGCCGGGATTCGTTCGCCGTGTCGTTCCATCTCCTAGGTCATCGGGACCGTTGACCACCCTCGCCCGGCAGGGGGTTGGATGAGAACAGACGGTAGTCCGGAAGTTGCCGTGAGCAAAGCTCTTGAGGTCGAACCGGTCTAGAGTGGCCTCTAGCTTTCGTCCGAAGCCGCCCGTGACACTTTAAGGGCTTGGTCCCCGTAGGTCTTTCGAGCTTGATCTTCGTCCCAAAGACGACTTTCTTGAGCGGCTAGTTCCATGAGGGCTTTCCTTGCGAGAGCTAAGCAGCCTCCGTAGGTGCGCATCGTCCGGCTAGTGTCCGTAACCGTGATTACATTCAAATCGCCGAATGGCGGAAACACTTGGATTACGTTGACGAAGGAAGCCTGATCGACATTCCATGCGGCCTTCCTTGATCTCGATTACCAAGAAATTCGCCCATATCTCGCTTGATTGACCCCACTGGGGTATTGAATTCTCGCAATGTTGACGGTCTCGTGATCTCGCTCGATCGCCAAGTCTATCAAAGCTAGCAATGACCGGCGTGATGTCTCAATCCGGCCGCGACGGCCGGGAGTAGAATCAAACCGGAGCATGTTGATGCCGAGGTGGTCATTTCCCATGTCGGAAGCCGACTCGCCTCAAGGGGAAGACTTTCACGCATGTTTTCGGTGGCCGCCTAAGCGTTCCCGAGGTTGATCTCGACTTGTAGCAGGTGAGGAGCTTGGTCTCCTTCGCTGCTGCCCTTGGCCTTCGCGGCGCTGAGGGTATAAGCTTGACCGACGGCACGGGCCGGTTGCCACCGGGCCGGTACTGGAAGTAGTGATGAGCTCGAGCTCGCTGGCCAAAGCCTCGTTTACCATGAGCAAAGGGCCGAGGGTGACCTTCGTATTGCGTATCCGACGATAAGGACCGGATCCTTGGTATCATCGGGATATCTCGAATAGATGATGTTGACGAAGTCGTCGTCGCCACTTGATCGAGGGATTCTTCGTCGTGTCAACCAAGAATCTTCCAATTGTCTGATAGCCGTCTCAGACCGGACGCTGAGCTTGACAATTTCCATGGTATTGGAACCTTGGTCGTAGGTGACCCGATCGGAAGGAGTTCCGTCCTCAAAACCGAGCATGTGAATGCAGAGGTCTGCTTGCGGGTCCCGCCGCGTCCTCGACTCCGAGAGTCCAGATTCATCGTCATCTCGATCGCTCAATCCAAACGTAGGGACGTATTGCGTCCGGTTGCGTTGCCGAGCAAATAGGAAAACATCATGCTCTTCGTTGAGAAGAGGGGTGCACGGTAGTTCCTCGTGGAGGACATCCCATACGACTTCCATGCATTCATCACGAGAATGACGGTGCTTGTTGACCTTTATCACAAAAATCTCTTCACTGCGTGGCCAGAGTTGGTTTGGAGAATGCCGACAAATCTCCGATTGGAGACCGGGGTTTATGTGCCCGCATCATGGCGATATTCGCCGTTTCCTTCCACCCGCTCCAAATGTTGGAAACGACAGCTTGAACTTGATGTATCGGACCGCTTCAGTGGTCCGCCCGCTCGAGTACGTTTACATAGTTAGCATCTCCGACTCGAGGGATTCTCGATGAGATTTGCCCCGGTAGTCCCTTGGTTGATTCGAAGGAGGTAACCCCGTGCCTCGAGTGCGGACACGCTATTACTGCCTCGGCTTCGTTTCCTATGAGGAAACTATCCCCTCGGATGACTTCAAGATCTCCCCGCCGGTTAATGAATTTAACACACCGATGGAGAGTGGAAGCTATGGCTTTCATGTGGTGTAGCCAAGGGCGTCCCAAAAGAGCCGTGAACTCGGATGGGATGTCCATCACGTGGAATTTTGCCGGGCACCATTCGGGGTTTCGAACCGTAGTTCCAGAGTCACCGTCCCTGTGATGGGACGAGACGAGTTGTCGTAGGCCTCGATAGTCCGAGCCGACGGAATCGATGGCTTTCATGGATGCGGAGAGCTCGCATCATGCCGAGAGGGAGGACATTAACGGCTGACCCGTTATCTACCAATACTCCGGGGAGTGATATGGTGTTGAAGTTTGAGAGTGATGTACAGAGCTTCGTTGTGCCCCGAGGCATCTCTCGGTAGGTCTTCGTCACGTAACGTGATCATACCGCCATACAAACGGAGTCGTAGATCTCGTCTCTATCCGTAGAAGGAGAGTCATCCACCCATCCGTTTCCTCGTCTTCCTCTTGCGAGGTAAAGCCTTTGCCGGAACCTCAGGAGTGTGTTGAGGCCGCCCGTGGCGGTTGCCGCCCTTGGTTAGCACATTGATCGAGTGCGATTGCTAAGCCGACCTTGATCTTCCTTTGCCGGTTCGAGCTCTAAGCCGGACAAATTGAATCTTGGCCGATCCCGCTAGGGTTAGGCTTCGACCGGCAAGAAGATTACCAAGATCTCGAGGTATTCCGGTGTCCCGTGGTCCGACTCGTTTCATGGGACTTTTCGGCTTTCCCACCCCCGTCTCGCTCTAAAGCCGCATGGCTCGGGAGGCAAAGAGGACTGGCCGGAGTACAAGACGTAGTAGTCGAACCTCCCTGAGGGTTCTCCAAGTGTACCTACACCGGTATCCCCAGCCTTCGTATCTTTCTCTCGCTTGCCGTTGAGAGGATTTCTTCTTTTGTTTTCTGAGGATTGCTCCTGACAGCTGACTCGTACTCCTGTGCAAAGTGAGTGGCCGCAAACATCGTAGCCGATGTGGACATTAGAGGAGGATCCACTGAAAGAGGCGGAGAAACCGGTTCTCGTGGCACTCTTCTTGGGCACCCACTCAATGGAATTCACGTCGTTATTGTTCGGAAAAGGGTTTCCGATCGTATTGGGCCCACGGGGCGCTCCAACTTGCCTTCTTCTATCAAGTTCGGATTTCGTATCGTAACCCCAAACAATTGTCGTTGGTATGGCCGTGATACCGATGGAAGGCGCAAGATTTGCTCTTGTCCGCATTGGCTACGGGAATTTTGGGTTTGTAATTGGCAACGGGCTTAAGGAGACCCTCCTTGATTAACCCTTCCAAAGATCTTGCTCAGGGCATGTCCAACTTGTCGAAGTGTACGGCAGCCGCTTCGAGTAGAATTGTTGCTTTGTGGGACTCGGGTTTCGTTACCCGACCGTTGTCCCCGATGGACGTAGTTGACAGACGTATCTTTCCCTCACGGGGCCGGTGCGGGATTGAATGCAACCGCTGAGCGGTATCTCGTATGGCCGTGCGGTAGCCAACTTTTCCTTGAGATCCTTCTCGAACCGTGAGCCTGCATTGACCATGGCCCGGAGATCTCGGGAAGAAATTGTGACCGATGAGAGTTCCGATGGACGGTCTTAAGCAGACTTCAAGATCCGCATCTGTTCGTCTTTGGAGAGTGGCTCCATGATCTCTGAGAGTTTCCACTTCCATCTCTTGTAGAATTCCCCAACACTTTCATCCGCTTCGCTCGTGGTGATTAAGTCCTCGCGACTTGTTTCCCACTCTAAGTTGGATCTCGTACTGCCCAGAAGATGTTACCGATCCGTTCCCAGTGTGGCGATCCGCAGCTTGACCCTCGTAAACCATCGTAACGCCGAACTTTTAAGCGTATGCCGGAAGTGGTCGGCCATTTGCCGGAGGGTTGCTCCTTTTGCTCTCATGCCGAGAACGTAGGTGTCGACGTGCGTTTGAGGACATTCGGTTCCGTCGAATCGGTCCATCTCCGCATTCTCGAACTTGGCAGGAGAGGCGTGACCATTCCCTGATCTCGTGGATTTGAGCGTTTCCTCGCTGAGCCGCTCATGGTGGCTTTCGTGTCTTTCATTTGCTCGACCATCCAGTGCTAAGGTTGGGTCCAGGGTGGACCGTGAGGCTCGGCGCACGGTGCTACCACGTGAGCGGTAGTGATTGGAGGTGGAAGGCTTGGTATATGAGAATATACGGGAGCCTTTTCGAATCAGATCGGGGTTTGTCCCCTGTTTAGTGGATTCGTGTATAGGCAACGGGACGAACCCGGGAGGGTATTGAGGGATATTGGCATCCTCGAGATGGTCCATGCGGTGCGCCGGTGGTATTGAGTGATAGGAGTAGCACCGGGCCGACCAAAAATGGCAGTGGTTGCCCCGAGAGGTGGCAACATGGAGCCTAGGTCGGCCGTTTCCTCGTTGGAAGGCATCCCGTAAGTTGGCGGGGAGGAACCCGATTGAAGGTTTGGTGAACCGGTTTCGGGAATCGTCATCCTCGACCAGACAAAAGTACCGTCCGACCGGGGATAGCCGCTATACCACGCTCATTCGTAAGCCGTACCACGAAATTCTCGCCGATCTTCTTTCCGCCTCTTGAACCTCACAAGCCCGGATGGCTTCTTCCAATGTCATATCTCGTTACCGGTGGCGGGGGTCCTTCCCCGTCACGATTTCTGAGCTAGACATGTCGGAAATTCCGCCGAGGGAACCGAGGGAACCGAAGAACCTGTCTCGACGCCGCCGTTACGGTGATCCCGGCAAGGCGCCGACCCGGAAATCTGAACCACTTTCTCGCTCGCCGCAGTGGAACGAAAGGAAGGGTTTAGGCTTCTGGAAAAGGGTATTTGGCTCAAGGTTTTCGGGCTTGTGCAATGTGCGCTACCGATTAATGTTTACTTAAAGCGCGTTTTCTCGTAGTCCTAATCGGTTGGAAAAGAGCGAGTCTTCTTTTTCGCAACTAATCCTAGAGCTCTAATCAGCTGGATCTCGTCACTACGCTTATAAGCCCCTCGTTTCCATTGTAGATCATCTTTCTCAGACGGACTATCCCGAGCGAGGTCCGATAAGGCAAGCGAGTTCCACCGACAAAGGAAAAAGTGAACTTAAGGCTAGCCGATCACGCAAACTTTCAACGTGTGTGACGTACGGGCCACTGGCCGAAGTCAACGTCCTTAAGTTAAGGCGGGATCGTGCCAAAATTTGGGCATGACCTCTCCCGACTCGCTTGTGCGAGAGACCTTAGCTTTTTAGCGTTGGCCAAGTTGTGGCCGGCACGATACATACGGCGAGGTTTGGTGACACGGCGTCACATTGAACCTTCGGGTATATTTTTCTACAGAGCTCCGCGTCAAAGTCAAGGCCGAAAAGCTCAAGACTTCGGGTCGGGAACGACCTTCGGTCTCAAACTCGAGCTTGACTCGGAGCGGGCCCGGCGTGAAAAACATACACTTAGGCTTTATGACACGAGCTAAGCCAAAAACCAACCGGGGTCTTGGACAAAGCGTGACACAAAGAGTGCATGGCTTACACGGGTGAGGATGGGACGTTTGGGACGACCCCGTGCGCCCGAAAGGTGTCTCGGCACCAATCGGAGTGCAACCGATAAGGCCATCCCGGGTTAGGGGTTGTAGTGTGCAAAGTGTACCGAGGCGAAGTGCACGTGAAGTGCGGTGTTCCGAGGCAAAGAAGTGCGCGTAGTGTGCGGTCACTAAAATTCTTTTTCCGAGTAAAACAGAGATTTTTTTCGTAATGTGTCTTAAAGAATTTATGATGCACAGCTCAAAAGACAGCATGAAAATCAAACATGAATGGGGATGCACAAACATGGTAAGATTTTGAAAAGTTGACAATGTAATGCCTTTGAAACAAAACCGTTCGAGGTTTAAAGTAACACACACACACGAAAACGAGGAAGGGTAAACGAAAGTTTGACCCACGGAAGGCTTTTTAGAAAACATCGGCAGTTTTGAAAAAAGTATCTTTTCCCCAGCGGAGTCGCCAACTGAAATTACCCGGGATTTCGCGCGGGCGCGAAACGCGGTTGTCTTTCGCGGGGGGTTGGTGTCTGAGACCTCGCTTCATGGGAAGGAAAATGAGGAGTCGCCACGCGGTTTTTGTATTTTGAGCCCAAACGTTGAGAAACGGCTTTAGAAAATGGTGTCGTTTTTATTGGTAGCAAAAACTTAGGAAAAGGCTTTGAAAAAGGGGATCATTTTTATTGGTAGCAAAAACGAGTAAAAAGCTTTTAGTACCGTAGATTGTTAGGTTCGGAGGTCAGGTTACGTTTCGGGTAGAGTATGACGAGATCGCCCGAAACGCCTCGCATGACGAGTCTTTCTACCTTTCTCGAAATCGTGTGTGTGTGTGTGTGTGTGTGTTTTGAAATGGGGGCTTGAATGACAAGCTTAATCTTGGTTTGAATGACAAACGTTGATTAGGTGACTTTTGAAAAGACGAGCGTTTGAATGACAAACGTCGGTTTTGAGTTTGAAATGAGCGTTTGCGTGGCAAACGTCGATTTTGAGTTGAAAGGGAGTTCGGAGGTCGAACTCCGGTTTTTTGAACCGAGAATGTCATTGTTAACGATTTTTACGGGAAAAATGCGTATTAAATGATTTTAAGTGTCAAATGGCGGCTTTTAGTTTGAAGACGAGCATTCGGAGGCCGAACGTCATTTCGCGTGTTTTGAAAGAGAGTTCGACGGACGAACTCCGGTTTTGAACCGGGCATTACATTGTTAACGATTTTTTACGGGAAAAATGCGTATTAAATGATATGCGATCAACGAATCGGGTTGCGACTCGGACTTTGAAAAGTAAATACTATCACGATCCAAACGGGTCGGACTTGTAAATGACAAAGATTTAAAGCAGTGTCAACGGAATCAAACGATCCGGAATCGTAAATGACGATCGACGAGGCCAATCGGCTCGGAATTGTAAATGACGATCAACGAGGCCAAACGGCTCGGATTTGTAAATGACGAAAATTAAGTAACGATCAACGGATCGATCGATCCGGAATTGATAAATGACAATAAAAGAAACGGAACGGGGTCGGAACGCCGTTTTAACTCGTGATTACTTCTCTTACGGAAAGAGAAGAGGATCGAGGGGCTAAAACGTATCGGACCCCGTTAGACGGAGGCGTCTACATTTTGATAACGACGTTCGAAACGGTTGTAGCGACTGGCGCGTAAACCGAGACGGAACGAGAGATTTAGAGAGAGGGAGTTATACCTATGGCTAGGGTCGACTCCTTTGGCTCGGGAGGTGTGTACGGGACACGGAAAGTGATTCGAAAGGTTGTTTCGAAGTAGTAGGGTGCGTATTTGATCGAAATACGAAGGTTTCACGCGAATCGAGACGTAACGGAAGCTCTGGAAGGGGTGAAAATCAGTTGGGCCGAGGGTGGTGAATTTTTGGAGTGATTTTGGTCTCCTTTTGCCTTTGACAAAGAACTTCTATTTATAGGGTGAAAATTGCGGTAGGAGTCCTGGACGGACTTGGACCGAATCCAGGGGTTTTAGGTATTTTGGAAACTGCGGGGGACTTGGCCGGGCAATTTCGTGAAAAGTGCACGTGGAGTCCCACGGACTAGGCTTGCAAATCGTGGGTATTTTTGGTCTTTTCCCTTTGAATTTGATTGAAGGGTGACTAGAGGGAGGTGGCATGCGTGCCAAGTGTCCCTCTGAGTCACCAGCCATGTGGGATTTTGTCCCCCGGTCCCGGTTTTGTCCGTTTTTTAAAATAACAGTCCGGAAAATGTCCGAAACGCCCGGAAAGTGCCGAAAATGCGTTTTTCGGAAAGCCATACTTTTACGTGAGATGACACGTGTTAAGTACGGTTCGACGTCTGGGATGCACGGGGCATTCCCGGACGCCTCGTTGGCACAAAGAACGGGGAGTTTAACGAGTTCCGGTTAACCTGGAGCGGGCCAGTTAACGGATTTCGGTTAACTTTCTGACGGATTTGGACGATCCGGATTTGGGTACTTACAAGTAGGCGAAAATAAACTAGGTTGTGACGCCTCATCAAACCTAGGCAAAATCTGCACTCTTAGCCTCCCACGTCAGCCTTTTTATGTCAATCTTTGGCCTTTCAAATTTCGGCTATTAGGTTAATTAAATCAAATGATACACTTGGGAATGATAATAGACATATAAGAATGTAGAAAGAGATATAGTATCTTTTCTTATTACAAATGTTATTGTCTCTGTTCAATTTGGAATAAGAATAGTTACACACAATAATATGTACTAAACTATTCGTCTTAATACATAATGAATAATGAGTAACAAAGTAATTGCTACTTGATAAGTAACCAAATCTAGATGTCTATAACAATCACTTATACACTACTATAATATATATACTCCTAGGTATTATTCGTGAAAACCCTGGTAAGAAATATTACAATAGATAATTGTCAGTATATAAAACAACTTGAACATTTTACCTTACAGCGTAGAATCCCAAACAACTGTAACCCCCCCCTGATCGCCTGATATTCCATTTACCCGCCTCTGTATTTTCAACTTTCTTCCCTGTAAATGTATGTATTTCCGTTAGTTATAGATATGGAGAATGAACATCTTGCTCTTACATATGTAGGAAATATTTTAACCTTATTCTTGTACTCTCAAGTCTAATACTCTTTTGCAGGAACAATACCTTCTAATGGCTCCTTAGAGTGTGCTCATTGACCAGCTTCAAAGAGGCCGCTGTGACAAGAGATTAATAGCATGTGTCTCCGCATTTGGAAGTCATATAATACCAGAAAGGATCGTGAAGTGATGAGTATGGACTTTGTTGCCATTGATGAGAAGGTTTGTCATCTGTACTATTATGAACTTTCAATATGTTCATTTCAAAAATTTTACTATGCTGAGATTTATTATATGCTTTAGGCCAATGCAATTCACTGCTGCATTAGAAGCAAGTTTATTCCTGATTTCTTGGGCTTATTTCAAGAGGGATCTATCTACACAATTAAGAATTTCACTGTTGAAAATACAAAGCCTGAGTATCGTGTTATTCATAAAGATAGTTACATTCTGCTAGATGCATCGACATATGTAGAAGAGATTGTTAAGAATCAGCCCAATATTCCTAGACATTATTTTAGTGTTATGACATTCGATAGGCTCCTTACTACGAGTGACAATAAGAAGAATCTTTGTGGTAAGTATCTTAAATTTTATGTAATTAACAAAATAAAATTTACTAACTTACATTACTGTTGTTTTCATGTTTAGATATTATTGGCTGTGTAGTAGCCCTATCTAATATAGGCCAAAGAGTCAGTTATTTCAAACAAGTTTCTATGCAATACGTTGACATTGAGGACCAGAGGTATATATTATTTAAACTCTTAATAACTATAGTTAAGATTAAGAAACTTTATTTGATAAATTTTTTGCTATTGGCAGTGTGATTAAAATGAGGATAACTTTATGGGGAGATGAGATTATAGGCAAAGCAGCTGCCTTGAGATCCAGTGAACGACGTATCTGGCTGATTACTTCTACCATTGTGAAGGGTGAACCTAATGGTATGCTTGACATGCATATTATAAATAGGGATCAGTAACATTTACCTCTGGCCTATGTAGGTGCTATTGTGATATCTTCGAGCAGCGCTACGCAATTCTATAGTTACAGCTCCATCCCTGAAATAAATCAATTTATTGAGATGTAAGAACTTTCTTTTTTTGTATGTATATGTATGTTTCTGTATGTGTGTATCTACATATGTAAATGACATTCCGTATAACTAATTTACTTATCGTTATTGAATCTTCCTGAAGGCTTGGTTCCTTTGAAGATGGTAAGCAAGTTGGTAATATTCCAATAAATTCTGCTACAATCACCAAAGATGAGTATAAGAAGAATAAGAAACTTATTCGTGAAGTTAATGAAATGATGACGCAATGCGAATAAATAGTAAGTGTGAAATTTTCAAATTACTTCCAACTTTCAGTTTAGCAATTCAGCCTATTTTTTAATTTACCAACTAATAAATTAAATACTTCAATTTACAGAAATATCCACTCTATGTTTACGCAAGTATCTCGACCATTGAAGAGGTGAATGGGTGGAAATACAGTTCATGTGCAGATTGCAACAAGAAAGTTCACTTGAATGAGGGCAAATTATATTGCGAGGAATGTAAAAATTATGTTCTATTTCCAAAAATCAGGTTTGAATAGAGTTTAGAAATCTTTATTACATGTATGAGGAGTAGGCTAATATCAATCTAATCTCAATTTTATTTTTGATTAATGGTAGGTATCGTGTGGAGGCAGTCCTTCATGATGGGAGCGATTCGCTTAATTGTGTTTTTTTCGATCGTGAGATCGAAAAGCTTACAAACATTAAGGCGAATGATTTGATGCATATAGTTGATGAGGTTATATTTTATGTTCTACCATCAGTAGTGTGTAAGTATAGTAATTGCTCTATCGCCCCCGAAAATAATTATTTTTGACAAAATTTCCAGGAAGGTCATGCGGAGCCAGTGCCAAGGCAGTTGCGCCAGCTTATAGGCAAGTGTTTCAAATTCCAGCTACAGTTCAATGAGATGACTAGGGGAAAGATAAGTGAAAATTTCACAGTGAAGAGGGTGTTTCTTGAGGGGGAAATTCGTGAGCCAATAAATGAGAAGGTGATAAATTCAATAAGTACAAGTAAACCTAACTATGTTATTTTGTTTGTTTTGTCTGTATATAATTTTTCTTACTTTCCAAAATATGTAATAATGTCAATTTCATCTTAAGGATAGTGTAGAAAGTTCTGTTGTTGCTGTCAAAACTCCATTAATCAGGGAAAAGCGAAATGCTCTTAAAATCAGGTAAGTTGACTTTGACTCAGGTTGAAATTCTAACACATTACGTTTTATTAATACAAAATTTCTCTTGAATTCCCTCAAACACAACTCAGTCAATGAGAAAGATATAGAGAATCTTCTCGGCGATGGAAAGGTTAATGAAGATGAGCATGATAACGGCAAAATGAAGAAATCAAGAAGAGGATTGAAGTTTTAGATTTTTTTCCTTTAAATTTGGATTTAAAGACACTTTTGCAGAGCTTTATTCGGAACAAATATTTAGAGTAGTAATTGGGTTTGGTTTTTTTATTTAAGACAATATTTACATACAAGTTTGAGTTTTGAATCTATTGTTTTTCATGCTTGACTAAGATAAACTTATGCTTCTATTTTTCGCAAGTTATTTGTTGATTTGGAAGTATGCAAAAAGATTATGCATTCTTACAATATGTATAAAGGTTGATATTATATTTGGTCGATTATTTTTTCCATTTACTTTTTCTCTTAGCAACCATATCGATCTATTTATTTCAAAGTTCAATACACTATGAACAAAAATGAAAATGGAAACTTACTCCTTGAATTTGTGGTAAATAGTTGGTATAGTGCAACGATTTTGTTAAATTTGTTAAAAAAAATCCCCATACATTGGTTGGGCTTAGTCATGGTAAAGAATAATGATTTTGTTTAAATGCATAAAACTTCTTCCCATACATTTTTTCCCTATATGTACTATGAGAAAATAAATAAAAACTATTCGAAAATAGCGACGTAATACATCATTTCATCTATGCTTTGTTTTAAATAAAAGTATGAAAAAATTAGCCTCATTTACTTAATGTCCTTATCTTTCAGAAACCCAATTCATGACATTGTCAGACAAAAAATAAATAAAGTGTATTTGATAATATTGACGTCATATGTCATTTCATATATGCTCTGCTTTGAATAAAATTATAGAAAAATTAGCCTCAGCTACCCAACGTCATTATCATTCAAAAACCACTTCATGACATTGTCATAATGGGTTACTAGAATGACCATTTACGCGATAATACTTTGAACAATTTCTTTAGAAATAAGTTTAGAGTAACGGAAATAATAATATGTTATCTTGAGTGTTTGGCTTAATTAGTTTTTAACGAACTAACCAATTTCCATGAAATATGTTGTTATAAAGAGTTTATTTCGTTGATTTAGGACAGGTTTATTGATTATTGAAGTCTATCTATTTAGGCTTATTTTTTGGCTGCTGTTTAGAGGGTATTAAGTGTGATTATATTTGCTATGGATTTTAACAGTTTATAATCTATATAAAGATAACTTATTAACTTAAAAATAGACTGACAATTTGAAAGTTCATCAATATTTAATATTCACTGAATCAGAATATGAAATGAGTTTTTTCAGTTTAATTTGAAAGGTTCCCTTAATACTGAGCAGTCCAATGTGTATCAGAAGGTTATAACTTCTGTTGAACAACAGGAGTCAAAGTTATTTTTCCTCTATGACTATGGTGGACCAGGGAAAACCTATTTATACAGGGCAATATCCAGAGTTAAAAGACCAAGTGGTTTGAAAATACTGTGCATAGAAAGTGACAATGAGTATAAGGGGTGGACCAAGAATGTTGTGTACAGAGAAATTTTTAATAAACTAGAATAGTTTTATATTCAAGGTTCTTTAATCGGACTATTGTACTTTACTTCTGTCTGAATAAATATTCTTATGTAGTTCACATTGTGTTATTAAAGTATATTCATATGCAACAACAAATCTAATCCAAATGTATTCACAGAATATTAGTACCATATGTAAGGTGGGCAATTGTGTATATATCAGAAGCATTGTAACTTTCACTCAAGTAATAGAAATTTAAACACTACAATAGATTAACAACCACAAAAGAAACTGAGTAAGTCCATAAACATCTTTACACATAAAAAGTTGAAATAACTTAACAAAAAAAAATAAACAAAAAACCCCTTTAAAACCTGCATCAGGCCAACCATCTGCCTACCTGCCTGAGTTTCCAAACAAACTACTCAAAACAACCACTGACCCAAAAACCTACACCCTAATTTAAAGACCCTAAACAACAAGCTACCAAACTTAGCAAAATAACACCCCTTACAGAAAACCATTTACCCATGGCGTGTTTCTAACCACTGGAGTTTGAATAACACGCCTCACATCAAGAACACTCACATTGGAATCCATTGATACTTGCACAGAGATTTTGTTCCTCTTGAAATAAAACCACAAAATGTTCTGCCCCCCCCCCTTAGTTCCATCATCCTATAATCATTGTAATGAGTCATCAGCAATGAGTGAAAGTTGGACCTATGAAAACCTTCACTCACAATGGTAACATTCGGGACCATGAAATGGACTTAAGTACTAAACTTCACTTGCATATCCTCCCCAGCCATGTCATCTTCAGCAACAAACATAAAACTCATAGGAAAATTATTAATGTATGGATCATTTATCCATCCATTAGCCCCCAGCCACCAGTTATGCACTGAACCCATATCTCCTAAGCTATGTGGAGCACAAAATATTTCAACACTGTCCAGCACGTCCATTGCACCACGACGTAGGACAAACTTTACCTCATCGCACCACCTATCAAGCAAGACATATCTAGCAACATTGTCATGCAGTTCTTCTGTGTCAAATAGGACATAATCACCCCTTAAAAGATATAT
Source organism: Adenophora triphylla var. japonica (assembly GCA_022495995.1). Taxonomy (NCBI): domain Eukaryota; kingdom Viridiplantae; phylum Streptophyta; class Magnoliopsida; order Asterales; family Campanulaceae; genus Adenophora; species Adenophora triphylla. The sequence continues at coordinate 499,104 of JAFEMH010001070.1, forward strand.
CTGAGGGTTAGGGGCAAGGCTGTGTTCAGGTGGAGGGAAAAGAGAATTACGAAAAGCCATTGGAAATGGATTTTGAGTCTGAACTACTTAACAATAACAAATACTCCAACTATTTATACTAACTTTCTATCCATCGAATTAATGGCGTATTAACCTAACTGGCGTCTAAAAACAAAGAGACGTGCCTATTCAGTTGTAAAACTCAAGCCGCTATGTATTACCTAAATTAACATCACTATAAATTATAGAGACAACCACTTCTCATATTCAAAGCAAATCACATCTACAATAATAGCAAAATCAAATTGAACAGACACTCAAACTAATTGAAAATACCTGGAAAGCTGCCGATTTCATTCATTGTCTCTTGCCGTAGCACTTTATGACGGCGGAATATAGGCCGGCGAATTACTCCCTAAGCCCTGGCCATCATGAATCGACAGGAGCAATGATGGAGGAACGCATCAATCAGATCGCCATTACTGCGACCAGTTTCCAGATTTAGGGTTTGTTTGAAACTGCTTTATTTCCACAAATGACAATCGTGTAATAAAAAATGTATTCTTATTATTTTCCACAATAAGCACACATAAACATTTGCGCTTTTTTCATCAAATTTCCTTAAATGTCATAAAGGGTCTACAATTGGTCTAAATACTTACCAAGTCCCCCGAACCTTATCAACCCGTGCGTAGCATGGGTATTTTACTAGTTATCAAAATTTTATAAAAAACCTTTAATTTATCATGTAAATAAGAATTCTAATATTAGTCTTAACCAAAGTTTTAAAAATGACTAAGCAACTGATAATTTAGTTATAAATTTAACAATGCTATATATGTTAACATTTGTTTAGGTGTGATAATTTAATAACATATGTAACACAATATTCTATTTTTATTAATATCAAAAAATATTTTTGTAATTTATGGGTAATTTTTTGGGTAATTTGAGATGACTGAAAACTGTAATTTATTTTTATTTAATCTAGTAGGGACTAAAATTAAATAAATAAAATAATAGTGAGTCAAGACATTTAATAAAATGGGAAATATTGAGCCCGTTACTCCATATTAGAGTTAGAGATCAACCCTAGTCATGGATATAAATTGGAATAAGTTTTAGGAGAAACCTGTTTCTCCATAAGTTATAAAAAATCCATTTTCATTCTTAAAAATATCGAGTTTAGACATTAAAATACCTAGAAAATAAAATAGTGAGTTTAGGCGTTAAAACGGTGAGTTTAAGCTAGAAAATAAAATAGCGAGTTTAGGCCTTAAAACAGTGAGTTTAGGCTTTAAAACACCAAGTCGATATATTTAAAAACAAGATTTTTTAAAACTTATGGAGAAACAGATTTCTGTTGGGTTTTATGGGTCCATGCGCAGCGGAATTAAGCATCAAAGTAACACAAAACCCAAGCCCTAAGATCCGTTCTATACGATTAAATTGAATTCCTATGAGATAGAATTTACTAACCTTTATTGCTTTCCGGTCTTGAGTTATCGAACAATTTATCGGTGTGATTTTGAATCACAATCTTCGATCTTCAAAAACCTTTCAATCTTCATATTGCTTTGATCAATAGAACTCTAGGCCTTGATCGTCAAACGAGCAAAGACCCTATATTGTTGTATCCACACGTAAGAATGAACCAAGAACCGTTCTTGAGAATTGCTAGATTCATAAACCTATGGAAGAATATTGAGAGAACTTTTGTTGTGAATTTTTATTGAAAAATTAGGCTCTATCTCGGCTGTTTACAGACTCATATATATACTACTTTAGTATTTAGAGTTTGTGCCCTAATCAAATTAGGAAACAAGTGTAAATCGCCTCTGTGGCTAAGTATGTCGCGTGACAAAGGTTGCCATATGGCTAAGTATGTCGCGTGACAAACGTTGCCATATGACTAAGTATGTCGCGTGACAAACGTTGCCATATGCAGGAACTCTCAATCATTCTTCCTTTAGTTTAACCAATTCATTCTAGTTGTGTGTGACCCAATAGGATTATATTATGTTGGCAATGAGTTCGATCATATCGACTCTCATAAGACATAAGCGGACTCTAGCAAGCCATTATGTCTACCCAAATAATATAACGTAAGAGTTCACGTTTCCAATGGTACACTTCCATTTCTCCCTTTGTCTCACGATGTTATATTGAACACAAGTTATGGTCCTTGTCAACTTGTCTTTGTTCAATGCTTTCTCGATTCTTGAGTATAATGATAGTCCAATCATATTGGGGTGTGGCCACACACTTTCCATCATTATCACTCATCGAGGGGCCCAAGCAAAACATCTCTCTTTTGAGGGACAAATTCCATCTTGACTTATCATCCTTCCCATCATGAATCCGATCATGCCAAAGATAGCCTTTATAAATACCGTGTTAAGATATCGTTTGACTAAAATCAAACATGATTTTCAACATATGTAAGGTCATGATAATCTCAGGTCTAGGGACTAAATGAAGTGACCATATGAGATTTAATTATGACATTTGACCATGACATAAATCTCATACGGGTCAAGTCCAATCACTTGTTCTCTAACAAGTACCCATAATTTCAATGTGCATCTCTATGCATATAATCATCATATGACTATCCATTGACAATTATGCTAATTATTCTCTTAATAATCAGGGACGGAGATTATTAAAATAAATATGCAAACTATATAATAATCAAATAATAAACTTAAACGATAAAGATGATACATAACGGTTTTTTAGTTAAACATAACTAAAGCCTAGGGCATTACACCAACAATTTCCCCCAAAATTTTCTGTATAAATTGTCCCCTACGTTAACCTTAGAGTCTAACATTAATTATTAGAGATATTATATAAACGTCTGTAAGTGCTCCAATTTGAGTTGTTAGCATTTTCGTTAGAAAATTAACGAAAGTCTTAACATTTCTAATATTTCTAACAATTCCTAACTTTTCTAACAAAACAAGGGTAAAGTAGGCATTGCTATTTAAGGTTAAACCAAGAAAAGAATCTTAAAAAGAAAAGAAATTGTAAAAAACCCGAATTAGCAAGCTGAAAAACACAGCCAGTTTGAATATTTTTGAAAATATTCCTTATGTCCAAAGCATGCAACTGCAATTAATGAACAGTGCACGCTGTTGTTCTTGTCCGCGCGGATGACTCTGAAGTTTTCAGAGGGCTATAAATTGAGCCCTTCAGTCACAGAAAAAGGAGCCACAACTTCATTCACAGCAACACCTTGGCGAAAATCTTGTAGAAAACAGTGGAAATTCCCTTGAATTGCCACCTTTTTCTCAATCATTTTCCCAAATCTCACTCACTAATCACTCTCAAATTCAAGCCACAACACAATTCACAACAAAACCTTGGCGAAAATACTAGAGAAAACAGTGAGAATTCCCTTGAATTGTCACCTTTTTCTCTTGATTATTTTCCCAAATCACACCCACTCACTCTCAAAGTCTCAAACACAAACACAAAGGAAGATAGGTATAATCCCCTTCTCCCTACCCTAAATTTCTCTCATCCATGCTTGCATCTCATACTTTGAAGATGTAACTTGTTCATTTCTTGCCCTAGATCCAAGAGGATCACCATGGAAGTTCATCTCCATGGATGATCCTCTACAAGGATCAACATTCCCTTCAAATTGTCTTTACTTACTTGCAAACATATTTTCAAAATCCTAAAAAATCATTTCCATACACAAAATCTTTCTTTCAAAGGATAAAATTCCCCTTCCCAAGCAAATGAAATGCTTAAAGTCCTAATGTACCCTAAGGATGACTTGATATAGTAGATCACCACTAAAATGTCTAGTGATAACTAATCAAAGCCTAAGGAAATGGGGACAAGCATGGATGCAAAACCCCTTTTAAATCATATTTTCCTTCAAGAGAATGTTGCTGTCCAGTAGCCTTTCTCTAAGACCTCTGTCCATAGTCTAATTTTTTGGACACAGAATAACTTGAAATTTGGTGTTGACTACAAAATACTTTTTGTAGCCAACATCCGTAGAATTCCAGGCATATTTTTAATTTATTTTTTGCATGAGTAAAACTCTCTTTTTCAAATTATTTTCCAAAGGTCAGTTTATCAGTCTTTGGAAATCCAGATTTCATATCTGAGATTTCCAGAAGGTTTTAGTCCATCAAATCATCTCCAAATGGAAAATACTTTTGCAGAAACCTTTTTTAAGGTGTTTTGAACAACTTTCATTCTCGGACTTTCCCCAGATTTTGAAGTTTTAAAGCTCTTAAATCCGTTTTAAAATCAAGTGTTCACTGCCTTTTTCATTCTGGCAGAATTGGTTTCCAACTTCAAGAAATCTTTTGAGTACCAAAACTCAACCCAAAAATCATACCAAAAATCATGGGACTTGTTTAATGTCTTATAAAGAGTTCCCAATTTTTAGTTTTCTCAGTTTGAACTTATTTTGGCCAAAGAAACACACACACACACACACAAAATGGTTTTAAGCTTGGAAGACTCGTTTTACGAGGCACTTCGGGTGAACACTAACGTTCTTCCCGGCGTGTAACGTGACCTCCGAACCCAAATCTCTTATTTTAGGCGTTTTTCAAAGTTTTGGCCCTTAAAACAAAAATGGCGTGGCGACTCCGCCTCCGTTTTGATTTTCAAAAAAAGAAAGGAAAAATCGGGTGACATCATCACAGTGGCGACTCCGCTGGGGACAAAAATAAGTTTTATCTTTTCAAAAAAAAAAAGAAAAGCTTTTTGTGGGTCAAGCTTCCGTCCCGGCATTCGAAACCGTTTGTTGTGTGTGTGTTGATTTTTCACATTTTCGTGTTGTTTTGATCGCCTCGAAAAAGTCCAAATTTTGACTATCGGACCCGTTGCCTTGAATTTTGAATTATGTGTTTATGTGCTTATGTGTGCATTTACTTTCAAAAAAAAAAAAGAGATTTCCAAAAAAAGATTTTCAAAAAAAAAAAGCTTTCAAAAAAAAAAAGGTTTTCAAAAAAAAAATCATTTTGTGCATGCATCATACTTTTTAAGACACATGAAAATTCCTATTTTACTCAGAAAATGAAGATAGACTGCTTGCACACTACGCGCTGTTGGTCCCAAAGGTGGCAACAAGGGTGAAAATACAGCTAGAGGGGGGGTGAATAGCTGTTTAAATTTTTTCGCCCTCTTTTAAAAACTAAACCTCTTGCTTACAAAATCCTCCTGCAGTTGATAACAGACTGCAAGTGATGGTGTAAAATGCACAGCGGAATTATAGAGTGTAAAGCGGTTTTAGAGGCGGTTTGTAAAATGCGGTTTTGCTAGCGGTTTTGATAAGTGCAGTTTTACAAACACGTGTGGTTTTGACTTTGTTAACTCCAAACACTATTTCACAATAATGGATAACTATATAAAGATCAAACAGAGAAACAGAAAGGTAATTAGTAAGCACAAGTAAATATAAATGCAGAAAATAAGAACACAATATTTGGAGTGGTTCAATCGATAAACGATCTACGTCCACTACCAAGATGGTTAGTCTTGGATTTCTAAGAGAGATTTTATATTAAGTATTTGAGAGATTACAAAGTACAATAAAATCTTTTCTATGAAGAACAAATCCTAGACTATAACCAGTGTATCTCAAATGTATAATCTATGTGATTAAACAAGTGAGGTGTGTGTGTGAGAACAAGATCAAGGCTCTTTAAATCTGTGAGATGTAGAGCTCAATGATTCTTGAATGTGTTAAGGCTTGATTTCTGGGCTGGGGAATATTTCTTGAAGTATGAAGATGAAGATTCAAAGGACTTATGAATTTCTGGGCAGAGCTTCAACTTCACATGAACACAGCAATTTCTCAATTTTTCAAGCAATCTTCAAATGGTGAAGATTAGGGGTATTTATACCCAAGCATCAAGAAACTAGCCGTTGGATACAGCTGTGTAAGGACAGTACTTGATGCAATCCTATTGGTCCACAATATCCACTTTTGTCCTTTGGTACAGCTGCTGCAGATAAAGCTGATCAGGCTCCAGCTGCAAGCAATGAGGTTAGGACACCTGTCACCTTTTCAAGATCCTTGCAGATCTTCTCTGACATTGAATCACGTGACAAGATTTGGTGGTTGACTTTTGATATTGCTGACGTGGATTCCAACGGATAAAAAGTGGTTCACTTCAAGTAGCCAATCATTGGATGCGGTTGGTGAGGAGCGGTTTGACAAGAGCGGTTTCACCAGCGTTTGAGGATCCTTCAGTGCGGTTGAGATTTGGAACTGCAATGCGGTTGCATGTGCGGTTCAACAAGGCGGTTTGCACACTGGAGTTCAGGAGCGGTTCTTAACCAAGAATTCCATTAGGCGGTTTTGAACTTCTGAACTGCATATCCTTAGATCCAATGAGTCTTGTGCCAGTCTTCAAGCCTAAATTTAACCTATTCTATAAAATGGACTTAGCTAAAAAATTGAAGTCTAAGCTTCATTACATAGGGTCCTAAAGTCCTTAAAATAGACAGGAGGTTATGGTATCAATCAAATCTAATACAAAATAGGAGGGTTAAAACATGCATACCCAACAATCTCCCCCTATTTGATTGATGCCATTACCTACTATAACTAAAGCAAACATTGTACTTGGTAAAAACATGTCCATAAGAATTAACATGGTAATTCATGTCCCAAGTCAATGCACACACTTAGCTTAAGCTATAGATTTCTATACTTTCTAAAAGATAAAAACTTACAATATGGAAAGTTATAGAAATGCATTCAGTGCACTTAAAAATTGTGAGTTTAAGTTCAAAGTGTGGTTTAAACTGAATGTTTAAACATCAATTCAAAATAGTGATATTAAGTTAGAAAATATTTGAATGAGGTTATAAACCATAAGAGGTTTCATTGTTCTACAAACAAGCAGTTTGATATGAACAAGGTTTTGGAACCAATGATGCATTTTCCATTACTACCAATGCGGTTACACTTACAATGGTAGAGAAGCAAAATACAAAGGTTACAAAAAAAAGGAAGTTGGACAAAAATACATGGAGTGCGGTCCAACAAATCAAAAAGGAGTTCAGCAAAAAAGGATAAAAGGAATTACAAAAGAGAAGTCCTATTGCTGACGCGGTCGATGATGAGGCGGTTGATGATGATGACGCGGTTGCTCTCTTGGTTGATTCACTTCCTGGTTGGGCAACTGCGGTCCTGATGATGGTCTGAAGGCTGAGCTTTCACCTCTGATATTTCTTCTTAAAGCTCTGAGGTCTTCAACCTGCCTAGCAAGAGTGGTTTCAACAGTTCTGAGAGCGGTTACAGATTCAGCAGCAGCAGTTCCAACAGCATCAACTGATCTTGAGTTGGCATCAACACTGTCTTTGATCTGAGAGGTGAATCCTTCAATGCAGGCCTTCAAGGAATTGTAGAATGTGAAGATCTCATCCTGAATGGCTACTGTTTGAGTAGATAGAGCATCTCTAAGCGGTTCCAGATCAACAGTCACATTCAGGTTGGACTTCAATTCCTTGATAGAGTTGTCTAGCTTGAGGTTGAAGCCTGCCTTGAGGTTCTCAAATCTGAAGGAGATATCATCATCAAAGGTTTTTACTTGCTCTTTGATACTGTCTCCCATTATGTTGAGGTCAACATTGATTCTTTCTTTGAGGGAGTCCAGTTCAGAAAAGATTTTGAGCTGCAGGTCATCCAAGGCGGTTTGAGTAGGGGCGGCTGAGGTGGATGCTTGCTGCGGTTGCGGTTGAGGATGGGAATCTTCAAGGGTTTTCATGAAGGATACCAGAGCAGCATTGGTTGAAGAAACAAACTCATCAGATAGCTTGGAAAGCATCTCTTGGAGTTGAGTCTTTGAGACCGCATCACCCATAGCTTTAAGCACTCCTCTGGCTAGATCTTCTTTAAAAGCTTGAAAGCACTCAGTAGCTGCGGTTTTGACAGCTTCTGTGGAAACTCTCTCCCCCTTAATGGCATCAATCAATTGGGCTTTCATGATTGCCAGTTCAGTGGCTTGAGAGTCCACTTTGGAAAGAAGAGTGCGGTTGGAGGCTTCAAGGCTGGCATTGGATGTGGTTAAGGCTAGGTTAGATTCAGTAAGTTTAAGCATATGGCCTTGGTTTACAACCAACTGTGATTGAATCAGTTGGAGGGTGGAAAGAATTTGGAGATAGTCTGAAGGGGCGGTTGGGATGGATGGAATTTGGGTAATTGAGGGAGGCGGTTGTGATTGGGTTGTAGGGGCGGTTTGAGGTAAAGGGGATAGGAGGGTTTGGAATATACGGGTGGCTGAGACAGTGAATTGTGAAGCGATTGAGGGGTGTATGGGTAGTGTTTAGGGTAAAGTGGAAGGTGCGGTTGGGATGGTAGGAATTGGTGCGGTTGAAATAGGTGCGGTTGGAGGAGGTGGAATGTTTGTGGTTGGAATTCCAAAAGTGATAGGGTTGGAATTTGAGGATGAACTGGTGGTGTGAACTTCAACAGAAGGGGATTTCTGTTGAGGAGGTGAAGTTTCTGGAATGGGAGAGGTTTGAGGAGGTGGGGTAGGAAAGCGGTCAGGAGTAGGAGATTTATGTTGGGGGGAATATTCAGGAGGTGGAGGAGTATTAACGCGGTTAGGGGATGGGGATCTATTGCGGTTTAGATTGGAAATAGAGATGGCTGGAGTGTGATGGGAATAAGGTGGTGATTGGGCGCGGTTGGAATTTTGGATAGATGGGGAGCGGTTTGTTTTCTCAGGTGAGGGAGTTTGGGATTTGTTTTGGCTAGAAGAAGAGTAAGATTCTGAAAGGGATTTGGATGGTGTATGGGAAGTGGAATAGGAAGAAGAATGAGATGAAGGTGGGGATGGAGAAGGTTGGTTGCGAACTCGGTGAAGAAACCGCTTGGGGCCTTTGGTTGGGGTCTTTTTCTGAGCAATCTGCTTAACCCTCTTTGGTTTCTCCCCCTGAGCGGTTGCAGCTCTTTGCGGTTGAGGAGGAGAAAGCGGCTTTGGTGATAGAGTTTTGGCTGGTGAGGAATGATGGGAGCGGTTAGGAGATTGAGGTGGTGTTGGGATAAGAGTTTGGGTTTGGGGTGGTTGAGAAGGTGGCGGTTGGGGAATAGGATCCTTGGTTTTTCCTGAGGCAGCACCCTTCTCAGCTTGCTTCTTCTTTATCCTCTCAATCTCAGCTTCATAGTAAGCAGCTAACTCCTCATCAGTCATCTTGGCTAGCTCAGCCTGAGTTTCTTTTGCCTTCTTGGCCTTGGCAATCAATGGAGGAATAGTTGCATCCTCCTCTTCTTCTTCTTCTTCAACCACTTCATCCAGAAGTGTCATCTTTTCCTTCTCTTTCCTTGGCTTCTTCTGGCTGGGGCCTGCACCAGATGCACCATGCGGTTGGGTAGGTGCGGTTTTGGTTTTCTTCAGGAGCGGTTCTGCAGGGGCTTTTCTCTTCTTTGTAACCGCTTTTGCAGCTTTAGTCAGGCCCTTGACTGCGGTTGCAGGGGTCATCTCAACAAAAGGTTCTTTGGGTTGGAAGGTATCAGCATCATAGAGAGCTCTGTAGTCATCATTGCCAAAAGAGAATCTGAAGGAGTGTAAAGTCTTGAGGCCTAAGGATTCTTCAACTCCCCAATGATAGCAAATGTCAGGGGTAGTAGTCCTCATATCTTCCAAGTGTTGATAATTGCCAAAGATGGCGGTCAGCAATCTACCAAAGGGTCTCCACCTGGTATGCACATCTTTGGTCTTTAGCTGGTAGGCATCAATGCTGCTGGCCAGTTCTCTCATCAAGATCTTGGGCCAATGGAGCTTCATGCCAATGAAGATGGCACAGCAATACTGCCACTGATGAGAAGTAAAGTTGTTGTGGTTTCCTGTTTTCCCACATACAGACTTTCCAACTATGTAGCACAAATGGCTCATCAGTTCTCCAAACTCTCTCCTTGCTATCTTCTTGTAGGAGCCAGACAAGGAATCTAGCCTTCCAGTGAGAGTGGAGCAAGTAGCATCTTGGATCTCCTGGGATACTTCAACTGGAGCATTAGATACGTGGAAGTCAAAGGTGCCTCTGATATCCAGGTAGTCAATTGAGACTTTGAATCCTTCTACAATTCCCACTAAGTTGGGGATCTTCGTTCCATCTGAAAGGACAGTCTCTCCCTTGACTGCGGTCTGGTAGAATTGATCAATGAACAGAGGGATGGTATAGGTTTGCTGTTTGTTGAAGAGGGGAAGGATTCCTGAATCTCGCATCTTCCTAATCATCTCCCTTCCAAGAGCATCAGTCTGTAACTCAGGTTCGTTTATCTCCCAACCTGGTAGGAAATACTTGGTATTCTACAAAGAAAACACACAAGTTAGAACATTTTAGGAAAATCACAGTTCTCAAGCGGTTGGTGCACATATGCGGTTGGCAATAGTGCGGTTTTGGAATTGAGAATTTCCAACCTCAAGGAAACTGTGAATACAAGTAGGAAAACAAATAAGAAAAACACAAAAGTATATTTACTTAGTACGTGGCATTGTAATCCAAGGTTATCCCACACTGCAAGCGGTGCTTAGAGAGGAAGGTTATGGTGTCCAGCCTATATACTTAGTAATACTTAAGTAATTTCTAAGCATGCGGTTCAAAAGAATATGCGGTTTTCAGCATGCGGTTGACAAAAGAGAAATATGCGGTTCATATGATGCGGTTTTGAAACAAGAATTAATCCACTTATAAGTGCGGTTTCAAAACATAGCATGCGGTTCTAATGACGCGGTTCAAACATGCAATAAGCAAAATTTTCAGAAATTTTCTAAGTATGGAAAAACAAGTTTGAAAAATTAGGTCAAACCAAAACATAAGAACTTTTCTGAAAATGGAGATGAACAGTCACATGAATGCATGAAGAACACGAAGAACACCAAGAACAGATATTTGAAAAATGTTAACCAAAATGAACAAATAACATGTCAAAATGATCACATTGAGCAGTAGATTAACAATATAACAATAAAAACATCTACTTTACTCAGAATCACTCAGAAAAAGTAAAAATCAAGAAGTGGGTTTCGAACTTGAAAAAGTTTAAATTTCAAAATCAGTGTTCAAGATGTTGATTGATCATAAAACAAAGTTCATAATCAAACAAATAACTATAATCCGAACATAACCTAACATATTTCATCAAAAATAATCAAGAAATGAAGCATATATGAACAAAAGTAGGTTAGGGTTGTTAGAAGCTTTCACTTTGTTCAACAATGGCAGAAAACAATAGAACAAGAATGATTTGCAGAAGATTAAAGAGTTTAGGTTTAAGAAATCATACCATGTCTTCAATGGGTTTGGGTGCCATTGATGAAGAAAGACTTAGAAACTTATGAAGTTTTGAAGAATAAGTTTGGTAGTTTCTGACAGACACGTACGATGACAGAGAGAGAAGACAGTGAAAAGTTTGAAAAGGTAAGGTATGTCTTCTATATATAGGAAAGGATTAGGGTTTGGCAGTTGAAAGGTCAGACTGATTCACCAACTCAGTGAATCATTGCAAATATAGCACCCTTTCAGCTTCATCCCATCAACCAATGACGGCTGACATGAAGGCCATTAAATGTCAATGTTCCCTTTGCATTAAATGCTCTCAAAATTTAAATTTTCGTGGGAAAACATTTGCAAATAAATCCTTAAGGAAAAAATTAGGACTGAAAAATAAATAAAAGAAATTTGAACAGTTTTTTTTTTTTTTTTAAATAACTGTAAGTAAAAGTAAAGATAGAAAATACTCCAGGTTGAACTGCGGTTGAGATCCAAGCGGTTGATCTGCAGCATGCGGTTTGAGTGAAGCGGTTGGCTGCAGTGCGGTTGGATATACTTGCGGTTTGATGCACGCGGTTCAATAGTGGAATTGAAACTATACTTAACACACAAGTTAGTTAATAAAAGGTATGGAATTTATTTAAGTTCAAGCATACCCATTTCTCCTCTAAGGAATGAAAACCTCTTGGAGTCAAGAGCTTTGGTGAGGATATCAGCAATCTGGTTGTCTGTCCCCACGTACTCTAAATGGATATTCCTCTTCTCCACATGGTCTTTGAGGAAATGATACTTGATATCAATATGCTTGGTCTTGGAATGCATGACAGGGTTGTTGGAGACTGAAATAGTTGAAGTGTTGTCACACATGATAGGGCAATTTCCTTCATGGATTCCATAGTCTACCAACTGCTGCTTCATCCAAAGGATTTGACAGCAACAACTACCAGCAGCAATATACTCAGCCTCTGTGGTTGACACTGAAACTGAAGCTTGCTTCTTGCTGGCCCAAGCAACTAGTCTATTCCCGAGGAAATGACAAGTACCACTAGTGCTTTTCCTGTCAATAGTACAAGCTGCATAATCTGCATCTGAATAACCTACAAGATCGAAGTTCAAATCTTTGGAATACCAAAGTCCAAGGTTAGTGGTTCCAGATAAATAGCGGATTATACGCTTGACTGCAATAAGATGTGCTTCTCTAGGATCTGCTTGATAGCGAGCACATACACAGATGCTAAACATAATATCTGGCCTACTAGCAGTTAAGTAAAGTAATGAACCGATCATACCTCGATATAAAGTTTGATCAACCTTCTTACCTTTGAGATCCTTATCTAGCTTATTGCCGGTGGCCATAGGAGTATCATATGCTTTGGCATTTTCTAATCCAAACTTCTTTATCAACTCCTTGGTGTACTTGGCTTGGCTGATGAAGATACCTTCTTCGCATTGCTTGATTTGAAGCCCGAGGAAGAAAGTTAATTCTCCCATCATGCTCATTTCAAACTTGCTTTTCATTAGCTTCTCGAAACGCTTACAAAGTAACTCATTAGTAGAACCAAAAATAATATCATCGACATATATTTGAACAAGTAAAGTATGCTCATTATATTTGGCAATAAAAAGAGTTGTATCAATTTTACCACGTTTAAATCCTTTTTCTAGTAAAAATTTAGAAAGAGTCTCATACCATGCCCTTGGAGCTTGCTTAAGTCCATACAAAGCTTTCTGGAGTTTGTAGACATGATTGGGAAATTTGGAGTCTTCAAATCCAGGTGGTTGGGCAACATACACGGTCTCTTGCAGTTCGCCGTTGAGGAATCCACTCTTTACGTCCATTTGATATAACATGAAATGCTTGAAAGAGGCGTAGGCTAAGAAGATTCTGATAGCTTCCAATCTTGCAACTGGAGCAAAGGTTTCATCATAATCAATTCCTTCTTCTTGCCTATATCCTTGTGCAACCAACCTTGCTTTATTCCTAGTGATGCTTCCATTCTCGTCCATCTTATTTCTAAATACCCACTTAGTTCCTATCACTCCTTGATCCTGAGGTCTAGGCACCAAAGTCCAGACCTTGCATCTTTCAAACTGGTTGAGTTCTTCTTGCATAGCAACGACCCAACTGGAATCTTGGAGTGCTTCATCAATCTTCTTGGGTTCAACTTGAGATAAAAGTGAAGTATGCTCGTCATAGTTCGATCTCCTTGTTTGAACACCGGAAAACAGATCACCAATCACATTTGTGAGGGGGTGACTGCTGACTTCACGAACCTCTGGGGTTAAGTCTGGTTGGACTGAGGTTTGTCAAGATCTTCAATTGGAACGTCGTTAGATCCTTCAAATAAGTCATGGAATGTAAGTTGACGAAGAGGTTCTATAAGCTGGATAGGGGAATTCTCAACTTCTTCTTCCCTAGGAGTTGCATCCGAGTAGGAACTTCAGTGCGGTTTCAAAGGTGCGGTTTGAGGGAATTTCAGCCGAGGGTGCCGGATTTTGCGGTTGAGGTTCAGTGCGGTTTGAGATGGTTCACCTGTTTCATTATGCTCAACAAAATCATCAGCAACATTTGGAGCCAAATGTGGCTCAAGGAGAGAATGCTCATCAAAAGTAACATGGACAGACTCAACTATTTTTAAACTAGTTTTATTGAAAATACGAAAAGCTTTTGAATGTTTAGCATACCCAACAAAAATACCTTCGTCGGCCTTGGCTCCGAATTTACCTCTATTTTCTCTTCCATTGTAGAGGACAAAACATTTGCAGCCAAAGATCTTGAAGAATGCAATGTTGGGGGTTCTTCCTCGCCAAAGCTCATAGGGAGTCTTATTATAGGTTTTGTTGATGAGGGAGCGGTTCTGAGTGAAGCATGCAAAGGTTGATTGCTTCAGCCAAAAATACCGAGGTAGCTTCGCTTCAGATATCATTGTCTTTCCAGCCTCAATCAACGTCCTATTCTTTCTTTCCACAACCCCATTTTGTTGTGGAACACCAGCGGTTGAGAAATTGTGATCAATCCCGTGGTCATCACAATACTGAGCAACACCGTTGTTCTTAAATTCTGTTCCATTATCTGATCGAACACTAACGATGTCATCTTCTTTTTGAGTTTGGAGCCGTCTAAAAAGTGCGGTGAGAATCTCATAGCAATCATCTTTGGAAATCATCATCTCAACCCACGTATATCTTGAGTAATCATCCACCACCACTAAGGTATATCTATTTCCTCCAATGCTGGCAGTGGTTACGGGTCCAAACAAATCTATGTGAAGCAGTTGTAAGCATCTTGAAGTTGATGGTGCGGTCTTGCTGGTGAAAGACGACGCGGACTGCTTACCAAGCTGGCATGCACTGCATTTCTCTGGATGGTGGTCAGCCACTTTGGGTAAACCACGAACGAGGTTTTCCCTACCAATCTTTGCAAGATACTTGAAGTTCAAGTGGCTCAACCTCTTGTGCCATAGCCAACTATTTTCGCTCACATTCTTAGCTACAAAACAGAGATTAGTAATACTACATGCAGAATTTAGATCAATAATGTAAATATTACTCTTACGAATCCCTGTGAGTAGAGTGACGCCGGAAATGCTATCTTTGATAAAGCAGTTTGATGACGTGAAGTTGCAAAGCATTCCTTTGTCGCAAAATTGAGAAATTGAAAGGAGGTTGTGCTTGAGTCCTTCAACAAGAGAAACCTTCTCAATGGTTAGGTTTCCTCTCCTTATAACACCATATCCAATGGTCTTGCCTTTGTTGTTGTCACCAAAGGTTACAGACGGACCACTTGCTTCAACGACATCTTCAAGTAATGATCTATCTCCAGTCATATGTCTTGAGCAGCCACTGTCAAGATACCATTCATTATCCTTGGAGTGACCAGCCATGAAGCAGAGGACCTGAAATGTAAACATTAAGAACGAGGTCCCCCTTTATTCCTTGGGTCCTGAAGTTAGCAACCCTTTACGACCCACACCTGCTTGACAGAAGGAGGTTTACTCTTCCTGGCATTGGATGTGAACCGCAAAAGGCATTCTGCAGCCTTGTGACCTAAACCATCACACACAAAACATTTATAATAGCTACAAGCTTCATGAGGTTTAACTAACTCCTTACTCTTCTTAGGAGTTGCATGCGGTTTGGGACAAGGAAGCGGTTTTGGAGGAGCGGTTCCAGCTAAAAGTCCGGCTGAGATAAAGGGAACAGGCTTTGGTTTGACCACGTATTTCCTGGGAACGCTATTCCTGCTTTTGAAGGCAGGAGGAGCGCTCGAAGAAGCGCGATCGTGACACGGAGTTGGCAGCACCACCTTTTCCACCAGGTGCGGTTGGAGCAGGTATGCGACCAATTCCATAAGCCATTTCCTCTTCAGCTGCTTCCACAGAATCCTTTGGTTTTAACACCGAATTCTTCCCATATTGCTTTCCTTTTGGGTAGACATAATTAATTTGTCGTGCTTTACCCTTTTCTTTAGCATGCTTCCCCTTAGGAATTTCTTTAGTTAGTTCCAAAATTTCCTCATCCTTTTCACTCGAGGATGCACACTTCTCCTCTTCCTCAGATCCAAAACCTAGGCCTTCCTTAATTCCAGGAGGAACTTGGAAGTCCATGATTTTATCCTTGGTGGATTGAGACTTGAGCCACGAATCAATAATCTTTTGGCGATCGTTGATTTGGGTTACCAAGTCATCATTCCGGAGTTGAAGTGCAGCAACCTTAGTTTCAAGGATGCGGTTCTGATCAGCAAGAGGAGTCATACTTCTGATTTGGTCCTTAAGATTTGAAATTTCGGACTTCATCACAGTTTTCTCCGTCTTGTACAGATTAAGTTCATCATGAGCTAAGCTTAAGGCTTTCTTAAGATTAGAGAATTGATGGATCACCATTTCAGCTTCCTTGAACATCCTTTCATGTTCCATGGGAGAAACCTCTTCCACCACCTTTTTTAAAATTTTCTTCTTTGGAATTGTTTTTGAAGGTGGAGCATTTGTAGGAGGAAAAATGGGACGTGAATACGAGCAATTTCCTATCTTAATGCTAGGAGTAAGTTTGATATCATCATCCAATTTAAAATTTGGAAGTTTTGAAGAAACCTCTTTCTCTTCCATATCTTGCGACTCGATTGACTCAGAATCTGACTCATCGGAAGCGTCTGCAATTAAGCAGAGATTAACCTCTTCGGTTTCATCATCACTTCCATCATCCGAATCTGTTTCAATCCAAGTAGCCAATTCCTTGGAATTCTCTTCCTCCTCAAAGAACCATTCCCTTGCGACGAGAAAATTTCGCAGAGAGGTTTTCTTTTTCATGTATTCATATTTAGGCCGTGGACACTCGGATGCGAAGTGACCAGGTTTTCTACAATTGTAGCAAACTAGATCACTCCTTTTCTTTGTATCTCCAAATTTTTAGAAAACGTTGCAGGAGGTTTGCCTTTTGAAAATGATTTTGTGAAAGGTTTTGAAGATTTTCTAAATTTTTGGAATCTTTTCACAAACATGGCAAAATCATCATCATCCATCTCGATGAGTGATGAGGTTGATATGGAAGGATCAGTGGTTTGGTTGGATGTAGATGGTTTCTCCTCATGTTCCACGACGGACATGGATAGCGATTTGGTTTTCCCTTCAATCTCTTCAATATGATTTAATTTTAATTCATAGACTCTAAGATTGGCGTACAAGTTACTTAACGACCAAGTACCCAAAACTTTGGAGTCTTCTAAAGAGGTAGCCTTATTTACCCATTTAGAACCTAAAGCAGATAGGAAATTCATATTGATTTCCTTATCGGTTAAAGTTTTGCCAAGAGATCTACAAGAATTAATTACCTCAACATATCGGTCGTAGGTTTGACGCAAGGTTTCGTTGGATTTTCTGTTGAAGTTGTTGTATGATCTTTCAACAGCATATAATTTGCTTTCCTTGCATTCGTCATCACCTTCGAGGTAGCTCTCAATGGCATCCCACATCTGATTTGCGGTTTTGAGGTACATCACTTTCGGTAGAGTTGCTACGGGAAGGGGTCCAGAAATGATGTGCCTAGCCTTGCTGTCCAAGGCACCCAATCTCTTCTCTTCATCCGACCACTCTTCTTTTGGCTTTTTGACCTCGGGAATTGTTGCCCGGTGGTTGCATCTCGTGTTGGCCTTCATTGGAACTAACGGGCCATTGATCACGCACTCCACCAGCATTTCATCTATAGTTTCCAAATGAATAAGCATTCGGCACTTCCAGATGTCAAAGTGGTCTTCGTCCAAGATTGGAATGTGTGAATAGTTAACAGTAGTCATTGTCTTTGTATTTGCCATATCGAATCGGCACACAAGCTGTTAAGCTTGAAAAACAGTGGTTTTAAAATGTGTTAGCTCTGATACCACTTGTTGGTCCCAAAGGTGGCAACAAGGGTGAAAATACAGCTAGAGGGGGGGGGTGAATAACTGTTTAAATTTTTTTTCGCCCTCATTTAAAAACTAAACCTCTTGCTTACAAAATCCTCCTGCAGTTGATAACAGACTGCAAGTGATGGTGTAAAATGCACAGCGGAATTATAGAGTGTAAAGCGGTTTTAGAGGCGGTTTGTAAAATGCGGTTTTGCTAGCGGTTTTGATAAGTGCAGTTTTACAAACACGTGTGGTTTTGACTTTGTTAACTCCAAACACTATTTCACAATAATGGATAACTATATAAAGATCAAACAAAGAAACAAAAAGGTAATTAGTAAGCACAAGTAAATATAAATGCAGAAAATAAGAACACAATATTTGGAGTGGTTCAATCGATAAACGATCTACGTCCACTACCAAGATGGTTAGTCTTGGATTTCTAAGAGAGATTTTATATTTAAGTATTTGAGAGATTACAAAGTACAATAAAATCTTTTCTATGAAGAACAAATCCTAGACTATAACCAGTGTATCTCAAATGTATAATCTATGTGATTAAACAAGTGAGGTGTGTGTGTGAGAACAAGATCAAGGCTCTTTAAATCTGTGAGATGTAGAGCTCAATGATTCTTGAATGTGTTAAGGCTTGATTTCTGGGTGGGAATATTTCTTGAAGTATGAAGATGAAGATTCAAAGGACTTATGAATTTACGCGTAGCTTCAACTTCACATGAACACAGCAATTTCTCAATTTTTCAAGCAATCTTCAAATGGTGAAGATTAGGGGTATTTATACCCAAGCATCAAGAAACTAGCCGTTGGATACAGCTGTGTAAGGACAGTACTTGATGCGATCCTATTGGTCCACAATATCCACTTTTGTCCTTTGGTACAGTTTGCCGCAGATAAAGGCCGATCGGGCTCGTGCAAGCAATGAGGTTAGGACACTTGTCACCTTTTCAAGATCCTTGCAGATCTTCTCTGACATTGAATCACGTGACAAGATTTGGTGGTTGACTTTTGATATTGCTGACGTGGATTCCAACGGATAAAAAGTGGTTCACTTCAAGTAGCCAATCATTGGATGCGGTTGGTGAGGAGCGGTTTGACAAGAGCGGTTTCACCAGCGTTTGAGGATCCTTCAGTGCGGTTGAGATTTGGAACTGCAATGCGGTTGCATGTGCGGTTCAACAAGGCGGTTTGCACACTGGAGTTCAGGAGCGGTTCTTAACCAAGAATTCCATTAGGCGGTTTTGAACTTCTGAACTGCATATCCTTAGATCCAATGAGTCTTGTGCCAGTCTTCAAGCCTAAATTTAACCTATTCTATAAAATGGACTTAGCTAAAAAATTGAAGTCTAAGCTTCATTACATAAGGTCCTAAAGTCCTTAAAATAGACAGGAGGTTATGGTATCAATCAAATCTAATACAAAATAGGAGGGTTAAAACATGCATACCCAACACGCGCACTTGACCTTACACTGCACACTACGTCCTTAACCCGGGGAAATCCCAGTAGCAGCCCGTTTGGCCTTATTACGCCTCTCGGTGCGAGCACGGGACTACCCAAACATCCCATGGAGCCTCGTGTCGACCCTGCACTTGTCCGTGACACACTTTGTCTGAGACCCGATTGGTTTTTAAGTAAATTACCGTGTCATGCCCTGTCTGTGTATAGACCTTTCCTTTCAAGCCTTAGTCGGCATACCAAGTCAATATCTTTCGGGACCCTAATCAGTCGAAGTCCTGCCGGTTTTCCGTCGCGGGCTTTGACCAGATATTGACTGGCGCCTTGACTTTGACTTTGACTGGCACAAATTATACACTAACTCCCAGCATGACACTGAGTCATCAAGAATTAACGATCATTCCATGCCTAATTACGGCCTAAATGACGACGGGTCAAGATCAATTGCGGACATTTATCAGTCCGAACCATGCCGACTTTTCGTCGAGCCCTCGGACATGATCTTGACTTTGACGTCAGCTTTGTCCGTAATTTACATCGAATGCTCGTTAAGACTCGATTACCCGCCAGACTTTTAGGATCATTTTTCTTTTCGGTCGGTGGGACCCGCTTGCCCTATAGGACCCTCGCCCGGGGCTGTCCGCCCTGGGAAGTCGAAATATAGGTGGAATACGAGGGGCTTATAGACGTAGTGATGGGGCCCACTGATCCAAGATCCAGAATAGTTTGCGAAAAAGAAAAGCAATCTTTTCCAACCGATTAGGTTAATAAAACACGTTTTAAGTAAAATAACTGCATGTTGCATGAGCCCAAAGCCCAAACACCTACCCTCCTTCGTTCCCAAACATCTGAACCCTCGTGTCTTTTCCCCCGCAGCTCCGCACAAAGCTTGGTTTCGGGCACCGGGTCACCGTTTGGTCAGTTGGGAAGAGTCAAGCGCATCGTCAGCTTCACCGTTTGTTCCGACTCCTGGATTCAGAATGTCTGCATCAGTTGGTAACGATGGGGACAACACCACTCCGCCTCCTGGGACTCCTCAAACAGAACAGCAATGGAATCAGTTAGCCGAACAGATGAGATTGCGACAAGAAGCACAGCTGAATAGCCTTATGGAAGCTATTAAGAGCCACGGTTTGGCCGCCAGTCTCAATCCCGATGGCACCTTCATCGTGGAAGAAGAAGAGGATGCCAATCCCACTCTCAGTCGCCCTGATTACTCCAGGATGCCACCACCCACCTCCTACGGTACTACTACCAGAACCCATGCTTCTCGGTCTCTGGGTCAGCCAGCTCCCCAACCACAGACCACCGGATCCATGCAGCCTGACGGCACAAATCAGTTCGCAGTTCCTCAGTGGGGACAAAAATCAGTACGGAGTGTCTTCTCATGGTTGGGGTTACCTCGGAATGCCACAGCTAATTGGGAACCCGCCTCAGTTTGGAACCGATCAATCCGGACCTTCGCAGCAACAGTTCAAAGTGCCACGGTTTGGAAAGCCCCCAGCGGTCCAGGCGACGGTCAGGAGCCCCTCCTCAGAATGATGCTAGCTCAGCTGCTCCTAACACAGCTTTCACAAATCCATTCCTCACTCAGCGTTCGATGGGTTACCAAGCCTCCATCCCAGTTTCATCAGAATCACCGGGACCGCAGTACCCCACGGGTTATACACCATCGCCGCAGCCAGCCATGCAGTTCAACAACCAGGGACAGCAACCCGCATTTAAGCCTCACTCTGGAAATCCGAGCTATCCGGCTACCTCAGGTCTGCCTCCACCTTCTCTGCCAATGGAAAGCTAACAGCAAGCCGCTGGGTTTTATCCCTTTGCCCAAGCTCCTACCTACACTCCCCAGGGTAATTTGGGCCAAGGACAGGTTTTCACCTATGCCCCGAAATATGGTATCCCTTCCACCAGTGTGCCGCCAGTGGTAACTCCTCTCTCCAGCTCAGTCACTGGTTTGAACGCTATGGCTCCACCACAGGACCCTCACCTGGCCTGGTTCATGGAACAACACAAGGAAATGAAAGCGCAGATTGCCGAATTGACCGCTAAGAAGTCTGCCTTTCAGCCTACGGACCCGGACTCCATTGTTCCCCTGCCCCACAAATCCGTGATGCCCAATCTGGACCTGTTTGATGGGACTGCATGCCCGAAAACTCACCTGGACACGTATACCTTGGCAATGAAAGCTAAGGGATGCACAAACCAGCAGTTGGCCGACTACTTCAGTCTCTCTTTGAAGTCAGGGGCTTTGAAATGGTTCTTCCGCTTAAAACCCGAGGCCAGGGCTACATGGGACCAGATCACTAGTGCTTTCACAGAGAAATACAAAGCTAACTTGGAATGGGAAACAAATAGAGTTGATCTGCAGACAACAGTGCAGCGTCCCGACGAGAACATCGGGGATTTTTACAAGCGTTGGAATTTGAAACTTAGCAAAATGGCAATTCCTCCCTCTGAAGAGGAACAGTTGGACATCTTCCAGTCATGCTTGAAGCCGCATTTGAGAACTTCCCTTAGCCATTTCCCATACTCGGACTTGCGGGCAATGGTCAATTCTGGGGCTAAATTTGAGAGGGCTCACAATCAACAGCAAGTTGTTGCACCTACCTACAGATACCGGGCTTCATCCACCTCCAACACGACTCCTGCCCAGCCCTATTCGGGACAGGACTGTAACAATGCCACTTCCTTTGTTCCCAAGAAACCTGATGCATCCAGATCCCGGCTCCAAGGCTTGGGGAACCTTGGGATGCCTTTGAGTGATATCTTCAGAGGTTTGGTAAAAGAAGGTTTGCTCCGGCCTTTAGAAAATTATCAGCCCAGAAACCCCAATGCTCCTTTGGATACCTCCAAGCATTGTGCCTTTCATCAGTACCATGGGCACCTGACAGATGATTGCGTCCCCCTGAAAAAGGCAATCCAAGGTTTGATTGAGCAAGGGAGGTTAGAGGTGCCTGAAGGGCCCAACACTATCAGTAACCCGTTCCCTAGAAATAACAACCCGAATGTCAACATGGTCGAGTTTGGTGATTCAAGCCTTGTGGGCATAATGGAATTTGGCTCGCCCCTTTGTGAGGTCGGTGAACCAGCCATCGCAGGCAATGAAAATGGTTGGATTAAGCAAGAGATTGCCAAAGAAATCCTGATGGAAAGATCTGCGACGGATAAGATATGACATATAATGAATAATGAATATATTAATCATCGGTGTTTTCATTCAAAGTGAGAGTGAGACGGATGTCTTCAATGGGGTCTGCTCTTTTTTTTTTGGGAGAGTTTTGAAAGCAGATCCAATGCTAAAAAGATGGGAAATAACAGTTGTAGTTTGACCTTAGTTGTTTTTTTGGTCATATTGTTATCTAATGATTAATGATTAATATGATTATTAATCGGTAGTGTTCAAAGTGAGAGTGAGACCGCTAGGAATGTGCAGTCGAGTGAATAAGTCGTGGTTCGAGTTGTAGCTTGACCTTGGTTGTTTTTTTGGTCCTATCATTCTATAATGATTAATAATTAATATGATTATTAATCAGTAGTGTTCAAAGTGAGAGTGAGACCGCTAGGAATGTCCAGTCGAGTGAATAAGTCGTGGTTCGAGTTGTAGTTTGACCTTAGTTGTTTTTTTGGTATAAATACCGCCAAAGCCCAATACTGCAGAGGAAATTAAATGAAGTACTCCCGATACAAAGTATGGAAAAGTGTCTAGAACTTCCCCCCCAGGACCTACCCCCCAACCGAGCGTGGCTAGGTGGGGCAGTAAAATTAATCCTTGTTCATACATAGGCTTCTCGGGTACGAAATGGGCCACTTCAAATAGCTCCAGCGTCGAAGAGTAGATGCATGGTCCAACAGCAAAGAGCGGCTAGACTAGGGGCTACCTATCTCTAAAATAGTCTTTTAGTCAACCTTCGTAGGTTCTAGTACATCTCTTTCACCTAAGTCCTTCCTGGACATTTGTTGTTGTAGTCCATTTTGGACATAGTAGTTAAATGTCTAACTTTTATATAAGTCTTCTTTCTTTTCTTGCTAGACTCGAGACATCACTTGCACACCCACGTTACACTTAATTGAAATGGTTTTATCCTAGATGATCACTTGTGCTGCTCAACCATTAATTCTTCGAAATGATCAATATTTAAATTAATCGGAGTGAGAAAATCAATTGATATCCTTCTCAAATTGGGGCTTATCAACTCCCCATCTTGCATCTCATATGCTCACATCTCTTTCATCATCCTCGTCATTTCATTGATCAGGAGTTTGCATGAATCTTCCTCAAGTAAGCAATGAGGACTTAATTTCGGTCATCCGGTAGGAATTGCGGTTGAAGCCTTTCACTTTAGGGAAGCCATTACCTCACCCTCACTAAACACTACCCTTTCATTTCAAGATCGGCATATTTTGAAACCCCGTTTAGCCATCATTTTTGCTCCTTACTGAGAGAAGTCCAAGCAAGGCCAAGAAGTTAACTTCGAGAGTCGGCAATGCGCAAAATATCTCAAGCCATGAAGGAAGGACAAAGATAATCCTCAACTCCTCAGGAGGCTTTCCAAGTCAAAAAAAAAAGAGAAGGAATGTCGATCCTCACAATTCAGCAAAAGTCCCCGACTCCTCAAGAAGCTCTCCAAAAAGGGAGCCCGAATCCTCGCAAGTTCGCAAAAGTTCTCAACGGCCTGGACTTCCTCTCACCATTACCTTAAATCAATCCCAAGCCATCCTCTCACTTTTAGAGGATATTCCCATTACCATTACCCTCGCCTTCGGCCAAAGTCAAAATCTGACCTCTCATTCTTAGAGGCAATCAATCTTCATCGCCATAGATTTCCCAAACACATCCCTGCAAGCCAACCTCTCATCTTTAGAGGTTCATTCAGTAAAAGGCCCAGCCGACCTCTCATCTTAAGAGGTCATAATTTCCCAAATCACCCGATGGTCGATCGAAGCCCGGAAACCCAGCTGTAATTCCTACCGGATAGCAATTTCACCGTAATATCTTTAAGATCTAAATCAATTTGATGCTTCATTGCTTCCTTAAATTGGAATCTAATCCATCTTGATTCAAAGTCATCAATCAAAGATTGTGCAAATTCAAATCTGATTCATTCGACATTTCATGTGAGCATAATTCATTTCTACTCCACAAACACTTGCCGTGGATGTCTCACTGGGGCTCCGCATCCGTGTCTCTTATGGACACTCTAAGGGGATATGTTATTCGAATCTCCAATCCTCAAAATCCTCAAAGGACCTCAAAATCTCGAACTTTCACATTCATTCTCTCTTCAATCGGGCTAAGCCCGAACTACGGCGACCTGAGCTCCTCGTCAGGAGGGGAACGTAGGCAACCATCACTGGTCCGGTCGAAATCACAAATAAATCTCGAAAAATCCGGTCTCATCATAGGGCCGTCCCCATACACAAATCCTCTTTAACTCTCGATATCAGTTGACTTTCTCCTCGTGATTAATCAAAATATTTGTTCATATCAGGTTTAGGGGTTGAATAACCCAAGCATTAACAAAGGGTTTTAAGCAGCTTTGTGATCATCACGAATAAGACAAGTTTTCAAATGTCTCGACAAGTCTTCTCTTTCTACATTTTAGGAAGATAGAGCCAAACACTGTTTTTCTGTCAGTAGGGGCTTCCATACACTTTTCCACACCTTGTTATGTTTATACTCTCTCAAAAGAGTCAAACTCAAAAGCAAGAGTGTCTTACACAAATTCGGGAGACATTCCCACCTTTCAAAAAGATATGCCCCTGCAAGTAGACATTTCCGAGTCTTGTCTAGTGACTGATTGACTAAGGTCTGAAAAGATAAGGTGCCTCCTCGGTCACATAATGACTCTGTCTGCAATAAGACTGCTCTGAATTTCTTCACGCTGGGGCTTTGCTAAGCGGTTCTCCTGTGTTCTCTGTATCAGCTCTTCAAGCTGGGGCTTCTGTAGTCATCTTTGGGTCCACATTGGGTTCTTCACTACGAGATAGATTCGATCTTTATCAGATTATTTTCAGGATCGCTCTGCATTACCGATCAGATTGGGACTCTGCTAATTATGTCAGAATCACAACGAGGTTATAAGATTGGGGCTTCCCAAGTCACTTCTTCAAAATCTGGACTTTGCCTACTCAGTTCTTCAAACCGGGGCTTTGCCAAAGAAAGGATCTTTCCTCGCTTTAATGGGATCCGGGGGCTTTGTCAAGATGGTCTTTTGGACCTGAATTTTATCAAGTCTAGTCACATCAACAACTAGATTTTCAGCTTCAGAACTTGGTACATAGCAGCTTCCCGTAGCGTCGAAATCTAAGATCTGGGTTTCACCGGCATTAGCAATTCCATCAAATCATTCTTCGAACAAGGTTTCGGCCAAGTCACGGCTCACCCAAATGAAAGAAGTTTCACTCATATCGACGTCGGCATCAGCTTCAAATGACCAAGATTGAGAGGGAAAATTTCAACCAAGACCCGGGATCCGAATCCAATCTCATCAAAATTGAGGTCCATGCGATACTGTTAACAAAACCTCATTAACAACCGCTGTTTAAATCGCGATCGAGGACTCTAACCCCCCACTTGCTCAAAATCTGTTCCAAACAGTTTTCAGACACATACACCCCAATACAAACCCTCTCACCACATGCATTCCCACAAAAATCTCCCCAGGGCTCATGTAGCATGCACAAAACTTGAATCAATAGGAACAATCATAAATCATAATTTCCTTGCCAAAAGCTTAGGCTAAGTGCATCTCCAAAAGCAAGTAAATGCATCATCTCACGAACATATGCAGTGATACTCTCATAATCATTTTGGTCCTATGCATGCATCTGTCATCATGAATGTCATATATGCATCTTCCTCTCTACTAACAAATGCAGCAAATCGCCAACAAAGACCGCCCCGCGAACGGCAATCCAACAACTCTTCATCACCATCAGCCGTAGCCTCAGTCCTTCCGGCAGCTACAGGTAAGCACAGCACAGGTATGAAAGCATATCTTAGTCAACTACTTTTCTAAAGAACATTATCATCAAACCTCGGGTGACTTCCCTAAAATAGTCAATCTCTCGGGCGACTTCCCTAAAATAGTCAATCCTCGGGCGACTTCCCTAAAATAGTCAAACCTCGGGTGACTTCCCTAAAATAGTGAATCTCTCGGGCGACTTCCCTAAAATAGTCAAAATTCGGGTGACTTCCCTAAAATAGTCAATCTCTCGGGTGACTTCCCTAAAATAGTCAATCTCTCGGGCGACTTCCCTAAAATAGTCAAAATTCGGGCGACTTCCCTAAAATAGTCAATCCTCGGGCGACTTCCCTAAAATAGTCAATCCTCGGGCGACTTCCCTAAAATAGTCAATCCTCGGGCGACTTCCCTAAAATAGTCAATCCTCGGGCGACTTCCCTAAAATAGTCAATCCTCGGGCGACTTCCCTAAAATAGTCAATCCTCGGGCGACTTCCCTAAAATAGTCAATCTTCGGGCGACTTCCCTAAAATAGTCAATCTTCGGGTGACTTCCCTAAAATAGTCAATCTCTCGGGTGACTCCCAAAAACAGTCAATCCTCGGGTGACTCCCAAAAACAGTCAATCCTCGGGTGACTCCCAGATACAGTCAAACCTCGGGTGACTCCCAGATAACAGTCAAATCCTCGGGTGACTCCCAGATAACAGTCGAAACCTCGGGTGACTCCCAAATGCAGTCAAACCTGGGGTGACTCCCCTAAGAACAGTCAATCTCGGGTACAAAGCCCGTAGCCTCTCGTTATCGCCACCTCTTTGATGAACTACGTCCAGGCTTGATTCCCATCCGGGATACGTAGGTAGCCTACCATAGGTCCAGCCACTTGACCAGCACGGTCACCCTTTTTCCCCGGAAGTTATCGTAAGCTCGATTCTTCCCCAGCGAAGACGCCTTCAAATAGTCTCCCTCAGGTGCAAAACCTCAACTTAGGTTCATACTCCTGAACTAAGTCCCCATTTAGGTTCATACTCCTGAACTAAATCTCAACTTAGGTTCATACTCCTGAACTAAGTCCTCATTTAAGTTCATACTCCTGAACCAAACCTCAACTTAGGTTCATACTCCTGAACTAAGTCCCCATTTAGGTTCATACTCCTGAACTAAATCTCAACTTAGGTTCATACTCCTGAACTAAGCCCTCATTTAAGTTCATACTCCTGAACCAAACCTCAACTTAGGTTCATACTCCTGAACTAAGTCCCCATTTAGGTTCATACTCCTGAACTAAATCTCAACTTAGGTTCATACTCCTGAACTAAGTCACCATTTAGGTTCATACTCCTGAACTAAATCTCAACTTAGGTTCATACTCCTGAACTAAATCTCAACTTAGGTTCATACTCCTGAACTGAGTCCTCATTTAGGTTCATATTTCTGAACTAAACCTCAGCTTAGGTTCATCCCCGACGAAAGATAACGGAATCCCGTTTCTTTCATCAATTTCATCAACGGCCGTAAAACGTAAGCCCGTTCTCCTCCGAGAAAGATAACGGAATCCCGTTTCTTTCATCAATATCGTCAACGGCAGTAAAACGTAAGTCCGATTTCTCCGAGAAAGATAACGGAATCCCGTTTCTTTCATCAATATCATCAACGACAGTAAAACGTAAGTCCGATTTCTCCGAGAAAGATAACGGAATCCCGTTTCTTTCATCAATATCCTCAACGGTAGTAAAACGTAAGTCCGATTTCTCCGAGAAAGATAACGGAATCCCGTTTCTTTCATCAATTTCATCAACGGCAATAAAACGTAAGTCCAATTTCTCCGAGAAAGACAACGGAATCCCGTCTCTTTCATCAATTTCACCAACGGCCGCAAAACGTAAGCCCGTTTTCCCCGGCAAAAGCCAAAGGGATCCCTCGATTCCACCCCAAGCAGCTTTTTGAACTACGTAAGGGCTTGATTCCCCAATCGGGATACGTAGGTAGCCTACCATAGGTCCAGCCACTCGACCAGCACGGTCATCCTTTCCTTCGGCAGCAGACCATCAAGGGAAAACATCATCTTCAAGGTCCGAGGCACCTAAAATGCCATCTTCAAGGTCCGAGGCACCTAAAACGCCATCATTACCAGGTCGACGCCTCAAAATAGTCACTCCAGGGTCAAAGACCCGAACTACGACTGGCTTGATTCCTCTTAAGGATACGTAGGAAGCCTATCACTGGGTTCAGCCATCAGACCAAAAAGGGTCATTCCTATCCCCAGCAGAGCGGATATACAACTTTAGCCATCAGACCAAAATGGTCATTTCCCATCCTTAGCAGAGTTTCTTTCAGCAACCGACTACAGAACTCGCTCGCCAGGTTGACATCCTAAAACTGTCACTCCAGGGTCAAAGACCCGAACTACGGCCGGCTTGATTCCCATTCGGGATACGTAGGTAGCCTATCGCTAGGTTCAGCCACTCGATCACTTGATCATCCTGTCAAATATGGAGCCTTACTCTTATCAACGACCCCGCTTCCTTCGAAAGCACCGTCGCCGAGGGGCTACTGTAAGTGCTCCAATTTGAGTTGTTAGCATTTTCGTTAGAAAATTAACGAAAGCCTTAACATTTCTAACATTTCTAACAATTTCTAACTTTTCTAACAAAACAAGGGTAAAGTAGGCATTGCTATTTAAGGTTAAACCAAGAAAAGAATCTTAAAAAGAAAAGAAATTGTAAAAAACCCGAATTAGCAAGCTGAAAAACACAGCCAGTTTGAATATTTTTGAAAATATTCCTTGTGTCCAAAGCCTGCAGCTGCAATTAATGAACAGTGCACGCTGTTATTCTTGTCCGCGCGGATGACTCTGAAGTTTTCAGAAGGCTATAAATTGAGCCCTTCAATCACAGAAAAAGGAGCCACAACTTCATTCACAACAACACCTTGGCGAAAATCTTGTAGAAAACAGTGGGAATTCCCTTGAATTGCCACCTTTTTCTCAATCATTTTACCAAATCTCACTCACTAATCACTCTCAAATTCAAGTCACAACACAATTCACAACAAAACCTTGGCGAAAATACTAGAGAAAACAGTGAGAATTTCCTTGAATTGTCACCTTTTTCTCTTGATTATTTTCCCAAATCACACCCACTCACTCTCAAACTCAAAGTCTCAAACACAAACACAAAGTAAGATAGGTATAATCCCCTTCTCCCTACCCTAAATTTCTCTCATCCATGCTTGCATCTCATACTTTGAAGATGTAACTTGTTCATTTCTTGCCCTAGATCCAAGAGGATCACCATGGAAGTTCATCTCCATGGATGATCCTCTACAAGGATCAACATTCCCTTCAAATTGTCTTTACTTACTTGCAAACATATTTTCAAAACCCTAAAAAATCATTTCCATACACAAAATCTTTCTTTCAAAGGATAAAATTTCTCTTCCCAAGCAAATGAAATGCTTAAAGTCCTAATGTACCCTAAGGATGGCTTGATATAGTAGATCACCACTAAAATTTCTAGTGATAACTAATCAAAGCCTAAGGAAATGGGGACAAGCATGGATGCAAAACCCCTTTTAAATCATATTTTCCTTCAAGAGAATGTTGCTGTCCAGTAGCCTTTCTCTAAGACCTCTGTCCATGGTCTAATTTTTTGGACACAGAAGAACTTGTAATTTGGTGTTGACTACAAAATACTTTTTGTAGCCAACATCCGTAGAATTCCAGATATAGTTTTACTTTATTTTTTACGTGAGTAAAACTCTCTTTTTCAAATTATTTTCCAAAGGTCAGTTTATCAGTCTCTGGAAATCCAGATTTCATATCTGAGATTTCCAGAAGGTTTTGGTCCATCAAATCATCTCCAAATGGAAAATACCTTTTCAGAAACCTTTTTTAAGGTGTTTTGAACAACTTTCATTCTTGGACTTTCTCCATATTTTGAAGTTTTAAAGCTCTTAAATCCATTTTAAAATCAAGTGTCCACTGCCTTTTTCATTCTGGCAGAATTGGTTTCCAACTTCAAGAAATCTTTTGAGTACCAAAACTCAACCCAAAAATCATGGGACTTGTTTAATGTCTTATAAAGAGTTCCCAATTTTTAGTTTTCTCAGTTTGAACTTATTTTGGCCAAAGGAACACACACACACACACACACACACACACACAAATGGTTTTTAAGCTTGGAAGACTCGTTTTACGAGGCACTTCGGGTGAACACTAACGTTCTTCCCAGCGTGTAACGTGACCTCCGAACCCAAATCTCTTATTTTAGGCATTTTTTTAAGTTTTGGCCCTTAAAACAAAAATGGCGTGGCGACTCCGCCTCCGTTTTGATTTTCAAAAAAAGAAAGGAAAAATCGGGTGGCATCATCACAACGTCCACTGATTCAGTCAAACTCCTTGACCAATTCATCAAAACAAAGATTCCAATTCCTTGAAGCTTGCTTCAACCCATCTCATGGATCTTTGCAACATGCATACTTTATTAGAGTTTCTTGGATCGACAAACTATTCGGGTTGTGTACTATACACATCCTTAATAATCTTTCCATTTAAAAAAAGTCGTTTGACATCCATTTGTCATATCACATAGTCACAATATGTGATAATGGCAATTGAAACTCTAACAGACTTCGACATTGTAACTGGGGAAAAAAGGTTTCAACATAGTCAATACTATGAATTTGCCTAAATCCCTTTGTTACAATCCTTAGTCATGAAAGTATACACCTTCACATCCGTGTCGGTCTTTGAAGACCTACTTGCACCCTTTAGTTTTTACATCTTCAGGTAGCCCAATCAAGTTCCAAACTTGATTGTCAAACATGGATTGTAATTCGGATTCCATGGTTCCTAACCATTTATTCAAATTAGGAGTGGACATCGCCTCAAGATAGAAAGTAGGATCGTCATTCTCAATGACTTCCATCTTATTACTTTCCGAAACGAGAAATCAATATTTCTTGGTTCGGATTGTAACCTATCCGATCTACGATGGACTTTTGCATCTTGAACCGGTTCCACAACTCCTTTGTGAACTTGGTTCCGTCTCTACTCTTGGATCCATGTCATTTTCAGGTTCTTGAACTCTCTTCAAGATTAATTTTACTCCCACTAGATTCTTTATTGAGAAATTATTTCTCAAGAAACAAATCGTGTAGAGCAACAAACATTTTGTTCTCTTTGCGGTTGTAAGATTAATTTCTGAAAATAACTTTGTCAAATTTGGTGCTAACTTATAAGAGACAAGTCTCTTTTCATAAGATTCGCAACCCCAAATCTTCATGAAAGACAAACTAAGTTTTCTTCCATGCCACATCTCATGTGGGGCCTTAGGAACCGATTTAGTAAGGACTCAATTCAGTGTAACTGCATTATTTCTAATGGATATTCTCAAAAGGAATTAGGAAAGTCAACTTGACACATCATCGAATGAACTATGTCTAACAAGGTTCAATTCCTCCTCTCAGACACACCATACAATGTGGTGTTCTGGTGACAGTCAACTCTGAAACGATTTCATAGTTTTGAGATGATTGTCAAACTCTTGGCTCAAATATTCACCACCTCGATCTAATCGAAGTACTTAATAGTTTTGCCAAGTTTGTTTTGCACTTCATCTTGAAACGTTCGAAACATCTCAAACGATTCACCTTTGGACTTCATCAGATAGACATAGTCATATCTAGATAAGTCTTTAGTGAAATATGATGAAATACCGAAATCCTCCCCTAGCAATGCTGCTTAATAGTCCACATACATCTCATGTATAATGACCAATAAGTCACTAGTCCTCCCACTACTTTAGTGTAGGGTGGTTTGGTCAATAATCCCAATAAATAAGATCCACATTCCTCAAATGATTCATGGTCATATGAGTCTAAAATTTCGTGTTAATGGAGTTTAGATATATGTTTCTTATTTATTTGACCAAGCCGGCAATGCCATATGAACATGTTGTTCATATTATTCGGTTTAGATTTCCCATTTATATTATAGATATCTTCAATATTATTTTTTTTCTCATCATCAAGGATATGAAGACCATTCAATGACATATGCATTACAATAAGGCATATCATTAAATAAATATAAAACTTCTTATTGAAAATAAGAAAATTATATTCTTCATCATCCATTTAAGAAACGGAAATAATACTCCTACTCAAATCCGGAACGTAGTCATACTTGTTCAAAACAAGTACTACTTCACAAGGTAAAGTGACTTCATAAGTCCCTATGGCTAATGTAGCAACCCTTGCTCCATTCTTATGCATAGGTTTAACTTACCTTCTTTGAGTAGCTTTCTATTCTTTGTTCCTTGCACATTTAAACAAATGTGGGATCCAATCCGGTATCATATACCCAAGAACAAGAAGTCGAAAGGAAAATATCTATCATATAGATACTTGAAGTAGTATCAATCATATTGCCCTTCTTCACCTTTTAGGCCTTCCTAATAAGCCTTACAACTTTGCTTCCAATGACAATCTTATTGCAATGATAGCAAAATGCATCCTTTTGAGACACTTTGGGTTTAGCCTCTTCGGCTATGACAACATTTGTCCTAGGTTTAGCAACTTTTGCTTTACCCTCTTTTCCTTCCTTTATGAACCCTTTTATTGTGTCAACCATTAACACAATTTGCGGATTGCTCCTTCTTTCATCATATAAATTAAGAGCCTTCACCACAACATATATCTTTTGCCTAGCTTGCACTTGGAACATTTCCCTTTTTGCGTTATGCTAGAACAAAAGAATAGTTATCATGTGCTCAAGGTTCTTCATAATATCCTTTAAACATGGTGGCAAATACAAGGCAAGCAATATTGTCAGAATCATCAATATGTTTCTAATGTTGCTTCCTTATTTGCCCTTTGCAACATTTGCAATGGGTTCAGTAGGAACGAATTCGTCAAGAACATACATATTATGTATTGTTCCTTTCGAACTTTGTCCTTCAGAAGGACGAATCGCAATTATCATTATGTAATGCTATTTCTACAACAAAATATACAAATTATATGAACACATATCAATACCAACACATTTATCATCTAAGAGCAAATAATGTATTTTACAAATACTCTCACTAAATCATACACCTTCCAATGCAAATAAGCATAATATGCATTTAATGGGCTAAGATCCAACTTTAATTTAATCTCAAGTACGCTATGGCGCACCGCTCAAGATTAAACTAATTAGGTAGAAAACATCAATCATATCGTATATGACTCTTAGATCTTTTATGAGATTTATTTAAGACATCATATGTCTAAGCATATTTTAATCTCATCTTATGCCTTGGGTCCAAAACCATTTTGATAACCCAATTAAGTTCATCCACTTTAAATGTATAGGAACCACCATTTCCTCATCTTGCTCGCAAACGGAATAGAATCAAAGCACCTTGCTATGGCAAGCCCACCCAAAACTATCCGAGTGGTCTCAAGTGTTTTAATCATGGATTGGCATAAAGAACTTAAAAGTTAAATGAAGGTTATTTAAAGTAGATTATAAGCATATCAACAAAAATAATCATAACTGTGCACCAGGTAAGTTCCCAAGAAAATAGGTGAGCCACAAGGACTGCTTAAGTACCAAATTTTCCTTTGACAGAACTCTCCTAGTCATGCACAATTATAATATCAGTTTGAATGCAACATAATCAATACTTTGTATACTGATTTGTTTCTCTTAAACAATCAGACTCATAAACTGATTTGTTTCTCATAAACAATCAGATTCCTTCAAATTTTGCGTAAACTAATTTGTTTCTCATAAACAATCAGAAGACCAAAATTTAATGTTTCAACTAAACATTTAGGAAATTATGAATCAATGTTTCAACTAAACATCTAATAAAATTCTTAACACTTAAGAACAAATAATTCATGCATCGCAACAATTAATAAAAACACATTTGAATTAATTAAGCATGCATCATAAACAATGAATTAATCTAGCATATCCCTATAAATTTTATTTCCAAAAATTTATAGCATCCAGATTAAGACATAAAACATCTCAAATTATCAACATAATCACAGATTAGCAGAAAAATTACCAAACTGATTCTGCCCAGATTGGCAAAGTATGTCGCGTGACAACATCAGCCAGTTGGCTAAGTATGTCGCGTGACAAAATCAGCCAGTTGGCAAAGTATGTCGCGTGACACACCTTGCCCAACTACCAGATTTCCACTCGTGGCTAACTATGTCGCGTGACAAAAGTAGCCAGTCTGGCAGTTCTTCTGAATTTCAATCAATTCCAATCATAAAGCAATCAAATCAAGTAAATAGCTTTTACAGATTTAATTCAGCATAATCAGAAGACGATTTTCACATTGTTTCACATAAACAATAAACATTCTATCGCATACAAAACATGCAGTAAGCATATAAACGATTTATATCTTAATTCTAGAATGTTAATTCAAACTTAACCATACGAACGGGGCTCTGATACCACTGTTGAGTTTTATGGGTCCATGCGCAGCGGAATTAAGCATCAAAGTAACACAAAACCCAAGCCCTAAGATCCGTTCTATACGATTAAATTGAATTCCTATGAGATAGAATTTACTAACCTTTATTGCCTTTCGGTCTTGAGTTATCGAACAATTTATCGGTGTGATTTTGAATCACAATCTTCGATCTTCAAAAACCTTTCAATCTTCATATTGCTTTGATCAATAGAACTCTAGGCCTTGATCGTCAAACGAGCAAAGACCCTATATTGTTGTATCCACACGTAAGAATGAACCAAGAACCGTTCTTGAGAATTGCTAGATTCATAAACCTATGGAAGAATATTGAGAGAACTTTTGTTGTGAATTTTTATTGAAAAATTAGGCTCTATCTCGGCTGTTTACAGACTCATATATATACTACTTTAGTATTTAGAGTTTGTGCCCTAATCAAATTAGGAAACAAGTGTAAATCGCCTTTGTGGCTAAGTATGTCGCGTGACAAAGGTTGCCATATGGCTAAGTATGTCGCGTGACAAACGTTGCCATATGGCTAAGTATGTCGCGTGACAAACGTTGCCATATGCAGGAACTCTCAATCATTCTTCCTTTAGTTTAACCAATTCATTCTAGTTGTGTGTGACCCAATAGGATTATATTATGTTGGCAATGAGTTCGATCATATCGACTCTCATAAGACATAAGCGGACTCTAGCAAGCCATTATGTCTACCCAAATAATATAACATAAGAGTTCACGTTTCCAATGGTACACTTCCATTTCTCCCTTTGTCTCACGATTTTATATTGAACACAAGTCATGGTCCTTGTCAACTTGTCTTTGTTCAATGCTTTCTCGATTCTTGAGTATAATGATAGTCCAATCATATTGGGGTGTGGCCACACACTTTCCATCATTATCACTCATCGAGGGGCCCAAGCAAAACATCTCTCTTTCGAGGGACAAATTCCATCTTGACTTAACATCCTTCCCATCATGAATCCGATCATGCCAAAGATAGCCTTTATAAATACCGTGTTAAGATATCGTTTGACTAAAATCAAACATGACTTTCATCATATGTAAGGTCATGATAATCTCAGTCTAGGGACTAAATGAAGTGACCATATGAGATTTAATTATGACATTTGACCATGACATAAATTTCATACGGGTCAAGTCCAGTCACTTGTTCTCTAACAAGTACCCATAATTTCAATGTGCATCTCTATGCATATAATCATCATATGATTATCCATTGACAATTATACTAATTATTCTCTTAATAATCAGGGACGGAGATTATTACAATAAATATGCAAACTATATAATAATCAAATAATAAACTTAAACGATAAAGATGATACATAACGGTTTTTCAGTTAAACATAACTAAAGCCTAGGACATTACACCAACAATTTCCCCCAAAATTTTCTGTATAAATTGTCCCCTACGTTAACCTTAGAGTCTAACATTAATTATTAGAGATATTATATAAACGTCCACCGATTTAGTAATTATCCCCACATTGTTAGTTCACCCACTAGCCAGAATATTGGAATTTTTTCTCAAATAATTCGTTTTTAAAATTTTATTTTCCAAAATAACTAAATGTTCAAACTATTTTCCTAAATGATCAATTTTTTGAAACTCGCTATACCGTGTAGCGAGTTTGACCGGTCACAGTCAAATTCGCTACACGGTGTAGCGAGTTCCAAGTAATTAGGCTTTGTCGGTTTGTAATTAATCTCGATAATTAAGTGAAGAGAAACTCGCTACACCGTGTAGCGAGTTTCCCTTATTTTTTTAGTAGATAAGGTTTTCCCAGATTCATTTATTCTCATATCCCTCATTCATTCATTCTCATATCCCTCCTCGCAACCCTCAATCTTCTCAATCCAAATTCAATTAAACACAAAAAATGGATACATATTGAAATTGTCAATGGCTTCACTGGAAAGAGATGTTACCGTAGATGTTACCCAACACCTTGGATAACACACTGACGGACAGCATACACACACCAAGTTAAATGGTTTGTAAAAACTTTGTGTAGCGGAAATAAATAACACAAGATATAATTTTCTCAAGTTATATAAATATATAACTTGAGTGTGCCTAGATGGCGAAGACTTTATAATCAATATAGAAAAATTACAAAGCCGAAAGTTCCCTATTGCTAATACAATGATGATGCTCTATGGAACTAAATGAGACAAAGCACGAATCCTATCCTTAGCCAACACTCTCTTAAACACTCAGTGTTTAAGCTAGAATCACAAGGGAGGAAGGATTATGCGAACCAAAGAACTTTGTCTCTCTTGTGCTAAGGTGTGTGTGTTTGATATTTGATATTTGGCATACTTCAAATGAACCACACCTAGCCTATTTATAGCCTTCAAATGCCTTGGAGGCTACTCCAAATTAACATCCCTTCTTGTTAAAAACGTGTGAGAGGAGTGGAGAATAATTCTTGGCTTGATTCCTCTTCATGCGCCAACTCCTCCTAAAATGTAGCAACCGAAACTTGAACCCCAAGTCCTTGCTTCATCACCTTGTACTCTCTTGCTTTCTTGCCATTGTACTCTTCTAATAATCAGCAACAACTTCAAGACTTGGTCTTCCCACATTTTTCTTTTATCAACAATTAATATGGACCAAGCAAAGTTTATTCGTAAATCTCCATTTACGAATAACTCCTTCAACACTTTTTCCTTGTCTTTAGCAATTAATCCAACCATGTATTAACCTGAAATATGGACCAACAAATACATATATCTTGCAAATAATATTAGACATTAGGATATAATTTAATATGAAAAGAATTATTAAATTACAAATCATTCCAGTTCGGGTAACACCCAACTGCCAGTGATAGCACCTGTGGTAACACCCACAGTCTGTACTAACAATCTCCCCCATAATTTATAATTTCTTTCCAAACTCTAAAGTGCTGATCCCTGCAAGAAAATGTTAGCCATAATAGAGCAACTTCCATAGTTATCAACTATCCCATAATCAAGGAAATAATAACCACAATGATTTATCACAAAATACTAATTATTAAAATATATTTTTCAAAATACGTTTTCCAAATAACTAGCAACCTAAAGTACCAAAGATAAATCAAATTTACTAAGCTACTTCAAGTTCAAATACCCCTAAAAGTTTAAACCAAAAGCAAATAAAACAAACCACCAAAGTATTTAAAACATGTTCCGAATAAAATCATAAAAGTAAATTGTTTTTCAACCACCAAAAGTATCATAACCATAAGAGTGGCAACATCAATCTTCAGGTGATGTATTGTACTCACTCTTCTCGCTCATCATCAGCTTCATCTTCCTCCTGTTCATCCCCTTCTTCATCTCTAGCATCTGTGGCAGCACCTTCAGTAACATCTGCAGCAGCACCACTGGCATCTCCAACACCACCACCACTCGGACCAGCTCCATCAGCACTATTATCTCCCCCAGTTTGGAAAGAAACCTACCGAATGAATTCATCAGTAATATCCTTGAGCTTTGTCCAACCTTGTACAATCTCGGCAATGGTAGCTGTTTGTTTGTGGAGAAACGCCAAAACTGTGGTCTTCGGTATTGTTGGTGAAGCAT
Source organism: Adenophora triphylla var. japonica (assembly GCA_022495995.1). NCBI lineage: Eukaryota > Viridiplantae > Streptophyta > Magnoliopsida > Asterales > Campanulaceae > Adenophora > Adenophora triphylla. The sequence goes on from JAFEMH010001070.1 coordinate 537,268, forward strand.
TCCCCAACAAATTGTACACATTAGTAAGAACATGAGCTGCATCTGTACCTGAAAAACTTGGAGATTTTGGAGTAACATTCGGGGTAACAGTATGAGTAACACCCTTAGCATGAACCGCTTCACTTGACCCAAATTCATTTATCTTTGACCAAGGAAGATCACCAGTGTACCTTACACTCTTAGTGTTCTTTTTAGTCAGCTGAGTATCTATAGCATAGAGATCAAGAGCTTGGGTGTACACATACGACTCCTCAATGGGTATTTTCTGAGATTTTAAGACTTGGAATATCAAGGAAGGGTATGGAAACATTGAAATATCCTTTCTTTTACCCCATGAAGCCAAGTGCCTAAAGATCACTCTACTCAAATTCACCCTTTGATTTTTCCCCAACTTGTACAATATATCGGCTTGTTGCAAAGTCACATATTGTTCATTGGTTGTAGGAACCCAATTAAAAATACAAAGCTTGTGAAGCACGGCAAAGAGTGAAGTGAGACGGGAAGCAAGAAAATGAACTTTGGTTTTGGGATTCGGATTTTGTGGCCATTCATGCACGACATTATGAGAGATAAACCTAGCAATTTCATCCTTATGAACAATAGAACCATCATCATCCATATTTGGGAGTCCCAAGGTTTTGTTGATCAAAGAAGGTGTAATAGAAAAAACTCTGTTCCTTAAAAACACCTTTCCAAATTGATCGGACTTCTCATTATCTAGGTTGGCATGAAGGTTGGCATAGAAATTTTTGACAATAGCTTCAACATATTTCGAAGGGTGCAAGTTAGCTTTCAAAAAATTTCTATCCTCCAAGAACTGAAATACACCATGCTTTTTGAAATCAACCTCGTCAATGTGCTTTTCTTTGAGAATTTTCGTGTCACTATGTTTCAACCAAAACTCCATATTTTCCTTTCGATAAAATTCCAATGAAAAGTAAGGTTTTGAAAAAGCAACATTCACATCTTCAAACTCTTTCTCAAGAAAATCAGTGGACTCAGAATAGGCAAACTCACTGATAGAACACTTCGAAGATTTAGAAACAGAGGATGTTAGCTTGGGTGTTGCAGCTTTCTGGGTAACATCTTTGACAGCAGCCCACTTGCCTTTGCCTTTAATGTTTCTTTTCACAACTTCATACAAGGGCTCTTCTTCCTCAATCTCCCAATCTTCAAATGTCTCAACAGAATGGCTCTTTTCAGCATCGGCATGGAAATCTTCATCCGAAACATGAGCCGAGGAGAGACCAAGAGAGGATTCTTCAGAAACTTCAACTGGATCGGAGGATGTGTTGGATTTAGAAGTACCTTTGTTCCTCATTGCAGTGAGCCTACTTGAGCTCCTCTTTTTGACGGGTTGTCCCGAGGGTTTGTGAGCAATGGCTTTTCTTTTGGTCTTTTTGGTTGACGGAACGAGTGGAAGAGGTGGTAATGTCACAATGGGCAAGGGTTGCGCCATTGTTGACACCAATGGAGGATCATCCACCGACATTGTCATTGCCGGAGACACATTAAGAGGGGTGGTCGAAGTGTCCATTAGACTAGAACCCCTTGAACCAACACCCGGAGAGACCTCCAAAGGGGCGGATTGCTTCTTGGACGGAGTTGCCATGGTTAGGATTTAGGAAGGTTTTGGAATTTTGGAAGGTTTTGATTTTTAAAAGGTTTGAGAGAGAGAGAGAGTGACGGTGACGGAGGAGGGGGTATTTACCGTGTAGAGAGAGAGAGAGAGGGATGAGGCGTTGGCTTAGAGAGAAATAGAGAGAAAAAATAGGAATTAAGTTAGGATTTAATTTGACAAGACTTATCCCACTTAATCATTTATCTCTAATTAACCTCCCCTATTTTTAGCCACTAAAATATTTACTTTAAATATTTACCTAACCTCCCTTATTTCTAGCCACACAAAAATAACTACATTTATAATTTACTCCCCCTATTTTCAAGGCCATAAAGAATAAATCAAATACAAAACTCCTCACACAAAATAAAAACATCCGGCCATTATTTTGAATTTTTTTTTTCATTTTTCGAATTTTTAATTTTCAGATTTTTTAATTTTTAATTTTTTTAAGTATATATAAAAAAATGAAAATAAAAATAAAAATAATAAACAAATACAAATATACCAAGTCCATATGGTTTTTGAAAATCAAATTCCTAGATTTTAGGACTTAGTTATTTGAGTTGTTTATCAAAAGTAAATTGATTAGTTAAAGACTTTTTCAAACTTTTAAAACTCTTAAACAATAAAAAGACTTTCAAAGTTTAAAAATTTAAATAACAAAATCGAAAATAAAGAAAAAAAAATATAATATAGCACATACAAATATGTTAATGGCAATGATGGTAACAACAAGGATAACACATATGATAAAAACTTCCTTGATAAATATATACATCTTCAAGCACTTAAGGCATAACAAGCTTAGCCATTTTCAGACACTTCAGGCATAACAAGCTTGTAAAAACATGAGGCATAGCAATTTAAAAAATTCTTTTACACTTCTTTAAACAAGGAAGCATCGTAGTAACGAGCTCCGTGCCCCGAGTTTTATTTCAAGTGTAAAGTTTCATTGATTTATGCCGTTCAAGTAGGGTACACTGTAGTAGCGAGCTCCATGTCCCTAATACTAAGCACAAATCACTTCATACATTCTCATTGGCAAGAGTGCATCGTCGTCACGAACGCCGTGCCCCGAGCTCGAGAGAATAGTATGGTATAAGAATTGCCTCTTTGCCTTTTATTTATCACATACCAACATTAGTGACTTTGTCACTTTAAGCACAAAAGGGAGTTTTATTAAGTGTGTTATTCAGGGTGTTATCCTTCCACAACAAAAAGGTCAGCATGTGCAGCCGTGAGAACTCTCAAAGCTCAGAGAACTATAAGAATCCTTACAGCACAGAAAAACAAAACCAAACAAGCAAAAAATATGCACTAGTATACATGTGTTACCCCAGGTGATATCAGCACCCATGGTAACACCTTACAACAGAGGACATTTTTTAGAGAATACAAAGACCAAGAGATCTCTTTAGACTAGAGAATCTATCATGGTCTAAGGGTTTGGTGAAAATATCAGCAAGTTGATACTTTGTATCAATATGCTCTATATTTATTATCTTTTTATCTACCATATCTCTTAAAAAATGATGACGGATGTCAATATGTTTGGTACGGGAGTGTTGTACATGATTTTTGGAAATATTAATAGCACTCAAATTATCACAGTATAAGGTCAACATATTACTATCAAGACCATAATCATCAAGCATGTGTTTTAACCAAATTAGTTGTGAACAACAACTACCAGCTGCTACATATTCTGATTCAGCTGTGGATAATGAAACACAATTTTGTTTTCTACTATACCATGATACTAAATTATTTCCCAAGTAAAAACACCCCCCACTTGTACTTTTCCTATCATCCATATCCCCTGCCCAATTCGAGTCACTAAAGCCTACTAAATTAGTATTAGTATCTTTACTATACCAAATCCCTAAATCACTAGTTTCAGATACATATTTAATAATCTTTTTCACATAATTTAGGTGAGACACTTTAGGATTGGATTGATATCTAGCACATACATACACACTGTACATCAAATCAGGACGACTAAAAGTAAGGTAAAGGAGACTACCTATCATGGAACGATATAAGATTGGATCAACATCTTCTCCCACTTGATCTTTTCCAATCTTGAGAGAAGTGCCCATAGGAATTTTTGAGCTCTTCGAACCTTCCAACCCAAACTTCTTCACCAGGTTCCTTGCATATTTGCTTTGAGATATAAAAATCCCTTCACTTGATTGCTTAACCTGCAAGCCTAGAAAGAAGTTAAGTTCCCCCATCATGCTCATTTCAAATGTTGATGCCATAGCCTCTACAAAATCATTTAAACAAGTTTTTGATGTAGAGCCATATACTATGTCATCAACATAGATTTGAACCACGACAAGTTCTTTTCCATGTTTAAGAATGAATAAAGTCCTATCTGCTTCTCCTCTAGCAAAACCATATTCTAGTAAAAAACTAGTTAACCTATCATACCATGCACGTGGAGCTTGCTTCAACCCATAAAGAGCTTTATCAAGTCTATACACATGGTCTGGTTGAAATGGATCTTCAAAGCATTTTGGTTGTTCAACAAAAACTTCCTCATCTAAGTATCCATTTAAAAATGCTGCTTTGATGTCCATTTGAAACAATGTGATTTTAAGAAAACAAGCAATGGCCAATAAAAGTCATATTGACTCAATTCTAGCCACAGGTGCAAAGGTTTCCTCATAGTCGACACCTTCCACTTGTGTATAGCCTTGAGCCACAAGACGAGCCTTGTTCCTAACAATATTTCCATATTCATCGGTCTTATTTTTAAAAATCCATTTTGTCCCAATGACATTAGTGTTTGAGGGACGGGGTATTAAAGACCAAACATTGTTACGAGCAAATTGATCAAGTTCATCTTGCATTGCTTGAATCCAAAAAATATCTTTTAAAGCTTCAATCACATTTTTAGGCTCTATAGATGAAGTAAAACAAGAATATGTTACCTTTGAGTATGTGGTGGACATGCACACATACCTCACCATGTCACGGTAACTAATGGGATCCTTACGTCTTGTTTGTACACCCTCATTCACCTCCCCAATTACTTGGGTTGTAGGATGATTCCTACCGATTCTAGGTGGAGGATCTCTTCTCACATTCTCGTGAACCTCAGTTTCAAATTCTTCTTGATCTTCATTCGCTGGACTGGAATCAGGTGTTATTCGAGGTGTTATCTCATTAATGGTAACACCCTGCTCAGTTTTAGTGTTACTATCAGTGTTAGCACTCGTGGTAACACCTGTGGTAACACCTTCTGGTCTGACTTCTTCCAACAGCTCCAAGGGTGTTTCTTGAACACTTTCTCCTGTAATACTTGAGTGATCATCAAAAACAATATTCATAGATTCTTGGATGGTTTTTAACCTTAGATTAAATACCCTATATGCACGACTATTTGAAGCATACCCAAGAAAAATGGCCTTATCACTCTTAGAGTCCAATTTTGCTAAGTAGTCCCGATCATTGAGAATATAACACACACAACCAAAGACATGAAAATAATGAACTTTTGGTTTCCTACCATTCAAAACTTCGTATGGAGTCATGGTTGTGTCGGGTCTTAGAAAAACTCTATTGGCCGTGTGACAAGCCGTATTTAGTGCCTCTGTCCAAAATCTTTTCAAAATTCTTTTTGAAAATAACATCACACGAGTCATTTCAAGTAAAGTCCTATTCTTCCTTTCAGCTACCCCATTTTGTTGAGGTGTTTTTGAGCTGAAAATTCATGGTGTATACCTTTTCTTTCACAAAAATTTGAAAAAGAAACATTCTCAAATTTCCTCCCATGATCGGACCTAATTCGAAAAATTGAAGCACAAAACATGTTTTTGATCTTAGAATGCAAGATTTTGAACTTTTCAAAAGTCTCAGAATTTTCCCTTAAAAAATAAACCCAAGTAAATCTTGAAAAATCATCAACAATAACATAAGTATATTTCTTGCCTCCAAAACTTTCTATCTCAAGTGGACCCATTAAATCCATATGCAAGAGTTGAAAACAATGTGTCGTACCAGTGTGTTGCTCATTATGTTGGGCAGCACTATGGGTAACACTAGTTTGTTTCCCTTTGAGACAATCCTCACAAACAATTTTTTGTTTAAGATCAAGACTAGGAATGCCTTGGACAACATCTAGGTTAACAATCTTTTCTATGTTACGAAAGTGAACATGTCCCAACTTTTGATGCCACAATGTAGTGTCATCAAGTTTTGCCGAATGGCATACTTGCTTGTCTTCTACAAGATAACAATTATCACTAGATCTTGTACCTGTCATCACACAATTGTTAGTCTTGTCATAAACTTCACAAGTATCTTTATTAAATTTCACCTCTAAGTTGTCATCACAAAGTTGACTAATACTAATTAAATTAGTTACAAGTCCATCAACATGTAAGACATTCTTTAAGGTTGGAAATTCAGACACATTTAGAGTCCCTCTCCCAATGATATTACTCTTGCTCCCACCACCATACGTTACACTACCCCCATGAACCGTTTCATAGTCTTTTAAAAATAATTTTGTTCCTGTCATATGACGTGAACACCCACTATCAAAGTACCATGAACCTTCAATATTTGTTTTTAAAGCAGTGTAAACAACATCACATCTCAGATTAGCTTTTGGTTTCCACACTTTTTTTGAATTTTTACCATTCTGACTGGGTGTGTTATCCTGTGTGATGGGCAACACCTTAGGTAACACCAAGGGACTAGACAATTTTTTCAAAACAATATGGCATTTATTTTTAAAATGTCCAGGTGTGTGACAATATTGACACACCTTCCCTTTGTCACATGGTTCTTTTGAAGAAGAATCTTTGTCAAAAACTGTTCCTTAACAAAATAATTTTCATTATCATTCATAGACAAAGTAGAAATAATACTATTCAAAGATTCTTGGAAACCAATACCTGCTCTGAGAGGTGTACTCAAGTTCAAGATCTCATCCAATTTGGTAGATCCGGTGTTGAGCTTCTTCAAGGTGGTTTCGGCTAGAGTCAAATTGCCTTTTACTCCTCGACTTCTCTCTTGGTTTCTTGAATCTCCATATGAGTCACATAGGCTTGGAGTCCTTCATTCTTCTTGGTTAAGGACTTAACCAAATTGTTCTCTTTCTTCCATTCTACGAGCAACGCCTCATAAAGATCTTTCAACCCGGAGATGAGGTCATCTTTGCTCTGCTCATCCTCTTGTGTACTTCCTATATCAGGGTTAGAAGAGCTAACAAAACAAATAGCATTATTATCACATAATTCATCATACCTGTCGGGTGTGATCACAGGTGTTATCTCAGACTGGATAACACCTTGGGTAACACTGTTCTTTTCCGTGTTACTTACAGTGACAAACATGGTTGTTTGATCAGATTCTTCCTCCTGAGATGGTCCTTCATCCTCATCGTCACTGAGAGAAACCCATAGGTTCTTTACTCTCTTCCTTAGTGTATTTGCACACTCATTGGAATAGTGACCCCAACCCGAGCAAGCATGACATTGAATGGATCCAATGTGTTTTGGATCAGACCTTAACTGATCTGAAGATGCTCTTCTTGGGTTCGACTTTGGGTTAGATGGGAAAGTCCTTTTTGGCATCGAATCATAAACCTTGGTTTGCTTCTCCTTTGATTTCACCTGCATTTTTTCATTGTTATACTTTCTAACCATAGAATTGTATTTTCTAGCAAGTAAAGCAACACTAGCATTCTCATCAACTTCTTCAAAAACCTCATCTTCATTTTCTTCCAAAGAACTCGAGGTTTGAGTTTTCAAAACAACATTTTTCCCCTTAGATGCTTCACTTTGATCTAGGAGATTTAACTCAAAGTTTTTCAAAATACTCATTAAAGAATTGATATCCATAGTTGAAAGATTGTGAGCCTCTTCAATAGACGAAACTTTCATATTAAAACGCTCGGGAAGGGTTCTAATTGCTTTTGAGACAAGTTGTTTGTTGGTAAAAGGTTCACCCAACAATTGACACTCATTAGCAATATCAAATAATTTTTCAAAATAAGAAGGAATAGTTTCATTTTCACCCATCCTTAATCTTTCAAATCTGCTAGTAAGACCTAAGCTTGGTT